>CM051019.1:18066891-18086891 GCA_027704905.1 Muraenolepis orangiensis
TTTTTTTTGGAATTCCCCAACAGGTGCATTGGTTGAAAAGAGAGTTGTAGATAATAAGGGTTATCATTTTATTACCTTGTACATGTGATACAGTTCCATCCAACATCTATTTTTCACCAGTTATAAAAACTGTACAATATAAAACCAAATAAAAAAAGTAGAATATATTAAAGATCTTTCATTTCATTATTTTTGGCAAAACGTTGTCTTTTTATTCTCTGCAGGATAAACGCATGAAACCTATAGGAAGAAAACCAGTTAATAGTAAAATAATATTTATAATTATAATAATCATATTAATAGTAGTAATATAATAATAATAATAATAATAATAATAATAATAATCATAATAATAATAATATCAAACATCAGAAGAAAAGCCTGCATGCACTGTTTGAAGATCAGGCCGGGTGTTGACAGACATGTCAACACCGTCCTTCTGGTGACATCACAAGTGGGCGTGTCCACCCAGAAGTATGACGATCGATCCGCCTACTCAGCGAGCCGATCGGACTGATCGAGGAGGTTATTGCATTGTGGGATTCGCGTTCTCCCGTGCCGCCGCATCGTCCAGAGATTAAAGTGATTCAGTCAAGATCTGCGGTTTGAATGAGGTTTCAGCTTCTGACGTCTGAGAGAAGTTGTTTCGTATCTCAGATCCATCTCGGACCATCAGGTGCCCCCATGTGGACTGTGGACATTGGGGGTTCACTTCCGACCCAGAACCCGTCTGGCAGACTATCCTTCCCCGTAGTTCTGACCATCGGATCGTCCAGACGGAAGTTGCTTGTTTGGTTTATGAAGAACATAACATAGTATTTCAAATAGATGATATAATAATATTAAATAATTATTGCTGTCTTCCGATATTTTACCATCCACCACTATCTTCTAGCTCGAGGTGACGTTCATAAACGTTTCTATGGTGAACCATGGCTGATTGGAGGGCGGAAGAAAAGTGTTTTCTCTGTAAAGTAAAAGGCACGTTCCAGAAGCTGTGATGTTCAATCCTTGCAGAACACCGTTCTGTTTCTCCTCGAGTCCAAGTGGTCAGAGCCCAGGTTGACACTGTTCTGTTTCTCCCTAGAGTCAGATCCAGGTTCAGAACCGGTCCCCCTAGGATCCTGGTGTGTTCTCCTGCGATCGGTCGGTCTGTCGGTGGGTCTACGATCGGATCGACTAATACAATGAGGTCAGTCCGTCTCTCAGCCAAGTCTCTTTGTCTTTGCTAATTCTGCTAACGTTTTTCAGATAAATATTTGTACCTCTGCTCAGAGTCTGGGTTCAGATGACTTATTTAACTGTTTAATTCACAGTTAATGTTCCCAAACATTAAATCAACTGTTTCCGGTAGCAGTGTCTTCAACACGGCTCTTCAAGGTCATTGTGAAGGTCATCAGAGTGCTCGGCGGATGGTGCCGCCCGTTGCCGCGGCGACGTCGAAGCAGGTCTCCATCATCAGACGGGCCTTGCAGAGATTGACGTGGTCCTCCAGCTCGGCCGTGGTCCGTACCAGAACCTCCAGGTACTCCTGGGACTCCTGGTCCAAGTGCTGCTCCGCATCATCTAGACACACACACACACACACACACACACACACACGTACGCGAACACGTTAGGGATCGACCAATCACGTGTCATTAATGGTCCACCGCATCAACGCTGACAAATGGATCTCGTTAAGATGGACCACTGACATCACACCTCGTTAAACCAATCACAGCCGTTTAACGTTTTCCCGCCAATAAGAACATGTGACCGTTGCCCGGGGCGACACATGTGCGAAGTGCCGTCCGTCCCTGGATCCATCATCCATCACCGCCTGGTGTGATGTTGATTCACACCAGGCGGTGGTGAAACAAGGGCTCCTCTAACATCTGGTCAGCTGGTGCGGCGGCTGCTGCTGCTGCACAGCTAAGACACATCTCATCTATGGATTGGTCCTGGAGCTGGGGCCGCTAGCGCTCTGTTAGGAAGCTCACATGCTAGATTGTGATTGATGGAATATCTCCATCCTATAATAACCCTGGTGCTGATGGGAGCCCTCATCCCTTCCCCCCCCCCCACCCACCCCCCCAGGGAGGACGGCAGTGATTTATACAGCCGGGAGACGGGCCTCAGAGAAATAATGTGTTATTGATTTAAGGCCTGGCTGGTGTGTGTTCAAGTGATCATCCAAGACTCGTCTTCATATGTTGAAATAACTTCCCAGTGTGGGTACAGTAAACAGAGAGCCATGTGACTGGGTCTCTGTTCTGATGGGTTCTAACAGACTGTGTCTCTGTTCTGATGGGTTCTAACAGACTGTGTCTCTGTTCTGATGGGTTCTAACAGACTGTCTCATTGCACCTTCTTAATAATAATAATGCCAGCTTTTATATAGCACTTTTATCCAAAGCGCTTTACAAGTCATGCCTCACATTCACCCATTCATGCACACATTCAACCACCGACGGCAGAGTCAGCCATGCCAGGAGACAGCCAGCACATCAGGAGCAGTTAGGGTTAGGGTGTCTTGCTCAAGGACACCTCGACAGCTTTTGCTAGGAGGAGCCGGGGGATCGAACCATCGACCTTTCGGTTGTGCGGCGACCACTCTACCTCCTGAGCTATACTGCCGCTACTATCTTAACAGTCTATTACTATTTACTATTTACTAATGCAAAAATAATCTGACGCATGTCATTTAACTGAAAGGTTTGTTCGATTGAAAGGTTGTGTGTTCGAACCGCATTGTCCACAGTCCAACTTCAGTCCAGACATTGGGAGTTGGAACCCCGGAACCTTCCGTACAGGACGGAGTCCAACACCCTGACCGCTACCAGGCGATCTCTGTAGCAGGGAGGTGAGGGCTTAACGAGTCGCCATGGCAACGTAGCTCCTCAACAGGAAGCCCGGCCCTCGTACCTCCTGCCCAGAGAGCATCACGGAACGCTTCTCCTTCAGCTCACTGAAGCCACAGGAACACAGGATGCAACTTCTGGCATCTCACCAGTGGTTCACAAGTGATCTCTAGCTCAGAGCAGGACACGCAGGTCTGTGTAGCGCCTGAATGACATCTTTAACAGCCTCCTGTTCTGCCTCCAGGTGTGATCAGGATGCCTTTGTTGTCATTGCACAAGTACAACTACATGGTACAGCACTCTTCATGGGCCACTCTACACACAACAGCAATTGAAAATATAAATGATTAAAAAAACGAAACAAAACTATCCATCCTTCAACAAAACAAAATAAACAGATTTAAATTGTATGTTTGACGGTGTCCAATACAGTGTCCAATACTATGTCAGTGTTTGACAGTGTTCAATTCCCTTTTGTCTCTGGGGGTAGAAACAGTTCTTAAGTATATTTGTCTGTGATTGGATGAACATGAAGTGTTAACCAGAGGGCAGCAGGTCCAACAGGTGATGTCCCGGGTGTAAATGAATCAGCCATTGCAAGCCGAAAAATCTACAAGACATCCCATCAAGTGGGAGAGTCCATCGGGATGTTCGAGGGGCGGCCGACCAGCCTCCCCACCAGAGGACTGTACCAACTGGGAGCTAAGTAGTGCAATTTCCTGACCGGATATTAGTTTCATTAGTTCGGTCAAATCTTTTGTCCCTTGGCCGGTCCCAATGTGATAAGGGAACAGAGCAACAGCAGGAGAGTTGATAAGACATGTAGTAATATAGATCCTAGAGATAATATAGTTCCTATTGTTTTCTATTACACTGATAACAGGGCTCCATGAGGGACCGTTCACACTCGTACACTTACGTTCTAATTAGTCTACTCACACTGTATCCTCTGATTGGTATCTTAACAAATGTGTGTGTCTCTCGTGTGATTGGTTTCCAGCAGGTCTGGTGTCTCTGTTTCATTGGTCGACTCACAGTCGGGGCTCCGCCTCCCTGGGGGCATCATGAGGAGGGTCTTGGCGTCCTGCAGCTCTTCCCTCAGTCTCTCTCGCTTGGACCGCAGCGCCTGGACCTGCTGCTGCCGCCGCTCAGCCCGACGCAGCCGGGCGTTGAAGTACTGCAGACCCTGGACAGTACCCAGTACTTATAATACACTATAGTATTACATTAAAGTACTGCAGACCCTGGACAGTATACGGAACTTATAATACACTATGGTACTGCATAAAGTACTGCAGACCCTAGACAGTATACAGAACTTATAATACACTATGGTACTGCATAAAGTACTGCAGACCCTAGACAATACACAGAACTTATAATACACTATGGTACTGCATAATTATACTGCAGACCCTGGACAGTACACAGAACTTATAATACACTATAGTACTACATTAAAGTACTGCAGACCCTGGACAGTACACAGAACATATAATTACCATAGTGTAACTTATAATACACTTTGGTACTGCATAAAGTACTGCAGACCCTGTATAGTACACAGTTCTATACCATATATATAAACATAAATATATATATATGGGTAGTTCTCCAAACAAATATTGCCGTTATTATTATGTGTTCTTTGCCAGATAATATTACACTCAACTATATATTGTTTAGTTTAGAAGTTGCCGTACCTTTTCAACATCCTGAAATGTTTGCTGTAAAAAACAGTAGAGAAACACGTCACACGCAGCAGAGGGACACCTGTTTCAGTTTTTGTCAATGTTTTTTTGATGTTGATTGTTCTGATTGGTCCTAACAGACCGTCTGTCTTGTGTGATTAGTTGCTGACTAATCTGGCACCCAGCAGTCCTAATGTGTTATAGCAGAACTTCTGATCCAGCAGTCCTACTGTGTTATAGCAGAACTTCTGATCCAGCAGTCCTACTGGGTTATAGTAGAACCTCTGATCCAGCAGTCCTACTGTGTTATAGCAGAACCTCTGATCCAGCAGTCCTACTGTGTTCTAGTAGAACCTCTGATCCAGCAGTCCTACTGTGTTATAGCAGAACCTCTGATCCATCAGTCCTACTGTGTTATAGTAGAACCTCTGATCCATCAGTCCTACTGGGTTATAGCAGAACTTCTAATCCAGCAGTCCTACTGGGTTATAGCAGAACTTCTAATCCAGCAGTCCTAATGTGTTATAGTAGAACCTCTGATCCAGCAGTCCTACTGTGTTATAGTAGAACTCCTGACCCAGCAGTCCTACTGTGTTATAGCAGAACCTCTGATCCAGCAGTCCTACTGGGTTATAGCAGAACCTCTGATCCATCAGTCCTACTGTGTTATAGCAGAACTCCTGACCTCCTCCCTGCTCCTCTGCAGGGTGTCCATGTCGTCTATCTGGTACACGGTGATCTCAAAGGGCTGCTGGGTCCGGTCCCGCGGGCCCTCGGCCCGCCGGACCAGAGAGGAGGGGTCCGGCATGGGGGCGGGGATCAGCCGACGCCGCTGGAGCCCTGGAAGGAACCGGAACGTCTGTTAATACTGTTTATCATACCTTAAATACCTGTATTATCTACTGTAGAACCAGAACCTTTCTTAATGCTGTTTATCATTGTATCTTAAATTCCCCCTATTACCTACTGTATAACCAGAACGTCAGTAAACACTATTTATCATGACTAAAATACCCTTATTAACTGTTTATTAACTACTGTAGAACCAGAACCTTTGTTAATACTGTTTATTATGGTAACTTTAATTATTTTATAACCTAGAACTGTTAACATCAATTAATGCTGGTTTATATTATTAATAACACCTTTATTAACCTAACCACTGACATCATACTGGTTTATACCATAACTTTATGGTATAATATACTTTAATATTACTAATACTTTATATATATTTATATATATATATATATATATTTATATATTCTTATATATATATATATATATATATATATATATATATATTCTTATATATAGAAACTTGAATTACACTTCAAGTTTCTATATACTGTAAGTATTAAAGTCTGCAAGTCAACAAACAAATCTCCATTACAAATCGAAATCTGTTTTTTCCTCAAGGTGGTTCTATAATTAACTGTGTGTGTGTGCGTGTGTGTGTGTGTGTGTCTGTGTGTGTATGTGGTGATCATTGGAGATGGATATGTACAGGGGTCTTACAGCTCATTAAATATTCATGAAGAGAAGACCCAACACACACACGCACGCACACACACACACACACACACACACACACACACACACACACACACACACACACACACACACACACACACACACACACTATAATCTGACCAATAGGTATGACGCCTCTAGCATACATCATGGCCTCCCTTCACACCGTGGCATGGAAACATCAGGAACAGAGGCTGACGCATCCCATAATACTACACTTATTATGCAGCTAACGTAGCAAAGGTCACACATTTCAATACATACAGTAGGAGCAAGGTTGCTACTAGGAATGTGTGTGTTCATGTTAAACCCTATCTTGCACGTGTAGTATTGTAGTGTGGTGGCTCGGCTGTATGAGTCCCGACTGGGCTGAACTACTGGGTTCCATCCCCCGTGAAAACAGTGTACTTGTAGGCATCCTAGAGCAAGACGCCCGCTGACCCCTACCTGCTCCTTAATGACCCCTAACCCCTTCCTGCTCCTTAATGACCCCTAACCCCTTCCTGCTCCTTAATGACCCCTAACCCCTTCCTACTCCTTAATGACCCCTAACCCCTTCCTGCTCCTTAATGACCTCAAACCCCTACCTGCTCCTTAATGACCCCTAACCCCTACCTGCTCCTAAATTACCCCTAACCCCTACCTGCTCCTTAATGACCCCTAACCCCTACCTGCTCCTAAATTACCCCTAACCCCTACCTGCTCCTTAATGACCCCTAACCCCTACCTGCTCCTTAATGACCCCTAACCCCTACCTGCTCCTTAATGACCTCAAACCCCTACCTGCTCCTTAGTTGTAAAGTATAAGTATAGTCCATAGTATAGTATATATTGTTAAATTGTATGAAACTCATACTGCGGGAGTCCATTGTACTTGCATGTGTTGCATATGGCCATTAAACATCTTGTATCTTGAATCGAATGACCTCTAACCCCTACCGGCTCCTTAATGACCTAGACAGTAATAAGTAATGAAGTAAAAGTCATTTTGTTTACCGTTTCCTCTCTTCCTGGGCGACTTGGAGACCCTGCCCCGGTCCGGGGACACCTCGTCGCCGGTGGAGTCGCGGGCGGACGAGGCGGTCTCGCTGTCCCGCCGCATGCTCTCGTAGCCGCTGCTGCCACCGCTGTGGTAGAAGAGGGCGGTGCGGCCCATGGCGGGAGGCAGCTCGCCGCTCAGCACGCTGCTGTTGTCGCTGGCCACACCGCTGCTGTGGCGCTGGGGCCGCCGTGGCGCCGTGATCTTGCTGTACGGCGAGGGGAGCCCCACCACCGCTGCGCCTTCGCTCTTCGCCCCTCCCTCCGACTTCCTGTGGCCCCCCGCGGCCAGCTCGCTGACCCGGCTGTTGGCCGCTCGGACGACAGTGGCCCGCTTGCCGTCCATTCCGGGAGGTCTCCCCGGCGGAGCTAGCTCAGCGCCTCGCACCGCAGGGCTGTCGGAGGGTCTGGTCGAGGGGCTCAGGCTCTTGGAGCTGCTGAAAGACACACGAGAACTGGAACCAGTTTTGCCCGGTCTGGCGAGAGACGGGGAGGCTACGGACGTAGTGGCCGGAGGTCCGAGTCTCGTCATGGAGGAGTTTGCTGGTCGGCTGCTGCTTCCCAGGTTCTCCCTGGAGAGGCCTGCTCTGGAGGTGCTGGAGGTCATACTCTCGCTCCTTTCCAGAGACATCCCATAACGCAGCAAGGAATCGCCCTTGGCACCGCGTGTCTTCAGGCTAGAGGTCATTCGAAGGAAACTGTGGTCTATTTTCGAAGTAGAGCTCTTATAGTTGAGAGAATCTGCTCGGAGCCTCGGGTGGAAGTCTTCCTCTGGCAGAAATGTCCTGGGCAGCGTAGACCTCCCAACAGTCATCACTTTTAAGGCACTCGACGATGGTGCCACTTTCGACTTTTGATCCGAGGATCCGGGCACGGCCAGCAGACTAGCGGGGAAGAGGTTTCCAGATCCAGATTTATGGATTTTGCTGGTCCTGTGTCCATTTGACCGCTTCCCCGAAGACGAGAACTTAATGCTCCCCAGCCCGGGAGATGCTTCATGTTCCCAGATGGACTCTGAAGAGCCCTGGGGTCCAGAAACCATCCCCAATGTCGTAGCCCCTCTGGTGAGTCTGGGTACCCTCACTGGCGTATCCCCTCTCCGGCTGCTGCCATCAACCACCCGGTGGGAGCTGGAGAAGGAGCCGTGGGCCTTCGGCGGTCGCGGAACGCTGTTGCTGTTTCCACCGGCTCTCCTCCAGCCTGCGCCACTCGTTCCAGTTCTACGACCCTCCACCTCTCTCTCGAACCCTGCCTCGGACAGGTCATATTGCCGGGCTTCCGGTCTGCTGCCGTCTCCCTGGGCACCCATGGAGGTAGGCTTTGTTTTCCTGGGAAGACTGGCATGCAAGCTGTGGAGCAGGGTATGAGACACAGAAGTGTTGAGGGTACCGGCTCTGGTTCTGGAGCCTTTAAGAGATGCCTTTGATGACTCTGTTGATGAGGCAGATTTACCCGGAGCCATCAGATTGCTGTCCAGCTCTGAGAAGCTTATCCCGCTATCGTACAGGGAGCTCTTGGCACCCAGCTGCTCCGGACAAGATTGATTTGGCAATGACCACTCTGTAAGCCGCTCTGGATCAAAGCGGGTGGCCCAGGGGGGAGTTCTGCCGCTTGGTGAATATGTGTGTTCCCTTCGCCAAGAACTGGAGGGGGGTTGTTGGTTCAATGCCTTATGCTGTGAGAGTGTGGCGGAATCTGAAGGAATGCCAGATGTCCCAGCCTGTTGGGTGAGGTAAGCGTCGTATTCATCGCTAATACTGCTAATGATGCTAATACTGCTAACGGGACCGGGGTTTGAACCATCACTGCTGAAGCTCAGGATGCCGGAAGGCCAGCTGGCCCCTGGAGCCAGACCAAGGGGCAGTTCCTCGACGACGGTGAACACCAGCTCATCCTCCCCGTTCAGCTCCACAGGCTGCTGCAGGGTCACAGTGGTCCTCAGGAAGTCCTTATCTAGACACCTCCCCATTAGCATCTCTCGCATGTGATGGACCTCTATGGAACTGTTGCTACCAAGACCGGCCCAGCCCCTGGCTATAGAAGAGGTCTCCCCTGGGCCCTGCAATAATGCCTGCTGCTGGGTCATCCCTACAGGGGGCGCTCTACCTCCACCTGACCCCAAGGGCTGTGAGGACGCCTGAAGGCCCCTAGGTAGGGAAGGAGAGGCGGAGGGCTTCGGAACAGTCCCTCTGAGGTGGACCTTCTCTCTGACCGTCGCTTCAGGAAGAGTTACGCTCGTCTTCCCGGTGGCCTGTCCAGGGCCTTCATGGTCAGGTTTGTTTGAGCTAGAGCAGATCCATTCTGGGACGTTCTGAGAGCAGGGCGCGTCGGATTTAAGCGGAGACATGGTGTCCGTCGGTCCGGCAGCTACAGCTTTGCCCTCGGTGGCATAGGCGGTGGGAGCCTCGCTGCCATCTATACAGTCCAGCCTCTCCTGCAGCTCGGCGAACGTGTCACACTTCAGACGGCTCCCCTCGGTACGTCGCGCTTCTCCGGCCCTCCTCTTGACAAGGGAGGGGATGATGGGAATGAAGGCTGGAGGGCTTTCGTTGCCGCCGAGCTGCCGGTCTGAGACGGTTGCCCCCCCGGGGCCCACGTAGATGACGGTATCGCAGGAGTGCTCACTGCCGGAGGAGTAGTCCGGGTCGCCGGACAGCTCCGCGGGGGTGTCCGGGTCCAGGGCCACTGTCCGAGGGTAGATGGGTCGGAGGTGAGGTCGCTCCTCTTCACAGGAGCTCTCTCCTCCGGAGGAGGAGCTTGACGCGTGCTGCCAGGAGGGGAAGAGAATGAGGCTGTAAATATTGATGAATACAGACTACACACTGATGGACTCGAGGTCAAATCGATGTGATTTGAATGCTGTATTGGTTCAAATGGAGAAACTGACTTAACATGCGGCCAATGGAAAGTGTTTCCAACTTTTGCATTGAGATGTTTGATCTATGAAATACAGATCTAGGCTGGCAGCCTCCCTAAAGAGGGAGAGATTCCTCTTGATCTTCTTCTTCTCCTCTTGAGGCGTGTCTTATTGATTATGGAGTGTTGTTGATTATTCTGTGTCAGTGATTATGGAGCGTTGTTGATAATTCAGTGATATTGATTAAGTGTTATCTTGCACTACATGAAACTCTCCGAATAATCACATGACTTTAACAGCCTAAATAAGAGGTATTGCTATCGTATGCTATTGTATCATTCATTTAGTCGTCTTTGGTATTCAACTTCTTTCCAGAGAAATCGTAGAGAACAGCTAGTGTAACCACCCCAGTTCTCATGACACCACACTGGTGACTGTCGACAGAAAACCCTTTGGTAATTGAAACAGCCGCTAAGAAACGACACAAATGAGTTGTACCTTGGACTTCCTCTTCCTGGTGCGGTGGATCCTGGAGGCCAGCTGCACCGTGCTCAGGGTTTCCAGGTAGCGGCTGGAGGAGTCGGAGACGTGGGCAATCATGGTGGTTCGGCAGTTGATGTTGCCCAGCGACTCCCTCAGCAGCATGGTGAGCTTGCTGTCCCTGAATTATACATCAAGGGAGTCCCTCGTGAGAGAGAATAAGAACCCCAACCGCAACCCCCTCTGCCCCTCAGGGCTGGTCCCGGACCAGTTGACACTCGGATGGAAGTCTGGAGTCTCGTTAAAAAACCCTTTAGGAGCCAGAAGCACGGCTCAGTTGTACCGAAATACAGTAAATATTCTTTACACCAATCATTTTTTTAAAGCAAGACTGTCGTGTGACCAGGTTATATGGCTGGAATCGGCCTCTCACTGCATCGTCTGCCTCTTTGGATAACAAGCTAATAGCTAATAGCGGTATTGACCCCCGACAAGACAAGGATTAACTAGGAGCGATTTAGCCCTGCTAAATCGAAAAACCGCAGGGAGCGCTGAGCAGATGAAATGCTGTTCTATTATCTATTATTGATGTCTCTTATTAAAATGTAACTCCCTGGTGGTCGAATGGTATTCATCACTTTGCCATGCTGCACAATCCACCTACTGCCCGGAAACCATCGAGCAGCAAGTATTCTTAGCAACATGGGTCTGTAGCCAGGAGTTTGTCGGAGAGTTTGTTGGGCGTGTTGGCCTAGTTGTAACCGTGTCGGATACGAGATAAGATATGGGGCGTGTACATACATGTTTTATCTCTTTCTCATTGTTCAACTGTCGTGTGATTCTGCCTCTTCCATCTCCTCTTGTGTGTGTTCCCGTACCTGTAGGGGACGTGTTCGGCCCCGTTGACCAGGGCCAGGACCACATTCCCCAGTGCCGACAGAGAGAGACACTGGGCCCCTCCTGCTCCTCCTCCTCCTCCTCCTCCTCCTTCCCTGGTCCGGCTGAGGTCTGTTTCACAGCTCCCCAGGTCCAACAGGTGAAGACGACTCCGACCCGCAGTCACTGAAAGACAGAGAGAAAGGGACGAGAGAGAGAGAGAGAGAGAGACAGAGAGACAGACAGGAGAGAGGCAGACAGACGGACAGGAAGGGAGAGAAACAGAGAGAGGGAGAAACAGAAAGTGGGGCAGGAGAGACAGAGGGGGGAGAGAGACATAGAGAGGGACAGAAGAGAGACAGAGGGGAGAGAAAGACAGAGAGAGGAACAGGAGAGAGACAGACAGACGGACAGGAAGGGAGAGAAACAGAGAGAGGAGAACAGAGAGAGGACAGAGAGCAGAGGGAGAGAGAGACATATAGAGGGACAGGAGAGAGACAGACAGATGGGAGAGAGAGAGAGACAGAGAGACAGACAGGAGAGAGACAGACAGATGGACAGGAAGGGAGAGAAACAGAGAGAGGGAGAAACAGAAAGAGGGACAGGAGAGAGACAGAGGGGAGAGAAAGACAGAGAGAGGAACAGGAGAGAGACAGACAGATGGGAGAGAGAGAGACAGAGAGACAGACAGGAGAGAGACAGACAGATGGGAGAGAGAGAGACAGAGAGAGGGACCGAAGTGAAAGAGAGACGGACAGGAGAGGGACAGACAGACGGACAGAAGGAAGAGATACACAGGCAGACAGAAGGGACAGAAGGGAAAGAGAGGCAGAGAAAGGGAGGGATATAGACATATTAACGCTCATCATCATTTTACTTGCAAGAACTGAACCGCTTTGACGACGTGAGCGCGGACCGCTAAAGCTTCTCGGATTTAACCGAGAGGCCGACTGCTCCCTCTCCACCTAGTTTAGTTTGGATATATATTTCATCATTTTAATATATGCACAACGCGGCTGAGACGTGACCCCCCGAGGACATCATTAAGGCTCCCAGCTCAAGTCACACGTTACATCATGATGTCATGATTCAGACAGCGGTAGGACGTAGGACGGACCTCCCTTAAGACCCTCGTTAGGGAGGTGAACTCTGACCTGATTGAGGCTGGACCTCATTGCGTATGCAAATGTATTCGTTACCCTGCAGGGAGACGGCTAAAGAGCAGTGGCCGTTGTCACGGCTGCTCTTCAGCGCCGATATTGATCCTGTCATGATTCTACGGCTGATTATTGGCGAGCAGTAATTCGTCATGTGGAGGCGGGAGAGGTAACTATGAGCTCTTTATCTCCCAGGTGGATTGTGAGGCTCTAAAGACTCCAGAGGGGAACCTTGGTTTAGTGCTAGAGCGTAGTGCTTCAGCCATCTTATTTGATGGTCCTTTTTGTGCCTTTATCGGCAGGACAGTAAAGACACACAGGACAAGGGGGGAGAGAACAGAGAGGGGAGGGGGGGGAGTGGAGGGGGGAGGGGGGGGAGAACAGAGAGGGGAGGGGGGGGGAGTGGAGGGGGGAGAGGGGAGGGGGGGGAGAACAGAGAGGGGAGGGGGGGGAGTGGAGGGGCGCAACATAATGTGCTTTAGAGGAAACCTCAGAAAACGTCCTGAGTGGGACGTGCTTTTGGAGATTTTGGAGATCCGTCCTAAGCCTTATTGTACTTATTGTACCTTTACCTGCGCACTGCTCAGTTTCAGAGTTCTGCTCTTAGAGGCAACGCCAGGAAGGAAATGCACTTAGGACTCCTGGAGACTCGAAGTTCTCTTGCCTGTTGCCCTTACCTGTTGAATGATCTTATTGTCAGTCCCTTTGGACAAACGCTACGCTTCTCTAAGCCGCTTCTCTAGCCAACTACGTATCCAAACCGCAGCGGGTACGATGGTGCGATCGAGGAGAACGTCTGGAGAAGGGCAGTAGGACGTGGCGGTGAGGAGAATCCCCACGGAACCACTAATGTTTCTGGAACGTAGCGCGACTCCTGGAAGGCTTACCGGCGGCCTTGGCGCTCTTCTCTGGCCGCTGCTGCTGGACGTGGAGGGTGAACAGGAAGTGGGAGTTCCTCCGGGTCGCCTCGTCGCAGCGCCCCCCGCTGGAGCTCCTGGCGGCCAGCGCCGCGTCCAGGAAGGAGGCGGCGCTGGCCGCCGTGGAGGCTCGCAGCTCCCGCTGGTTCTGGAGCTGAGGAGGAGGAAGAGGGGAAGGAGAAGGTAGAGGAAACAGAGGAGATGGAGGAGGAGAGGAAGGAGGAGGGGGAGCAGGAGGAGGAGGAAGAGGAGAAGGTAGAGGGAAAAGAGGAGATGGAGGAGGAGTGGAAGGAAGAGGGGGAGCAGGAGGAGGAAGAGGAGGAGCAGGTGTACGAGGAGAAGGAGGAAAGAGGAGGATCATGATGGAGATCATGTGAGGAGATCAGCCAGGATGTCTGCTGCCGCAAGGACAAAAATGAGGTTGTAAGGTCGCACAGAGGTCGTACAAAGGTCGTAGGGCATAAGGTCGTACCGAGGCGATTGAACAATAATCATATAATAAAATAACAATAATCCTACTTACACGTCCTCAAAGTAGAACCGTGTGCCTCTAGAACCTACAACTCCTCCTTCATAACCTACACCTCCTCCATGTACAACTCCTCCTCTCTAAGCCATACACCCCCTCCTCCTCTAGAGTCTATACCTCCTCCTCCTGACATCTCCTCACCTGGGAGCCACAGAGGGCGTCTTCCTGAAGGAGCACCGGCCCCGGCCTCCTCTGCTCCCCCTGGGGGAGGAGGTGCTCCGAGGAGGAGGAGGAGGAGGAGCAGTGAGCCAGGAGGTCGCTGAGTGTCTCCTCCCGTCCCGAGATCTCCACCGCCGAGACGGAGACGGAGAAAGCGCCACCCGCCTTCTCCTTGCGCTCCTCCATCACCTTGAACAGCCAGGAGATGGCCGTGGGGGCCACGCCCAGACTCTGGGTGGAGCAGTCCCGGCCAATCAGGGTGTAGGTCTTACCTAGAGGAGGGGGAGGGGCAGAGAGAGAGCGGAGGTTGTTTGAGCGAAGAACATCGCATCCATAATGGGTGAACAGAATGGACCCGATGAGACGGTGTTCCCCGCTCGGGGGGTCGTCTGATATGGATATGGGGTCGCAGGAGATGATGAATGTAGAGTTACGTCATAGTTTTTAGACGTAATAGTCTCAAAGGTCCTCTTTATACGAAGAGAGACCTGCCTGGAGCCACACGCAAGCTGTCACTTACCACGTGCAGATGTCTTACAGAAGATCATGAGGGGTCGTACCCAGGATGGGTATGAATGTATTCACAGTCAGGGGTCGTACCCAGGTTGGGTATGAATGTATTCAGGGTCAGGGGTCGTACCCAGGTTTGCGGGTCCGAAGCAGAAGATGCAGCCGTCGGCGCCGTTCACCACCGACTGGATGACCTCTGCCACGCTCCCCGAACACACCTCGGCCTATCGGGACACACTCACGTCAGCCAATAGAGTGAGAGAACCCTCCCCATGTGACCTTGTGTCTGATCTGACAACTAATCTGATCTGACAACTGATCTGATTCCAGCGTCATGATTTTACTAAACACGACTCTTACAGACAGCTAAACTACTACTACTACTAGCACGCAAAGTTAAGGTAAGACAGAAGCACAGTATGTAAAGCACTTCTTACTTACATTCTCTTTCTCTCCTATTCTACACTAGATCCAACATCTGATCCAAGTCTGAAAACACACACTCGACCTGTGACGCATCCTGGGAGTAAACGGCATCGAAAGCGAAGGTCTTTGGGCCGGGGGCCCCGCCGTCCCCGGGCGGGGGGTCCCTGGGCGGGGGGTCCCTGGGCGGGGGGTCCCGGGGCGGCCTGGGCCCCCCCCCCGGCTCACTCAGGGTTAGCTGCTTCCTGCGAGCGTCCACCTTCAGGAAGCCCGTGGGGTCGGACGCCTCGCCCTGCACCGAACACACCCGGACCATCACCTTGACCTGCAGACGGACGGACAGACGGACGCACAGACAGACAAGCAGACGGACGGACGGACAGACGGACGGACAGACAGACAAGCAGACGGACAGACAGACGGACGGACAGACAGACAAGCAGACGGACAGACAGACAGACGGACGGACAGACAGATGGACAGACGGACGGACAGACGGACGGACGGACAGACGGACAGACAGACAAGCAGACGGACAGACAGACACGCTTCAGGGATTTGAATCATCCATCGGTCACTTTGTTGTTATTTTTTGTCATTGTTATTTTTTATTGTGTACAGTAAGTGTTTTTAGGAGATCCATACTGCGGGAGGGAATGGGGAGTGAGCGTTCCATTGCTTACTTATAATAAGAATTGTGAATCTTGAATCTTGAACCTTGAACCCGTGAGCCCACTCCCCCTGCATCATACTGGCTCTTACTGGCCTTTCAGAGTCTCCTGTGGGCCCGGCACCCATCTTAGGGTGCCTTGTCTTGAGCAAGGCACCAGACCCCTTACACCCTTACACTGCTCCCCGGGCAGCTGTATAAACAATAGCTCCCCACTGCTCCTAATTCTAGGATGGGTTCAATGCAGAGAAACACATTTCACATTTGTGTGTGTGTGTGTGTGTACATGCGTATGTGACCAATAAAGACGATTCAATCCTAACGCTTAACAGCTTAGCAACTGATGCCTTGCTTATCATCTAATGTCCAGACTTTTTTTTACAAGCAGATGCCCCCGTTTTAACTATCTTGCTTAGTTTAGCTCCTAGAGTGGGAAACGGACGGCAGTTCCGTTCTCCTCGTGTGTCCGTCTGCGCGGCTCGGAATCGGCCGCTCAGCGGGGTTGAGTTTTAAAAGCCAATAACAATGTGAGGGCCACAGCGCTTTTCTTTTTCCTTTTTAAGCGATCCATCGCCGCGGGCAACCGACCGTGGGATGACCTGTAAGTCACCCGGTGAGATGAAACAGACGCTCCAACGCTGACCTTGTGCTAACGTGGCGACGAGGTAACAAACCGCTAGCGGCGGCGACGCACACACAGCGAAGCGCCGAGCTAGGTGCTTGGGAGTTCTGTTGCGTCGTGAATATATACGACCGCGGTGGGTTTGCGTGTGGTCTCTCTCTCTCTCTCTCTCTCTCTCTCTCTCTCTCTCTCTCTCTCTCTCTCTCTCTCTCTCTCTCCCCGGCGGCCGTTTACTTTAAGCACCACACCGTTTGAGTATGTCCTTCTACTGTTGTTGTTCCATTGTATATTGTCATATAATCTCCCGGTATTGTAAAATAACCACACACACACACACACAACACACACACACACACACACACACACACACACACACACACACACACACACACACACACGCACACACCCACACACTATCTTTAATTAGCTTTAATAAAAGAGGATTAGGGTATTCGGGGACGCTGAGAGGAGAGCTGGGTGGAGGTTATTAACTCCACCTGGTGGGTGAGGAATTAGCGCTCTGATAGAAGCCACTGGCCTCGCGTGGGCCGCAGACGGGGGAGACGCCACGGATGGGGGGGGGCGGCCGCTCTGATTGGTCGACTCGGGTGAGTGAAGTGTTTGTAGCTGGAGAGTATCGCTGGGCAGACGCTCCGGGGGTTTAATTCAGCGCGCTGCACCCCGCACACACACACACACACACACACACACACAGGCGTGCATGCACACACACACACACACACACTTGATAACAAACTACAACAACCCGGAGCTCTGGATCTCAGGTAGAGAGAGAGATGGAGAGAGGCAGGAAGGAGGAGAGAGAGAGCGGGAGAGGGAGGGAGGGAGGGAGGGACATTAGAAGGTGAGACAGGAAGATAGAAAGCGAGGGCGGGACATTAGAAGGAGAGACAGGAAGGAAGAGAGTGAGGGAGGGACATTCGAAGGATAGACGGGAAAGAGGACAGACAGGAAGGGAGAGAGAGCAAGGGATGGACATTAGAAGGAGAGAGAGATGGAGAGAGAGAGAGAGATGGAGAGAGGGCTGTATATGTCGGAGACTATACACACCTAGGGACGACTCTACTTTCAACTCCCGTCATCCTTCTATGGAATGTGGTAACCTTGACAACACAGTCATCCCATCAGGTTCGGCTTTGGGAGGCTAAGCCTTGAGTCCTTGGATGTTTTTAAAGGGGTCCCTGATGTGTTTACACCTTCATCCCGCCTACGCTTGGCCACGCCTCCAGGTGTATGATTGACAGGCCATCATACACTAGACCACACCTCCAGATGTATGATTGACAGGCCAGCCCATCAGTTGGTACACGAGGGCCACTATATCTCTAATAGATAGACTGAGATAAGGTTGTTTTAACACTATCTCTAATGAAAAGATAGTGATAAGGTTTAAAGCTCCCCTTTAACTTATGAGGAAATAATAGATTAGTAATGACTGCAGGGGGGATAGTCTGTTTATCCCACTAAAACCTGAAGAGTAAGCGGAAAACAACTCAATAAACGACTTAAGGTCCCAACAAACAACTTTAAGGTCCCAGTAAACAGCTCCACACTGCAGGTGTGACATCATCCTTGTGTGTGTGTGTGTGTGTGTGTGTGTGTGTGTGTGTGTATGTGAGTCTGTGTGTGTGTGTGTGTGTGTGTGTGTGTGTGTGTGTATGCTGTGTGTGTGTGTGTGTGTGTGTGTGTGTGTGTGTGTGTGTGTGTGTGTGTGTGCACTGTGGACGGGTAAACGCAGCACAGCAGCAGAGACCTGCTCTGTATTCAGGAGGATGTCCCGCCTCATTAACACTTTCTCCTTCCTCCCTTGAAGACTCTGGGCTCACAGCTGGGAGCCGACGTGTCTGCTGTGGGGTGGTCCAGCGTGGTCAGAGGGGCGGGACTACCAGAGACATTTGATCTCTCTATTTTTAAGTCAAAGTATTGTCTTCCTATCTTGGCTCTCTCTGTCTCTGTCTCTCTGTCTCTGTCTCGTCTCGTCTCTGTCTCTGTCTCTCTCTGTCTCTCTCTCTCCTCTCTCTCTCTCCTCTCTCTCTCTCTCTCTCTGTCTCTGCTCTCTCGTCTCTCTCTCTCTCTCTCTCTCTCCTCTCTCTCTCTCTCTCTCTCTCTCTCTCTCTCTCTCTCTCTCTCTCTCTCTCTCTCTCTCTCTCCCTCTCTCGCTCTCGCTCTCTCTCTCTCGCTCTATCTGTCTATCTCTATCTCCTCCCATATATATCTATATCTATATCTATATATCTATATCTATATACATATATATATAGAATAAACGAATATATCTCTGTCTACCTGTAGACATTGGTGGTTCCTTCATGTATCTGTATCTACTGTAAGTCTGGGGCTCAAAGCTAAATAACCAAAATGCCAAACAGTTGTGGTTTACCTGTCGGCGGGGGGGCACGCTGGAAAAGGAGGTTTTTCTGTTTGTTTGTGTTGTTGTAGTTTTTCCTCTGGTTAAATAAAGGTTGAAACACTAGACAAGCACGCAGCTAGCCGGACATCACAGCCGGCAGAGGTGAGCGACCCCCACTGCGGGGTGTTGGCACGGCGACCACCTTACCTTGCCCATCCTGGGGCTGTCCGTGACCTTTGACCCCGCGCGCAGCAGACCCGGGGGCGGGGCGGGGGCAGACAGCTTCAGGGCCCCGCTGAACCCCCCGGTGTAGAGGAGGGGCCCCCCAGGGGCCTCGGGGCCCCAAGACCTCCTGCTCCTCCTCCTGGACAGACTGAGCTTCTGGGCAGCCCTGAGAGAGAGAGAGAGAGAGAGAGAGAGAGGAGAGAGAGAGAGAGAGAGAGAGAGAGAGAGAGAGAGAGAGAGAGAGAGAGAAGGGGGAGAGAGAGAGAGAGAGAGAGAGAGAGAGAGAGAGAGAGAGAGAGAGAGAGAGAGAGAGAGAGAGAGAGAGAGGTTATGATACAGAGAAAGGCAGAGACAGAACGACAGACAGGAACAGATGAAGACATTAAGACAGAGAGAGACAGGAAGATGGAAAGAGAGACTGACCGACAAGCAGACCAGCAGACAGACATACAGACTGGGAAAGAGACAGGCAGACAGGTTAAGACAGAGAAGAGCAGACAGACAGACCGACAGACCGACTGACCGACAGACCGACAGACCGACAGACCGACAGACAGACAGGCAGACACATAGGGTTAGTTTCTTGTTACTCCACTACTGATTGAGTGCGGTTGCTCTGAGCCTCACCTGGAGTCTCTTTGGATGAAAGCGTCTAAATGTTCACCTACAGACCTTCTGTACACCTGCGTGTTAACGTCTCGCTCCACTGGTAGAGCGAGGCGTCAGCATTCCCACGGGGAGGGAACCCACCGGGAGAACGTCTCCACTTGTGTGTGTGTGCGTGTGTCGTGAAAAGCGCTTTGGGTGACGTGTTTGACGACGGCTTCCAACAAACGGGAGTTATATTTATAACTTCTGAGCGCCGCCGTTCCTCTAGATGTTGTTCTGAGACCAGGCGCGCAGAGAGAGGTGAAAAGTTGAACATTTCAGAGACTCGAGGCTAAGCAAAGGCTCACACACACACACACACACACATACTACACACATGCACACACACTAACAGCAACACACACACACACACACTAACAGCAACACACACACACACACACACACACACACCTCCGCTGTCTGATTTAAAGTTTTGTGGGAACATCAATTG
>CM051019.1:18091891-18149391 GCA_027704905.1 Muraenolepis orangiensis
CATCATCCGGTCCTTGTTACCATCGACACATCAGCCACTCGTTATCCTGGACACATCATCTGGTCCCGGTTACCGTGGACACATCAGCCACTCCTCATTACCATGGACACATTATCCAGTCTTGGTTGCCATGACTACATCTTCCAGTCCTGGTTGCCATGACTACATCATCCACTCCTCGTTACCGTGGACACATCATCTGGTCCTGGTAACCGTAAACACATCATCTGGTCCTCGTTACCATGGACACATCAGCCACTCGTCATTACCATGGACACATCATCCAGTCCTGGTTGCCATGACTACATCATCCGGTCCTGGTTGCCATGACTACATCATCCACTCCTCGTTACCGTGGACACATTATCTGGTCCTGGTAACCGTAAACACATCATCTGGTCCTCGTTACCATGGACACATCAGCCACTCCTCATTACCATGGACACATCATCCAGTCCTGGTTGCCATGACTACATCATCCGGTCCTGGTTGCCATGAGTACCTCATCCACTCCTCGTTACCATCATCTGGTCCTGGTTACCGTAAACACATAATCTGGTCCTCGTTACCATGGACACATCATCTGGTCATGGTTGCCACGGCTACATCATCCACTCCTCGTTACTACGGACACATCATCCGGTCCCAGTTGCCATGGATACAGCCTCTGTTATCGGGTCTGGTTGCCGTAGACAAAATCTACGAGACATAATCTGCATGACCTTGTGGTTGGCATCATGGTCAGCAACCATCTGCCTCTGAAATCATAACCCCCTGGCCCCTGACCTCTGACCCCTGACCCTGGCCCTAACCTCTGAGACCCTAACCCCCTGGCCCCTAACCTCTGACCCCTGGCCCCGCGCTGAAGTGACAGGGCTCTCCTACCGGGTGCAGAATTTAAGAACATTACCTGTGGGTTACCTCAGGACGAACCCAGAATGTGTGTTCTCTCCTCCTCTCTCCCCTCCCTGCATGTTTAGACATGTTGAGGAGAGCACGCTTTATGATGTATGATGAAGTCGTCACCCTCACCTCCACCTCCACCCCACTCTCCAGCATGGAGGTGTGTGTGAGTGTGTGTGTGTGTGTGTGTGTGTGTGTGTGTGTTTGTGTGTGTGTGTGTGTGTGAGTTTGTGTGTGTGTGTGCACTGATTATGTCTTCTCCTCTGTTAGTCCAGATGTGATCTAGTGGTCCAGAGTGTTCTCCAAGCTGAAAGGGTCATCCCAGAGTCAAATGACGACAGGATGTGGTTCATCGTCCGCTTCTTGTTGCCGGGACGACAGCCGAGACACAGCAGCGCACCCCATGACCCTGCTCAGCTATCCCATAATACTGCCAGGTAGAGTGATGCAGACTCGCCTGTTCATATGTCGAGAGAGCAATACATCCGAGCACAGATCTAGACATCGTCCATCCTTGACCTGCTGCTTTTCTGTACTGTCTAACCCCTACCTGCTCCTTAATGACCCGTCTCTGTTCTGTCTAACCCCTACCTGCTCCTTAATGACCCGTCTCTGTACCGTCTAACCCCTACCTGCTCCTTAATGACCCGTCTCTGTACTGTCTAACCTCTACCTGCTCCTTAATGACCCGTCTCTGTACTGTCTAACCCCTACCTGCTCCTTAATGACCTGTCTCTGTACTGTCTAACCCTACCTGCTCCTTAATGACCTGTCTCTGTACTGTCTAACCCCTACCTGCTCCTTAATGACCTGTCTCTGTTCTGTCTAACCCCTACCTGCTCCTTAATGACCTGTCTCTGTACCGTCTAACCCCTACCTGCTCCTTAATGACCCGTCTCTGTACCGTCTAACCCCTACCTGCTCCTTAATGACCCGTCTCTGTACCGTCTAACCCCTACCTGCTCCTTAATGACCTGTCTCTGTACTGTCTAACCCCTACCTGCTCCTTAATGACCCGTCTCTGTACCGTCTAACCCCTACCTGCTCCTTAATGACCTGTCTCTGTACCGTCTAACCCCTACCTGCTCCTTAATGACCCGTCTCTGTACCGTCTAACCCCTACCTGCTCCTTAGTGACCTGCCTCCGTAACAATAGTCTGTTCTTTTCCCTGTAGCCTTGTGTGAAGGGAGAGTGTGTGGGGTAAAGGAGCTAGGGGGCAGAGTCTGCAGGGTAGCTAGGAGCTAGGAGACTAGAAGGTGTGTGCTGCTGACCTGCTGAAGAAGGAGGCTGCTGCAGACGGGGGCCGGCTGGTCTGGGTGGAGACAGAGCGTCCCGCTGCTCTCCTCCGAGCGGCTCCTCGCTGACGGCCAGAGAGAGAGAGAGAGGAGTGACCACCACGTAAAACCACAAGAGGACCAACCCTCACCGAGCATCATGTCAGTCACCCAATACAACCAGTGTCAGTTATACAATACAATACATGCATAGTCTGACTGCAGCGTGCGTGCGTGTGTGCGTGCGTGTGTGTGGATATCATGTCAACAACCACATTGACACCAAAGTGATGCATGACCACACACACACACACACACAGTGCGAGCACGGCACGGTTAGCCTCCAGGTCCCATTAGCTACAGTAGCTCCCTGAGCTAGATGTCCGTCGTTAGCCAATTAGCTCACGTTCCATCCACCCATCTGTCAACACTACACACACTTGTTATATTTGTATCTACCTGCCTAAATGTCCTATATCTATATAGTCCTATACCTGCTGCTTTTGAAGGAATTTTCATATTCATAGTTGCTTGGATGTGAAACGCTACAAGGTAGCGTGTTGCAGTTACACATTTAACATGTTCGCTATGTTCGGTACGCTACACTAACAGTTGTCTAACAACAGCAATGAGAGCTTAGAGGAGGAAGCTTCCAGCAGACAACAGGTAGCTACAAGGAGAACAGAAGGGCCCATCTGTCAGGAGGAGAGAGAGAGAGAGAGAGAGAGAGAGAGAGAGAGAGAGAGAGAGAGAGAGAGAGAGAGAGAGAGAGAGAGAGAGAGAGAGAGAGAGAGAGAGAGAGAGAGAGAGAGAGAGAGAAGAGAGAGAGAGAGAGGAGAGAGAGAGAGAGAGAGAGAGAGAAAGCAAGTGAGAAAAGGGGATAGAGTGAGACACAGGGATAGACAGGTAGAAAGGTCAACAGAAAGGTAGATAGGTACAGAGCGATAACTAGAGAGAGAGAGAGAGAGAGACACGTAGAAAGAGGGACAGACAGGTATAGAGGTACAGAGCGATGACTAGAGCTTCTGTTGGTTGGTGTTCCTCTGGCATGTGGTGCTAATGCTTGGTGTGTGTGTGTGTGTGTGTGTGTGTGTGCGTGCGTGTGCGTGCGTGCGTGCGTGCGTGCGTGCGTGCGTGCGTGCGTGCGTGCGTGCGTGCGTGCGTGCGTGTGTGTGTGTGTGTGGTTGGTCTGCTACTCTGCTGCAGTACAGAGATCAATACACCTCCAGCAGTCCCCAGGATCCCCTGAACCCAGATCAACATAACTGATCAGGGTATTGATCCGGCTTCAGAGAGCTTCTGTATGTGTGGGTCTATACCTCCCGGGGACTATTAGATTCACATCTATACCGCTGTAAAAGTACAGTCAAGAATTCATCTTCACTTAACGTTGTCATAAATTCCCAGATAGCTTCAGTCGACATCAAGCTAAGTAATTACAGTGTTGAGGGAGAGAGAGAGAGAGAGAGAGAGAGAGAGAGAGAGAGAGAGAGAGAGAGAGAGAGAGAGAGAGAGAGAGAGAGAGAGAGAGAGAGAGAGAGAGAGAGAGAGAGAGAGAGAGAGAGAGATGGGAGAAATCGATGCTTTGGCAATGTACCGTACATGCATGCTTTCCATGCCAATATAGCCATTTTAATCTAGAATCTACGAAAAATATACGATTTCAATCTATCAAGATGGATGAGAGAGAGATATGGGGAGAGAGATATCCAGAGAATAGATAGAGATATATAAAGATAGAGATAGATAGAGATATAGAGAGAGATATAAAGATCTATATCGAGGTAGAGAGATATATAAAGATCTATATCGAGGTAGAGAGATATATAAAGATCTATATAGAGGTAGAGAGGGATATAACGATCTTGATAGGTAGATCTCTCACCATTGGAGGTCCGTTGCAGGATACCCTCCACACCCCCTCCAGGTGTTGTAGGTTCTCCACAGGGCTGGCCACACCCCCCAGGTAGGTATTGGCCCCGCCTCCCAAGTACGCTCCAACCACTCCCCCCAGGTATGGGCTAGCCACACCCCCCAGGTATGTTTTGGCCACGCCCCCCAGGGAGGTGCAGTGAACTTCGCCCCGTCCCTGCACACTGCTTTCTGTCATAGCTCCTCCCCCTGGCTTAGCCCCACCCCTCGACCAAGCCCCACCCCCCAGCATAGCTCCGCCCCCCAGCTGCCGGTCTGGCGTAGCTCCGCCCCCCTGCATAGCTCTGGGTTCCGGACGGCGATGGCGCTGCCGGGGTGGTAGGGGTGGGTCCAGGGAGACCCAGTAGGATGGCTCCTCCCCCACACGCCAGACCACCCTCTCCCACTGGGAGGGTGTGACACAACACCCCGGATCATCCAATAGGAAGGCAGGACGGTCCTGGAGACAGGAAACAGGAAGTTAGAAGAAACATGTTTCTACCAAGAGAAGGAACAACACAAGGCACGTTCCCTGTTCTGTCTGTACTTTGACGGATGGATAGATGGATGACAGTCATCGTCCACCCGTCCAAGTGATGGATGGATTGATAATAACCTGATATGAGTAGAGGAGTATAACACGCTAACTTATTGATCCCAGACGGGAAATTCAGGAGAGAGGAAGACAGATGGAAACATGGACGAATGGGATCATAGATGAGAGACAGATGACACATGATCAGCAGGTTGTGTCTCACATTCACCTATTTATACACACATTCATACACACATTCATACACACATTCATACACACATTCATACACACCGACGGTGGGGTCAGCCATGCAAGCAGACAGCCAGCTGGTCAGAAGCAGTTAGGGTTAGAGGTGTCTCGCTCAGGGACACCTTGACACTTGGCTGGGAGGAGCCGGGGGATAAAACCAGCATCTGTCCGCAACCTCACTTTCATATCCAACCATATAAGTGTCCTGAACTCCGTGGCTAGTTTCCGCAAGTCTCCGTCCCCCGTAGCAACCCAGTCTCCTCCTCCCTTCAGAGGACAGCCTTCTGTTTGGTTAACCGGCCGGCCAATGAACACTCAGGAGGTGTAGCAGCGAGGGGACCAGGAATCTCTCTGAACGGATGTCAATTAAAACACAACCACCATCGACATGGACCTCAGCAACACAATCACACCGTACACACACAACACAACAGGTGACCACATGTCAACAACAGTCACACACATCACGACAGGCAGACGCCGCAATAGTCATATCACAGCCTTTTGTCTGTAATACTTGGTGGATTACTTATGGGCCGAGGAACAGTTGATTGGATTTTGGCGCCGATCCAGATGTGAATCCGGATCCAGGGGACTTTTTGGTGTGGTGGAGGTATGCGCTCTACTGAGGGCCCTCTGGTATTCATACATCTCATCTTCTTCTGCTTCATGGAGACTCTTCGAATCTCCCACTCCTGGCCGCTGAGACCTGGTCTAAACTGAGACCTGGTCTAAACTGAGACCTGGTCTAAACTGGGACCTGGTCTAAACTGAGACCTGGTCTAAACTGGGACCTGGTCTAAACTGGGACCTGGTCTAAACTGAGACCTGGTCTAAACTGAGACCTGGTCTAAACTGGGACCTGGTCTAAACTGGGACCTGGTCTAAACTGAGACCTGGTCTAAACTGGGACCTGGTCTAAACTGAGACCTGGTCTAAACTGAGACCTGGTCTAAACTGGAACCTGGTCTGGGATATGGGAGGATCTGGGCTCAACTGAGAGCTGAACTGATAAAAAAAATCACTCTTTCTGACTTCTCTCTAACGTTTGCTTCACAGACTGCGTGTGTGTGGTCAGACACACACACACACACACACACACACACACACACACACACACACACGTACACACACACACACACACACACACACACAAACTGCATGTGCAAGCTTGACTGCGTTTGGCATCTCGGCTCGTGATTAACGACATAATTAGCTGTGGGGGTGCAGCTGTAGCGACTCTAACCACATCAAACCCTCTTTAAATGAAAAATGAACGTCCACTACGTATTCCTGGGGAGCCCCAGAAACGATCTGTTGATTAATGGCAACGTCTCGTTAGGCAGCCCGTGACAGATGGCTGTATCTCTGCAGCGTTCAACCCGATCTCCAGCCTGGGGAAACACAGCGGAGGAGAATCCTCCTCCGTTCCTGGGTGTGAAGGAAGCAGCCCGGCCAGATTATGACAACACCTTCTGGAAATATCAGCAGGCCTGTCCCAGAGTGATCAGGTCAGCTGTGTTGAACACACACACACACACCGTGTGGCATTGCTGTTAGCTCTGTTAGCCAAGCAGAGCTAACAGCCAACAGCTGAAGAGCAATTTCATGGAACAGATGTTGGAAAAACTGTCTTGAACTTCCCTACACACCTGTCTGTCAATTCTCTAGATACCTGTCATTAAGTTCACATGAGGTTGTGTGTGATCCAGTGGTGACATCACACCGACCAACAGGTAGATGACACCTCAATCTTGACATTAGAGAACGGAACAGAGAAGGCCCTTTGTTGTTGATATGTACCATCTCTGGTCACTATGAAGCACTACCAGAACCACCTTGAAGTTATACTCACCGTGGTCTGATTCCTATAGAGACTCTATGTCCACTGGCTGTATGTGTATCTGTTAGCTGTAAGTGTCTCTGGATAACTTTATTGATCACATACTGTACATACATAATGTACACACACATCATCGTTTCTCTGCATTTAACCCATCCTAGTATTAGAAGCAGTGGGCAGCTCTTCTATATCCACACTGCCTGGGGAGCAGAGTCTGGTGTCTTGCTCGTGGGCACCTCGCCAGGAGGAGAACTGGGACCTTTTTTTACCAAGTACTAGTTCCCACTCTGTATTTGCTCAGGAGGCAGGTTTCTGTTCTGCTGACAGGACCACAACAGTCAGCTGTTCCCCTGGTTCTGTCTGGACCCGGTCTGAAGAGCCAGGGGACCCCTAGTAGGTCAGCTCGACCTTCTGGATCAAACCACCCAGGCCCCCACCCACACCCCTCCTGGGACACAGAGGAAAAGGTCACAAAGGTCACGACCCCTGCCGGTCCATGTGACCTGTGGTCTCAGGCTCTAGTCGCTGAGGAGATGAGAGGGAGATGGGAGAGAGGAACGGAGAAGAAGAGAAGTCACAAGAGAGGGAGAAGGAGGGAGAAGGAGGAGAGGTGGGGGAGGAGAGGTAATGAGTGGGGAAGAGAGGAGAAGAGGCGAGAGGAGAGGCAGGAGCAGAAGAGAGAGAGGAGACACAGGGGAGGGCCAGGAAGGTAGACGTGAGGAGATGAGAACTAACAAGCAGAAGAGGAGAGGAGAGGAAGGGAGAGGAGAGCCCTTGGTCAAGGTGGATGGCCGCCGAGGGACACTACCTCCTAAGAGCCCACACACGCGCTAACCGGAGGCGGGTGATGCAATAAAAGCTAATTTGCATGATCTTCACATCACCATGGCAACCACATCAACACACTGTAATGTAATGTAATGTAATGTAATATAATGTAATGTGTTGTAATGACACCGCCATAGACACCGTCGCATCGCCATAGCGACCACATCGTTACATAATAGAAACCACCGTCAACGCTTCACTCTGTGAGCCACTGATCGCGCTGACTGGCACATGTTCCCGCGTTGCCTCGGACAATAACATCAACGAGTACGCGTCGTCGGTCACCGGGTTCATCAAGAAGAGCATAGATGACGTTGTTCCGACCAAGTCGGTTCAGATATACCCCAACCAGAAACCGTGGATTAACGGCGATGTTCGCGCTTCCCTACACGCGCGTAACGCCGCCTTTGGCTCCGGGAATACGGAGGATACCATCGTCACTGCCAAGTGGGAGTACAAGGACAGAGTGGAAGATAAATTCAAGAGCCACGATGCGAGGGGTATGTGGCAGGGGCTACAGACGATAACAAACTTCAGAGGGAGAACCAGTTGTGTAGAGAACTCCTCTACCTCCCTCCCAGGAGAGCTAAATACTTTTTTTGCTCGGTTTGACGTAAACGGCAGCCCGCCGTAGCCAGTGGCGCCTGAGGAGACCAGCCAGCTGCGCATCTCGGAGACGGATGTGTGCCGCACCTTCAAGCGGCTGAACATCCGTAAGGCGGCAGGCCCCGACGACATCCCGGGCCGCGTCCTCAGAGCATGCGCAGACGTCCACCATCGTGCCTGTCCCTAAACAACCCAAGGTAACAATGCCTGAATGACTATAGACCTGTAGCCCTCACCTCGATTGTGAGCAAATGCTTCGAGAGGTTGGTCAAGGACTTTATTTGCTCCGTGTTACCTGCCACGCTGGACCCATGGCAATTTGCATATCGTCAAAATAGATCCACGGACGACGCAATTGCCATGGCCGTCCACACTGCCCTTTCCCACCTGGAGGGAAAGAACTGTTATGAGCGAATGCTGTTTGTGGACTACAGCTCAGCGTTCAACACGATAGTTCCTGCCAAGCTCGACACCAAGCTTAGAGGTCTAGGCGTGCCCCCATCCACGTGCAGCTGGATACTGGACCTCCTGTCGGACCGCTGCCAGGTGGTGAGGATGGGCAGCACCACATCAGAGCCACTGACCCTCAACATGGGAGCCCCCCAGGGATGCGTGCTGAGCCCTCTCCTCTACTCACTCTACACCCACAACTGCATGGCTATGCACAGCTCCAACGTCATCGTCAAGTTTGCTGACGACACGACAGTGATGGGCCTGATCGCTGGCGACGACGAGACAGCCTACAGAGAGGAGGTCGGATCGCTGGAGCAGTGGTGCCAGGAGAACAGCCTCGCCCTCAACGTCAAGAAGACCAAGGAGCTGATCGTGGACTTCAGGAAGCAGAGGGGAGAGCACAGCCCTATCTCCATCGACGGTGTTGCAGTAGAGAGGGTCAAAGGGTGGTGCGGACGGCCCAGTATATCGTGGCCTTGGCCACGGTGCGTGGCCAAGGCCAAATGCATCATAAAGACATTGCCCACCCCAGCCACGAACTGTACTCACTGTTACCGTCAGGCAGGCGATACCGCAGTATCAAGTGCCGTACAAATAGACTCAGATTCAATTTTTATCAATTTTTATCTTATTTTTATAACTGCTGTCTGTCGTCGGGTATTGCACATAAGATTTTCACACCACTGCTTTATACTTGTGTAAACTGTGAAGTGACAATAAACTTGACTTGACTTGACTTGACTTAATAGAAACCACCGCCAACGCGTCACACTGTGAGCCAAATCGCCGTGGCGACCACATTACTGTTGCGACCACCTCACCCCGGCAACCACATCATCACATCACCATAGAGACCAACCCTCTGGGTACCACGACGACCACGTTGGAGGAGATGGATAGTGACGGATCTGGGCCCGAGAGAGAGGCGCCCACACACACACACACACACACACACACACACATACACATACACGTACACACACACACATTTGTGTAATTTAGTAGTGCTCACTGCCCCACACAGAATTTCCGGGGGGACAGAGAGAGAGAGGGAGAGAGAGAGAGAGAGAGAGAGAGAGAGAGAGAGAGAGAGAGAGAGAGAGAGAGAGAGAGAGAGAGAGAGAGAGAGAGAGAGAGAGAGGAGATTAGAAGAGAAGAGGAAGGGAGAGGTCATTAGAGTAGACTAAGTATCTCACTGTACCAAACTAAATACCATAACATAACAAAGACACCATCTAGTGGTAGCGGATAAACAGAAAGATTTGTATAATCAACGGGACATAAAACTGAAAGTATATAAAACAAGACTTGAATACAAAGCACAAACGTATGTAGAAAGGGCTTTGGATGTGTGTATACTGAGGTGGAAGTCGTCAGCTGCTTCCGTTTCCTTGGGCTACAGATTTCCGATGACCTGGCGTGGACCCCGCAACACGGAGGTCGTGCTGAAGAAGGCACACCAGCGCCTCTATGCCCTGCGGTGCCTCAAGAGAAGCGGAATAGGCCAGAGGTGGCTGGTGAACTTCTACCGTGGCCCCGTAGAGAGCATCCTGACGGGTGGCGTCACTGTGTGGTACGGCAACACCTCTGCACAGGACAAGAAAGCCATCCAGAGGGTCGTGAGGACGGCAGAGAAGATCATCGAGTGTGCACTTCCATGCATTGAGGAGATCTTTAGGACCAGATGTCGGAAGAAGGCCATGTCCATCATAAAGGACTGCAACCACCCTGGGAACCATCTCTTCTCCCCCCCTACCGTCCGGTCGTGGGTTCCGCAGCATCCGTACAAGTTCTACCAGGTTTAAGGATATTTTATTTCCACAGGCAGTGACCTACTGAACTGCTAGGAGTGCTGCCACCATCATAAGATTGTCATCCATATTACGTTACACTACCATACTTTGCTGGACTTTCTGGACTCATCCCAGTTACTGCACTGTATTCATGATGCTGCTGCACTACTGGCACTTTAAATGCTTTTGAATATGTTTGCACAATTCAACACATGGAGGGGATGAGGAGTAAGCATTCCAATGTACTTGTTGCAAATGGCCAATAAATATCTTGTATCTTGTATCTTGTACTGAGCTGAGCTGCTTGGTCAAGCATTATAACCAACTCTCTCTCTCTCTGTCTCTCTGTCTCTCTCCAAAGAGGATGGGCGAGAAGATAAAGAGAGACCTGTCACAATGGTTCCCTTCACAAACACACACACACACACACACACACACACACACACACACACACTACCTAACTCAACATCTACCAGTTAGCATGATGTTGCTGATTTCTCTCAGAAAACACTAATAACAATAATAATAATAATAATAATAATAATAATAAAAATAATAATAATAATAATAATAATAATAATAATGAAAAGAGGATCTTGTATCTAAATGTGTGGTGACCCGGTAGAGCAGCCCAGAGCCATAGAGATAATACCTCTATGGCTCTGGAGCCGCCTCACTGGTGACCTTAACTCTACCGACCGTTGGTGGGAGGTCGCCCCCTAGTGGCGGTCTGCTCCGCTCCGACCGGGGCTCAGGGCGTCCCGGTCCAGGTCGGGGTCCCGGCCCCCCGGATCCCTCGGGGGTGGGTCTCCCCTCGCGGCGGTCCCCCGCACCGTGCTTCGTCCTCCGGGTGACGGTGGCACCGATGGGGATAGGGTCCACTCCCTCCACCACCTGGAGTGGAAAAACACTAACCTGAGCTGAGAGGGTTCCTGGGAGGGTTGGCTGTTCAGGGGGGGGGGGGGACCCACAGGGGGGGGGACACACCGATTGCTGCTCCGAAATCAAAAGAGAAATTTATTCAGCAGACTCGTTTATGGAAAGAGAGTTCCACTGACGTATGACGAGTTCCAGGTATGGGTTAGAGGTCATTAAGGAGCAGGTAGGGGTTAGAGGTCATTAAGGAGCAGGTAAGGGTTAGAGGTCATTTTGGAGCAGGTAGGGGTAAGGGGTCATTAAGGAGCAGGTAGGGGTTAGAGGTCATTAAGGAGCAGGTTGGGGTTAGAGGTCATTAAGGAGCAGGTAGGGGTAAGGGGTCATTAAGGAGCAGGTAGGGGTTAGAGGTCATTAAGGAGCAGGTAGGGGTTAGAGGTCATTAAGGAGCAAGTAGGAGTAAGAGATCATTAAGGAGCAGGTAGGGGTTAGGGGTCATTAAGGAGCAAGTAGGGGTTAGAGGTCATTAAGGAGCAGGTAGGGGTTAGGGGTCATTAAGGAGCAGGTAGGGGTTAGAGGTCATTAAGGAGCAGGTAGGGTTAGAGGTCATTAAGGAGCAGGTAGAGGTTAGTGGGCATCTTTCTCTAGGATGCCTACAGGTAGACTGAGGACATTGGGGAACGAACCCAGAGCCATTCTGGATGGGAGTCCAACCCCCCCTAGTGTGTCTAGACCCTCTTCTTCGTCCCTCCAAATGAACTACGTCTTAATGTGTACCCTAAACCGAATAACGATTGACAGGTCTCTCTCACCGTGTGTCTGCGGTAGTCCGGCCGGGGGCCTCCCCCCACGCCGGCCTGGTTCTGGGGGTCCATGTCAACACACGCAACACCACTCGCAACGATGCCTTGGGAAGGCATCCTTCTCCTCTCTCCTCTCTCCTCTTTCTGCTCTCCTCTCGCCTCTCTTCTCTCCTCACTGTCTCCCGACCATAGACTGTGTTGTCTGTGTGTGTGTGTGTGTGTGTGTGTGTGTGTGTGTGTGTGTGTGTGTGTGTGTGTGTGTGTGTGTGTGTGTGTGTGTGTGTGTGTGTGTGTGTGTGTGCGTGTGCATATATGTGTGTGTCGGTGCGTGCGTGTATGTATGTGTGTGTATGAGAAAGAAAGAGTCACTCCCCCTTGTAAGAACAAGTTCTGATTAGATAAGATAAGGGTTAGGTAATACTTCATTAATCTGGAGAACTCATATATTTTATATATATATATATATATATATATATATATATATATATATATATATATATATATATATATATGCTGTGTGTAAGTAGACTATAGAACGTGGACAAAACCCACTCTATACTTAACGCGTGTTACGCTCCTGTCTATCAAGCCAAGACCTCTGTCTCCCTCTACAGGCCACGACACGAATTACACTTAGGTCACTCAGAAACTAAACTACCGTCAGACGTCAATCTGGATCATAACAGGTATTTGCTTTGGTAAAAGATGTTATTTATGTGAATGTATATGATTGTATGTACGTTGTTTTTGTATATTTTATTCCAAAAATGAAAAATGTGTTTCCGCCCGGTTTCGAACCGGGGACCTTTCGCGTGTGAGGCGAACGTGATAACCACTACACTACGGAAACAACATGAATATGAAGTGGCTCAGTTGTGTGCTGGTGTAAATACATGACTGAGAGTGAATTATTAATAATTTAATCATTCAAGTGCCTGTGCATCTGACGGATTGAGATCTGAGGCTTGGTGCCTTGGCACCTTGGACTGAAGCACACGTTGAGAGTGTAATGACGTAGGCCTGTGATGCCCACCACAACGTGAACATGAGTTTCCGTAGTGTAGTGGTTATCACGTTCGCCTCACACGCGAAAGGTCCCCGGTTCGAAACCGGGCGGAAACAGTTTTTAGCTCTTAGTTTAAACAACTCAACAGGGAACCGATTGTATCGGATGTGAAATAACTAAACAAACAACTGTCAAGCCTGTAATTTCACTGTTCCAGTTATCCATTTGAAAAAGAGAACTACCACAACTATGAAAGTCAGCGAACATAACCCCAATTTTTAAGAGTGGAAAAAAGACAGAAGCAGCAACTACCGCCCAGTGAGACCCCACTGGGTCTCAATGGGCTTGAATCGCTTATCCAGGATGATATCATCGGTCACATGAAGAAACATCAACTTTTCAGTAAAAGGCAATTCGGATTTATTAACAGACGGTCTACAATAGGCCTATATCACGGCACAGTTGAAAGCCGGAAGTACAGTTATCGCTGGACAACATCGCTGCATAACCTTCCAAAAGTCGGTCAAGACGATGTGGTTCAACTAGTGCAGGGGTGGCCAACCCGCGGCTCTCGAGCCGCATGCGGCTCTTTGCCCAGTTTCATGCGGCTCTTCAGTTCATATCGAATTATATTTGTGTGTGTGTGTGTGTGTGTGTGTGTGCAGTGGCGTAGCGCAAAATCCCGTGGCCCCCCGTGAGCAAAATCCGCGGGGAAATATCGCGATGTGTGACGATCGTTGACGGGGGTGGGGCAGGGTGCGAACTGGAGGGGAGCAGGGGGAGCTATAGCTCCCCTAGTGTTGACATGAGCTCCCCTGGGAACATGGTTTGTGAAATTTGGGGGGAGCTCTCTAAAATACTGATATGATGACCAAATAAAATTTTTTTTCAAAGGTGTAAAATAAGTGAAATAAAATTATATTTAGAGTTTATGATTCATGAAAAAAGTGTCGCCTGCTTGCACGCTGCCCGCAGCTCCACCCACTGGCTGCTCTTATCGCGTGTGTTCTAGTGATGTGTCGGTCGCGAACGAGCCGGCTCAAAGAGCCGGCTCTTTTTAGTGAACGACGGGAGCCGGCTCGCACCCGCGAACGAGCCGTTATTTATTTTTTTACGGGTGCTCCGCGTACATGCAGTGACTGAATGTCACTGTCATGACTGCATGTCATGCTGTGCATCACGTGAGGATAGATAAGGAGGGAGGGGCGGCGTGTGGTCAGTGCTGAAGGCTGAACAGAGGGAGAGGTGACACTTCACACGGTGAAGTGTCAGTTTGCGTCGCGCAAATAAGATGAGTGAAAGTAGGAAAAGAAGCAGCATTTGGCTGCATTTTAACAATTGTGCAAACACAAAGGCAGAATGCAGAATTTGCAACATGAAGCTCTCATATAGAGCAGGGTCCACAAACCACCTCCACAGGCACTTGAGAACTGTACATCCAACAGTTCAGTTGGAAGGCAGGCAGAAAAAACTGCCTGCTTCTGCCAGTGGTCTACTCCACCTGTTGTTGCTGCAGCTACAGGATCTACCCCCCATGCGTCAGGTACCCAAAAATCAACAGCTACACAGACCTCAATAAGCCAATTTATATGCAATGAATGGCAAAGGCAATGAATGACCCCAGCTAGACAGAACATAGTGGATGAAGAATTGGCCAAAATGATTGCAAGTGATTTCCAACCATTTTCCATTGTGGAGGACAAGGGATTCCGAAGCTTCACACAGGCTCTCAATCCAATGTTCCTCCACGCAGGAAAACACTCTCAAAAAACCATTCCGAGACTGTATGATAGAGAACGTGCTTCACTGCAGGCCAGGGTTAAGGAAGCTACTGCAGTTTGCCTTACCACTGATTGCTGGACATCAAGAACCACCACCTCTTTCATGTAAATAAAAGGTATATGTGGTCAAATAGAAGAGCCGTTAGGGAGCCGAAAGAGCCGGCTCTTCTTGGTGAGCCGAGCCAAATGAGCCGGCTCACTCAAAAGAGCCGGAATTCCCATCACTACAACACACCCCTAACAAAACGGCAGGGCTCGATTTCAGTATAAACGCGCATGTACGCGGAGCACCCGTAAAAAAAACCCGGCTCGTTCGCGGGCTCACATTCACAATGCCAAAGCGCAAATGTACTTTTACAGATGAATTGCAGAAGAAATTCCAAATGTACCGACCCGGTCGGAACAAATGGGAGGCGGAGTGCACCGTGTGCAAAGCTTGCACATACGTGTGTGTGTCCAATAAAGGTGAGGCGATCCTAAAGCGCACATGGACACAGACAAACATAGGAAAGCTGTGCAAGGTGAGAGTTTGTCGGCAAAGTTGACAGACTTCTTTGTTAGACCAGGCAAAACAGAGGATGCTGTAAATGCAGCGGAGGGTGCGTTTGCATTTCACACTGTGAAACATCACAACAGCTACAGATCTATGGATTGCACAAGTGCCTTGCTAAAAAAAGCATTTCCAGACTTTGACACTGCCAAACAATTCAGTAGTGCGCGCATTAAAACCGAAGCCATTGTCAATGGTGTTATAGCGCCCCACTCGATTGATGTCGCACATGAAGCACTCAAAGAAATCCTGTACTGTGGTGTTTCTACAGACGGGAGTAACCACGGAGCAGTGAAAATATTCCCAATCATAATCCAGTACTTTGACTGGAAGAGGGGTGGCATGCGAACAAAATTAATCGAGGTTAAAGACACACCAAATGAGACAGCAGAAACCATTGCACAATATCTCATTGAAACATTGGCAAAAAAACAATTTGTCTGAAAAATACATTGCATTTACTGGCGACAATTGCAACACAAACTTTGGAGGAATCCGACGTGATGAAGGGGGAAAGAATGTGTTTGCAAATTTGAAGAGGTTGCTGCATGAAGAACACTCTGATCGGTGTGGGTTGCCCAGCACACATATTGAATAATTGTGTTCATCATGGGGCAGACACAATAGATATTGACCTTGAGAACATCATGTTCAAAATCTACCAGTACTTCCACATTTACACTGTGCGCACTGAGAGCCTGAAGGAGTACTGTGATTTTGTTGACATTGAATACAGAAGGATGCTTTCTCACAGCAAGACAAGGTGGCTGTCATTGTTCCCAGGCATTGAGAGGATGATACAGATGTTTCCAGCCTTAAAGGCATTCTTTCTGTCTCAGCAAAAACCACCCATAGTGATCAAGAAGTTTTTTGAAAACGAATTCAGTGAGATCTACCTCTGGCACATGCACTCACTCATGTCTGCGTTCCACACCCACATTCAAGACATGGAAAAGGAGAAGAACTCCATTATGGAGGTAAAGAAATTAATGAACAGCATCCACACCATTCTTCTTGAACGCAAGAGCAACAACTTCATGTCCCTTAAAGTTAAGGGACTACTGGCACAAAAGCGTAGTGATGGACTTGGTAAGGAATATGACCAGTTCTGTGCTGATGTGCAAGGCCTGTACAGTACATGTCTGGAGTATCTGGAGAAGTGGATGACTCCCATGGAAGAGTTCTCCACATTCACGTGGATGGATCTGAGTGAGCCACCAGAGTGGAATGATGTGGAGGCCTAGGAGAGAGGGGGGTGGTAATTGATGATGTCAAGTGTTTTGACCAGGTCACCAATCTGAAGAGATTCACAGAAAGGTGCAACCGTGATGAGGAGTTCAGTGGCCTGCAGGTGCACCAGAAGTGGACCAAATATTTTGAGAAGGCCAAAAGCATTGCATGTTACTCAGAACTACTGAAGATTGCATAGTTTGTCTTTGCACTTTCCTCTCACAATGCAAATGTTGAGAGGGGTTTCTCACTGATGCAGAGCCAGTGGACCAAGGAGAGGAACCAGCTGTATGTTGAGTCACTGAAGGGGATTCTATTTGTGCAATACAATTTGAAAGACATGTCTTGCAAAGACTTTCATGCTTATTTGTTGAGCAACCGAAAACTGCTGGGAAAGATCAGCTCCACAGCTAAATATCGATGGGCAGACAAGGAGGATGAAGAAGAAAAGCAGGATGAAGAAGATTGAAGTATGCAGCTATGCAGAGAGAGAAAGCTATGTAGCTGTGGGAGAGAAACTTGAAACTTTTAATTTTAAATTGGGACCCTAGAAAACAGTTTGAAGCTAGAAATATGTGAAAAGTTGTCGTTTCACTGTGGTTGTTTACAATGACAGGGCCTGGAATTGTGTTTACAAACATTTAAAGTAGGCTTATATTTGGTTCATGGTGCCTCAAAATGTGTTTGGTTTGATTTAGGTAATCAAATGTTATGTTATGTTATGTTCACTAATGTCAATTATGCAAATGTGAAATCCAAAACTGCATAGTGCACTTTTAAAATAATTAGATTAGTATCTTTGTGAGGTTACTGTTTTATTGTTTACATTGACAAGATACGAGATTATTTGTTTAAGCTGGATTTTCTATTTTCTACTATTTCATATATTTTGTTATTTATTTTTGTCCAGTAAGACTTGAAAAGAGAGCTATTATTTTGTTACAGGTTGATGTTTAAGTTATTCTTGTGCATTTGAGATTTGTCAGAGATAATTCTAGGCATAATAAAGCATGTTGATTGTTGGGTTTGGTGTGTCTTTGGTTATAGAGAGATATTATTGTGTTATATACAGTAAAATAATATAAATAATAATTTGATATCCAATAGGGTGAGAAGCTCAGTCACTCGTGAGAGGCTCGGAGTAGAGCCGCTGCTCCTTCGCGTAGAAAGGAGCCAGTTGAGGTGGTTCATCTAGTAAGGATGCTTCCTGGTCGCCTCCCGAGGGAGGTTTTCCAGGCACATCCAACTGGGAAGAGACCACGGGGCAGACCGAGGTACAGGTGGGGTCAGTGTGCGGGGGGGGGGGGGGGAAATGCTGATCCGTGCATTAATAGCAACAGCACAGACATAGGCCTATTATAAAGAGAAAATCTGTTGCACACGGGGTGGTGCTACAGGTCTACATTTACATGAAACGTCCCGATGGATCATGTTCATGTCAACATATTTCCCGAGCATTTATGGGCTACGCAAACTTCAATCAACTTGATAATAAATAATCCACGGACCACCAATGTAACGTTTGACTGTTTAATTAAATCAACTTAAAATGACTCATAAACAGGCTACATTGTTTCACATGGGCTATAGCCTATTATGGCTGTAGCCTACACAGAGCCGAACACACTAGTGATGGGAATTCCGGCTCTTTTGAGTGAGCCGGCTCATTTGGCTCGGCTCACCAAGAAGAGCCGGCTCTTTCGGCTCCCTAACGGCTCTTCTATTTGACCACATATACCTTTTATTTACATGAAAGAGGTGGTGGTTCTTGATGTCCAGCAATCAGTGGTAAGGCAAACTGCAGTAGCTTCCTTAACCCTGGCCTGCAGTGAAGCACGTTCTCTATCATACAGTCTCGGAATGGTTTTTTGAGAGTGTTTTCCTGCGTGGAGGAACATTGGATTGAGAGCCTGTGTGAAGCTTCGGAATCCCTTGTCCTCCACAATGGAAAATGGTTGGAAATCACTTGCAATCATTTTGGCCAATTCTTCATCCACTATGTTCTGTCTAGCTGGGGTCATTCATTGCCTTTGCCATTCATTGCATATAAATTGGCTTATTGAGGTCTGTGTAGCTGTTGATTTTTGGGTACCTGACGCATGGGGGGTAGATCCTGTAGCTGCAGCAACAACAGGTGGAGTAGACCACTGGCAGAAGCAGGCAGTTTTTTCTGCCTGCCTTCCAACTGAACTGTTGGATGTACAGTTCTCAAGTGCCTGTGGAGGTGGTTTGTGGACCCTGCTCTATATGAGAGCTTCATGTTGCAAATTCTGCATTCTGCCTTTGTGTTTGCACAATTGTTAAAATGCAGCCAAATGCTGCTTCTTTTCCTACTTTCACTCATCTTATTTGCGCGACGCAAACTGACACTTCACCGTGTGAAGTGTCACCTCTCCCTCTGTTCAGCCTTCAGCACTGACCACACGCCGCCCCTCCCTCCTTATCTATCCTCACGTGATGCACAGCATGACATGCAGTCATGACAGTGACATTCAGTCACTGCATGTACGCGGAGCACCCGTAAAAAAATAAATAACGGCTCGTTCGCGGGTGCGAGCCGGCTCCCGTCGTTCACTAAAAAGAGCCGGCTCTTTGAGCCGGCTCGTTCGCGACCGACACATCACTAGTGTGTTGACACACACTTTGACAACCGGTCCGCGAAAATTGACAACCGGTCCCCGAGATTTTTTCATGTATCTGCCGGTCCGTGGCACAAAAAAGGTTGGGAACCCCTGTGCTAGATGACTGTAACTGTAACTGCGCCACTGTGTGGTCATCCAGAAGGTTGTGAGGACAGCGGGAACGATCCTCGGGTGTGAACTTCTATGCATTGAGGAGATCTTTAGGACCAGATGTCGGAAGAAGGCCATCTCAATCACAAAGGACCACAACCACCCTGGGCACCAGCTCTTTTCCCGTCTGCGGGCAAGTTGCTGGTTCCGCAGCATCCGTACAAGGACTATCAGGTTCAACAACTGTTTTTATCCACAGGCAATGTGCCTTCTGAATTGCTAGGTGCTGCCACTATCATAACACTATCATATCATATCATATAATAACATTGTCACCCATATAACATTTCACTGTGATACTTTTGCTGGACTTCTGGACTCATTACGGTTACTGCACTGTTCTGCAATGTATTGAACAATATTCATGATGCTGCTACACTACTGGCACTTTAAAATGGGCTTTTTGCACAATTCACGTATATATCATCCATCATTCACGTAATTGTTCTTTCTCAATGTGTACAGTATTGTTATCATAAAGTGTTGTTTGTAGTATATTGTATAGTACATGGTATAGTATATAGTGTTGTTTATAGTATATAGTATTGCATATCATAGGTAGTATATAGTGTTGTTTATATTATTGTTTAATATAGTATAGTCTTGTCGCCGGTTGCGCAGCATCCATACAAGTTCTACCAGGTTTAAGGATAGTTTTTATCCACAGGCAGTGACCTACTGAACTGCTAGGAGTGCTGCCACTATCATAACATGTCATTAACGTTACACTGTCATACTTTGCTGGACTTTTTTGGACTCATCACAGTTACTGCACTACTGGCACTTTAAATGCTTTTGAAAGATTTTTGTAAAACAAAACAAAAAAACAAGTAATGTTTAAGTCATTTTGCGGCATTTTTTGGTTTATTTTTATTGTACATATTATTCTTATTTTTATGGTGTAGTTTTGGAGTTGTATACTGCGGGAGGGAATGGGGAGTAAGCATTCCATTGTTCTTGTTACCAATGGAAATAAATATGTTTAATAATTAAATATAATAAATATGGTTCTCTCAGAAAAAATTAAAACCTTGTTTCCGCCCGGTCTCGAACCGGGGACCTTTCGCGTGTTAGGCGAACGTGATAACCACTACACTACGGAAACTTAAGTTTAGACGTGTACGGGCAATAGAATAAAAAGTGTATCGCACTGTCAACGTGTGCAGAGAGCGAGCGCGAGAAATGGAAATGGAAATGGAAATGGAAATGGAAATGGGAGTGGAATTATATGGTTTCTCAACCATGGGTCTATCTACATGGGGCTCGTCTCGTTCTGGAATTATTATTGGGCATATATGATTCTCTCAGAACAAAATAAAACCTTGTTTCCGCCCGGTCTCGAACCGGGGACCTTTCGCGTGTGAGGCGAACGTGATAACCACTACACTACGGAAACTTGAGATCAAACGCTTACGGGCCTCAAAACAACAAGTGTATCGCACTGTCAACGTGTGCAGAGAGCGAGAGAGAGCAATGGCAATGGCAATGGCAATGGCAATGGCAATGGCAATGGCAATGGCAATGGCAATGGCAATGGCAATGGCAATGGCAATGGCAATGGCAATGGCAATGGCAATATATGGTTACTCAACCATGGGTCTATCTACATGGGGCTCGTCTCATTCTAGAATTATTATTGTATCCAATATATAGGGCATATATGGTTCTCTCAGAACAAAATGTAACCTTGTTTCCGCCCGGTCTCGAACCGGGGACCTTTCGCGTGTTAGGCGAACGTGATAACCACTACACTACGGAAACTTGATAACGAATGCTTACGGGCCTCAAAACAACAAGTGCATCGCACTGTCAACGTGTGCGAGAGACAGCGAGAGAGAGCGAGAGAGAGAGAGAGAGTAAATGTCAATATTTGTAAACTAAACCCATCCCTCTCTGCTCCCTACATTTCCCCACCGATGAGAAGTGTTGTGTTTTACGCACCCGTGCACCTGTGTGATTGACAGGCTAGATGGATTCTGGTGAACCAATCATGTAAGAGATGTCCTGATTGGTCAGAAAATAGTTGGGAGGGAAATGTTCTCATTCTGATACTGTATGTGTGAACTTGAGGAGTCACAAATAATGGAGGAGTCACAAATAACTAATAACTGACAAATGGCTTGTTTCTAATTGCACTCAAATTATAGTTGGTCATTATATCTTACCAACCACCCCTATAAGTGTGTGTCAGTTTTCAAGCAGGGATTGTGAGTGATGCTGTTGTGCTTGTTTGGCTGACTCATTGCATGGGTCAATGAGTATTTGGCTATTTTGGAAAACGTATGAACACATATGGCTTAATGTTTGGTACATGGTACATGGTACATGGTACATGGTACATGGTTAAACACTTTGATAATACCATGTGGCTATTTTTGATGAGCCTTTTTGAAGGGGACCCAGTACTCGGCCCACCATTTGAGAACAGCCGCTCTTCAGTATACAGAATAGGCTTCGTCACTTACTTACTTAGGTTTCTTAGGTGACCAGATCTTCTTGTTTCTCTTTTTTGCTTCCTAGATAAATTGCGACATGTTTAGGCAAGGGTTTTTAAGGTGAGAAAACGATAGATCCAAACACCAAGGGGCAGTGGCGCCTGGCCCATAGGGGGCGATGGGGCGCCGCCCCCCCTAAACCACACGCACAAACAAAATATAAAAAAAAATACATATATATAAATTGTCAATATGTGTGTGTTTAAAATATGGAATGTACCCAGAAATATGTGTAAATTTTTGTTTTTAAATAATTTGCGCAACATAATATGCTTTTCCTAGTACACATATGCCTAGTACACTGCAGCCTTAAGGGCGCATTTGTATGACGATGCTGCTGGGGCGCTTTTCAAATCGCCCCACGGAGGCGGGTCTCTGTAGCAGTTTAGCCAATTGCTGATTCAAGATATAAACAAGTGACATAAAATGTAGCCAATCAGCTTTTCAAAATCGCCCTCCCGGAAGACTTTGGAGCATCGAGCATCGTTATTTGTGTGCGTCACATATTATGCTCTGTCTCGGCGGGCGCCATTTTAACTACAACGTTCAACAATGGCGAGCATGAGCACTACCCCAAGACTCAACCCGGTCCCTAACTCGGTGAGCACTACCCCAAGACTCAACCCGGTCCCTAACTCGGTGAGCACTACCCCAAGACTCAACCCGGTCCCTAACTCGGTGAGCACTACCCCAAGACTCAACCCGGTCCCTAACTCAGTGACATCTCTCATTCAAGAGCCGTTTGAGAGAAGAAGTTTGGCGGACAAACTTAAGGTGAAAGATCTGGGCCCAGATCCACCTGATCTTGTGTTTTCATGTTTTCATTTTCTGACTGACATTTGAGTTAAGTTTCTCAGTTAGAGAGATACAATTTTCTATGTTTTACTGCATTTTACTGCAGCAACCCTGCACACTTACTCCTCAGAATGGACTGTTTAACAAGTCACTCAATTACAGTTTTATCTATGGGACCGTGTCATTTCAGTTTTTGAGCAGCCCCGAGCAAAAGCAATGGTGGAGGGTGTTGTTTTTACATGTCCCAAGGAAGGTCTTTATGTGTTGACATCCATTGACACACTTATTTTAATTAAAAAACCAATGAGTGTGTGGGTTGGAGTTGGAATACAGTTCTTGATATTGTAATAAAAGTCCTGATTGAAATGTCTTTTCCGCCATTTTTTACATGTGTTAATATTTAGGTTAAGCTAATTATCATTTAGATTTATAGTATAGCTTTGGTTTGCTTGGTATTGGTTTGCTTGTCCTGGTAAGCTAACTTGGTAATATAAGTTGAACAAACAAAGTTTTACATGTTGAGCCAACAAGTTATCTTAACTAATATTTTCTAGTCCAAATAACTTGACACATGAAGTTGTCAACAGACTACAAGTTTTATCAACTAATTTATTGAAGTGTAATCAACTTGACACTAAATGTTGAATCAACTTGACTAAACTTAACTCAGTCAAAGCAACAAGATGACTTGACTTAGTCAAGTTGAGTCAACAAATCATTTTTAACAGTGTAGCTGTTCAACTTGATGAAGGCTACAGGATAGGGATCTGTCAACACAATGAGGAGGTGGACAAAAACACATCCTGTCTAAAAGAATAGACTGTGTGAAGTTCTGTGGTGCCTTTGAGCTGGCCTTGCGTGGCCATGATGAAAGTGATGGACAGAAGGGCGACATTTCAATACAAAAAGTAATTGTATATAATGTAATTAACAATATGTAATTGTAAATAAAAAAAATGGTATAGCCCCCCCCCTGGTGAAAAATGCACCAGCCGCCACTGCAAGGGTGATCCTTCCAGAAGTTATCCAGCCTTGATTTGAATGTATTAAGACTGGGTGCCAAGATAACTTCTTCTGGTAAATAGTTCCAATTATTTACACTGCACTCTATTGCTGCAGTTTTAAACTATGACCTCTGGTACTGCTCTCGGATACTGGATGGAGAAGTTATGGAAGGCTGGCATCATAAATGGCATGTAGTAGCTTGTATACCTCGATCATATCTCCTCTTAATCGACGTAATCTCAATCTCAGGCCAGATTTGAGGTGAGCCAGGACCAGCCTCTCGAAGCACTTCATGATGATGGGGGTGAGTGCAACAGGGTGGAAATCGTTGAGGCTCGCTGCAGAGGAGGGTTTTGGCACAGGCACAATGGAGGTGGTTTTAAAGCACGCTGGGACAACCGCCTGAACTAGTGACATGTTGAAGATGTCGGTAAGGACCTCGGTCAGCTGCTCAGCGCAGGTCCTGAGCACGCGACCAGGACATGCCACCAGGACCAGCTGCCTTTTTGCTTACATTTGTTCTGCTCAGTGCCGCACGTATGTCTGTGGGGGATAGGGTGAGGGGTTGGTGGTCAGCGGGGAGAGTAGCCCTGGTGGGCAGTTCGGGGGTTGTTCCAGTCGTAGCGAGCAAAAAAAAGATTTAGCTCGTCAGGGAGGGGAGTCGTTGGAGGGTTTGTAATCCGTGAGAAGATAATGTGATAAAGATAATGAGATCATGTGTAGAAGCTGAAGAATAGGCCTATGTCACATTTCCTGCTTCCGGAACGTTAAAAATCGCCGAGCAGTGTACTCTTACTTCCGGTAGTTACCCCAGATACGTGACAAACTGTGTCCGCCTCCCCTCCTCTCTGTTATTGTAGTGTACCGGCTGCTCAACGTCTAAACAAAGATGGCCCTACCTCCGTTTACACCATTTACCCAAAGACAAACTCCTCCGCAAGTCTTGTGTGAGGCTGATAATGAGGATGAAGGTCCCTCGTTTCATGTTCTCAGGGGTAGCGCGTATGTCTGCAGTTTGCACTTACGTCTCGAAAAGTTGGCGGAATAGGCTAATAATGTCGGGTATGTGTATGATTAAAAGCACTGGTCCTGACCCCCACACACACTCCATCTGTCATCCGAATAGAGCCACATAATGTCGGGTATGTGTGTGATTTAAAGCACTGGTCCCAAGTAGGGCTGGGCGATACGGACCAAAACCCGGTATTTTTAGGCTGCATCGCGATATACGATATATATCGGTATTTTATACAAATTTGGTTTTAACTCAATGCCAAAGTATGTCACAAGCACTTTTATTTGAAGACAACTCATATTCACAAGAACAGGCATTCCCTTTTAGAAAATATACAGCTGCACACTACATATTAACACGTAAATGAAAAGGTACATTGAAATAATCAAAATCCATCAAATAAATCGCCTATATTAAATACATAGGCATACCTCTGCTCCTACACAAAATTGCCTTCGTTATATGGCGATATATCCAGATAGAGCCACAAGACACAATGTCGGGGAATTGTATGATTCGGACATCTTCACTGTAGACTGTAGTGTTCATTCACTAGTTCAGGGGTGGCCAACCAGTCAGAGGTTAAGAGCCAAAAATGTTACTATGTTACTGCAAAGAGCCACATCATACACAGTCACAGATGCGCACCCCCCCCCCCCCCCTCTCCTTCTCTCTTTTGTTCTCAGCCTTTCTCTGTGCTCCCTCACTCTCTTTCTCCCCTCTCTCTCTCTCACACAGACTAAATGAAAATCTAGAACTTTACACACACACACTCAGGATCCTCCCTCTCAAAGACACACACACCGTCACACAGACAGACACACATAGCTCTGCTCTGACAAATTTATTACACCATACACCATAATACACTATAATATTGACAGAAATTGAATTAAACCTCTCCTACTAGTATTCAGAGGCCAGTTATTATCAACAATGAACATTGTGTGCACTCTCACACAAACTCTCAGTAAACAAAATGTGAACAAGTTTTTTATCTTCCTATGCATGTTGCTTCTTTAAATTAAATTAGTGGGACTTCTGACATTCCTTGCCTTGAACAATCCTCCACCTTGTTTCAGTTTTTGGTTTTCTGGAAACAAGATTTCAACCAGGCATTGGTTTAGGCATTTTTTTAACAAACTCCCCTTCATTGTATGGCTTTTTAGCTCATGCTATGTTCCAAGCAACTGGATATGATGCAAGCGTTACGGTCTCCGAGTGCTTCATTATTTTTTGGAAAAACTGTGTCTGCTTTTCCGCCTGACTTTTCAAGGTGTTTAACTTCTGCTTGCGAAGTTCAACACCTTTAGGGAATTCCTGGTCGATGGAGTGAGCATGGAGTGAGGTGAAATGGTGCTGAAGATTTGAAGCCTTGAAATGGGCTAATGATGTCTGGCATAGAAGGCAAAATGGCTTGCAATTGCGTTCTATAAAAAAATATGAACTCTCCCACTCTACTAAAAACATCCTATGGTCCCATTTGAACTCAGATGGTCAACTCAGATAGTGCTTACTCAACGATAGGGTTTTCACCCCTCGAAGGTGATTGGTTCACTGCATCGCAGGCATTTTTGTGATAGGCTCTTGGGCCGCATCACAATTAGACGCGCTGTCATGCTCTCATACTGACACTACACACACACAGTGGCGTAGGGAAGGGCCCCCCCCCCCCGCAGTGGGTGCCTTGCAGTGGGGCCCCCCCCCCTGGCGTTGGATGTAAGAAAAAAAATTAACATCTATATATCTTAATTTCTGATCGGGTAGTAGCACCCCACCCCAGTGTGCGAACTATACCACGGTCTCCGGGGGAGCCGGGATTTTTTTTATTTTTTGCGGGGGGGGGGGGGGGAAATGCTGATCCGTGCATTAATAGCAACAGCACAGACATAGGCCTATTATAAAGAGAAAATCTGTTGCACACGGGGTGGTGCTACAGGTCTACATTTACATGAAACGTCCCGATGGATCATGTTCATGTCAACATATTTCCCGAGCATTTATGGGCTACGCAAACTTCAATCAACTTGATAATAAATAATCCACGGACCACCAATGTAACGTTTGACTGTTTAATTAAATCAACTTAAAATGACTCATAAACAGGCTACATTGTTTCACATGGGCTATAGCCTATTATGGCTGTAGCCTACACAGAGCCGAACACACTAGTGATGGGAATTCCGGCTCTTTTGAGTGAGCCGGCTCATTTGGCTCGGCTCACCAAGAAGAGCCGGCTCTTTCGGCTCCCTAACGGCTCTTCTATTTGACCACATATACCTTTTATTTACATGAAAGAGGTGGTGGTTCTTGATGTCCAGCAATCAGTGGTAAGGCAAACTGCAGTAGCTTCCTTAACCCTGGCCTGCAGTGAAGCACGTTCTCTATCATACAGTCTCGGAATGGTTTTTTGAGAGTGTTTTCCTGCGTGGAGGAACATTGGATTGAGAGCCTGTGTGAAGCTTCGGAATCCCTTGTCCTCCACAATGGAAAATGGTTGGAAATCACTTGCAATCATTTTGGCCAATTCTTCATCCACTATGTTCTGTCTAGCTGGGGTCATTCATTGCCTTTGCCATTCATTGCATATAAATTGGCTTATTGAGGTCTGTGTAGCTGTTGATTTTTGGGTACCTGACGCATGGGGGGTAGATCCTGTAGCTGCAGCAACAACAGGTGGAGTAGACCACTGGCAGAAGCAGGCAGTTTTTTCTGCCTGCCTTCCAACTGAACTGTTGGATGTACAGTTCTCAAGTGCCTGTGGAGGTGGTTTGTGGACCCTGCTCTATATGAGAGCTTCATGTTGCAAATTCTGCATTCTGCCTTTGTGTTTGCACAATTGTTAAAATGCAGCCAAATGCTGCTTCTTTTCCTACTTTCACTCATCTTATTTGCGCGACGCAAACTGACACTTCACCGTGTGAAGTGTCACCTCTCCCTCTGTTCAGCCTTCAGCACTGACCACACGCCGCCCCTCCCTCCTTATCTATCCTCACGTGATGCACAGCATGACATGCAGTCATGACAGTGACATTCAGTCACTGCATGTACGCGGAGCACCCGTAAAAAAATAAATAACGGCTCGTTCGCGGGTGCGAGCCGGCTCCCGTCGTTCACTAAAAAGAGCCGGCTCTTTGAGCCGGCTCGTTCGCGACCGACACATCACTAGAACACACGCGATAAGAGCAGCCAGTGGGTGGAGCTGCGGGCAGCGTGCAAGCAGGCGACACTTTTTTCATGAATCATAAACTCTAAATATAATTTTATTTCACTTATTTTACACCTTTGAAAAAAAAATGCCCAAAATGGAATTTATTTGGTCATCATATCAGTATTTTAGAGAGCTCCCCCCAAATTTCACAAACCATGTTCCCAGGGGAGCTCATGTCAACACTAGGGGAGCTATAGCTCCCCCTGCTCCCCTCCAGTTCGCACCCTGGGTGGGGCTGCTACCTCCGCGACCCGATTACGGATAAGCGGGAGAAGATGGATGGATGGATGGATGGATTTTATATCCATACAGAGGAGGCATACTTTAAAACAATAAGGCATCTTTGAGTAAACGTTGAGTATCATTAAGTATCTCGAGGCTGGGGGCATGTCCTCTTTTTTGGAAATCAAAATATGGTCACCCTAATATATATATATATATATAATATATATATATATATAATAATATATAATATAACAGATGAGGTGGCCATTTTACCGTCCCTGTGCATAACAAACAGGAAGGGGCATGTGTTGCTCATAAAATACAACTGATGGATTTTAACATATTTCACATTAGACATCGAAGCCTGGTGGTCTATCGGCAACATTGAAATCAAGATTCAAGATACAATGGACAATGCAAGTACAATGGAATGCTTACTCCCCATTCCCTCCATACTATAAAATAAAATACTGAACACAATAAAAATGACAATAAAAAAAGCAATAAAGCAAAAAGGATGATATGTACATTTGTTGAATTTTGCAAAAAGCATTTAAAAGCATTTTAAAGTGCCAGTAGTGCAGCAGCATCATGAATACAGTGCAGTGGCTGTAATGAGGACAGAAAGTCCAGCAAAAGTATGATTTTTAAATAGCAGGCAATCATTTCAACACTTTTGGATTCAAGATTCAAGATCTATATTTCCCATTTGCAGCAAGTACAATGGAGTGCTTACTTTCCATTCCCTTCCGCAGTATGTCATTTTTTAAAGATTATAAAATATACAATACACAATTAAAGTTAACATAAAAGTGACGTAAAACGATGATTAGTACATGTATGGAATGGAGCCGCATCACTAAATGAAGAGTACGTGACTTTTAAGGGGGCCCGAAAGTAAACAATTGTTTTCCAACAGTTTCCTAACCACAATTTGGATTGAGATTGGCCCACATGGGCCTACATCAAGTTTCCGTAGTGTAGTGGTTATCACGTTCGCCTAACACGCGAAAGGTCCCCGGTTCGAGACCGGGCGGAAACAGGATCAAAGTGATTTTGTGGTTATCCCGCCGTATAACTCTTATGAACTATCCTACTACCTATGAAGTGTCAGCCGGTGACAGTATGAAGGGTTCATTGATTAATGAATTATTATATTGACCCTTATTTATGAGTTATGAAAGCACCATAACCAGTAGTGTAATCAGGCCAATAAGGTACCCCCCGCTCTCCCTCTAATAAATTCAAACAACGGAACACTGATTTCAAACTTATTTTTTAGAACACTTTTGGAACACTCATTTCAAACTTTTGGAACACATCACTGAATAGTCCCAAAAGCATAAACTGTTTCCGCCCGGTTTCGAACCGGGGACCTTTCGCGTGTGAGGCGAACGTGATAACCACTACACTACGGAAACTTCATGTTATCACCTCGACACCAGGTTCAAACGGAAATGTGGTTTGTGAGAGCCCTGTAAGTCATTAGTAAGCCATTAGTTTCATCCAAGTATTAGATACAACTAGATAGATAATAGTGTTTTGTGATCCAATAAGGTAGCTCAAATCCCAATATATATTTATATACTGTTATATAATTGTTTAATTGTGTATATATATATATATATATAATATATATATATATATATATATATATATATATATATATATATATATATATAATTAAATAACAGTATAAATATATAAAAATACAATTATATAACAGTGTATATATATATATATAAATGAATAAATAAATAACTATATTTATATATATATATATATATATATATAAATACAATTATATAACAGTATATATATATATATATACAATTATATAACAGTATAAATATATAAAAATACAATTATATAACAGTATATATGTATATTATATTTTCATACTACATCTACACGTCGACACACATTTCCAACGCTCTTTGGTCAGAATAACGTTATCGTTGGTGAAATTGAGCAGCCCTTGACCAGTAGCCGAGGAGACCCCGTTCACGTAGCCGCAGAGATCTCGCGACGTTACGCCGTGACTAGCAGCCGTGGAGACCCCGTTCACGTGGCCGCAGAGATCTCGCGACGCTGCGCCGTGAACAGCAGACGAGGAGAACCCATTCACGTACCCCCGGAGATCTCGCGACGCTGCGCCGTGACCAGCAGACGAGGAAACCCCGTTCACGTACACCTTGGAGATCTCGCGACGTTACGCCTTCGCCATTTTGTTTAACCGGGAGTTAAGGAGTCTATCCAAACCGGCTGGCGTGAATATTATTTTTCTTTCTCTTTTAAAAAAAAAACCCCGAAATAAACACAACTCCGCATTGTGCGCTCAAACTCCAAGACTCGCACGGTACGTAACGGTTAGAGGTGACGTTATTCACGTAAAAAAAAAAAAACGTCCCCGTGAACGTTCACGCTGTCACCGTTTAACGTGAAGCGGTCCCTGCTAGCTGCGGCTGGCTAGCCGGCATTTTGTAAAATAGCTTTTATTTTAGCCTGAAATAAGACAACGATTTACGTTGACGAACTGTGATTTTTCTCCTAGGTGTTTTTTTAAAAATGATTACGTGGGGTGGGTTAAATAGCGGGACCAACCGCACGCTGTAGCAGTGTAGCGTAGTGTAATGTAGAATAATACTAAGGACGATATTAGCCCCGGTGACAGAGGCGTGGCGCGTTACTACTTCTGCATCCAGCAGAAGGAAGGATCCTCTGGACGTACTGTGGAGGTGGTGTGTCTGTGTGCCTATTTATTACGGTTAATAACGGTGTCTGACCCCCCCCCCCACACACACACCACACTCACAAACCATGTCCCGTCCTTCTTATGAATAAATGGTGGGTGTGACGTGTGACTTGGTAGCCCCAATTGTTAGTTCTGTTGTTGGCAAACGTATAGCACTGCTCGTTAGGAAGTAAATGCACGCATGACTTCTTGTGACTGGTAGTTCTCTTGTCTTCCTGTTGAATGTTGCTTATTGTAATTTAAAGTATTATATTTTATGTTATATTTATGTATATTTATGTATATATTCTATTAAGGCTTGTTCCAGAGGAAATGCACTTTTGACTCATAGTGACTTGTAGTAGTTCTCTTGTCTACCTGTTGACCTCATTGTAAGTGTCTGATAAATGACTAATGTAATGTGACAATGTGTCACGCCATGTTGTGGTTTGATGGTGGAGTACCGGTTCTGACACGTGCTGAAGAGTCTTCTTCGACCCCCCTGCTGTATGTGGATGGTACCACCACCACCACCGACACAACAGTGTGTTTCTCCACAACCCCCCCCCCCCCTCCCCCTCTCCCCTCCCACATCCTCATTGTTTACCTGTCTCACCCCCTCAGATGTCTACCGAAGACATGGCTGAGGATCATGTGAATGGGAACGGCTCGGAGGAGTCCACGGAGCACATGGACGCCCCGGCCACAGAGGACCAGGTGGTCACCCGCTCGGAACACTTCCAGACGCTGTTGGACGCGGGGCTGCCGACGAAAGTGGCAGAGAAGCTGGACGAGGTTTACCTCGCAGGTACTGTTGATGTTTGTTTAAATGCTAACCGTACGCTCGGCCTCCGGGTCCATTCATCTGGACCTTACTGTGTTTTTCGTCACTTAACATATTTGCATTTATATTGGCACGTATTTAAGGCTGAACGGTATGATTCACTATTGGTGAGAATGCACATTTTCAGCGTCAGTTTTAATTGATTTTCTTACATCTGGAGAAAAATGTTTAGTATTATACATTTTCACATTATACATATTGTGTGTGTGTGTGTGTGTGTGTGTGTGTGTGTGTGTGTGTGTTATGGTTGTCTTATTTCGGTAATATAGTGATTGTTCTGTGGTTCCTTTCACTTAATATGGCTGTGCCTGTCGAATTTATGTAAATTCTTGTTAGTTTTGAAGGCTGTTTTTTGGAGTTTGTTCGAGTCATGTCAGCACTGTAGATCAGATCAGATGAGTTGGTGTGTATCGTGTGAGTATTCATGGTAGAATTGTCTTCCACTGGACATCGCCTGATTTGAAAGAAACAATAGAGACGCGTGTCTGACAGGACATGTGGCTGAGAGCCATTAGTGAGACGCACACTATGGCTGTTGTGGGCCACTTGTCATTCGTGGCACGTGGGGTCACGCGGAAAATCTTATTAGTCATATTAGGCCCTGAAAGTCATATTAGTTACGAACTTCTTACTGTTGGCCCCTCCCCCCCCCCCCCCCCTAAACCATCATCTAAAAACTCACACACAGTCATGATATTGTTGTTCAATTCTAATGTTGAATGGTGGAGTGTTCCACAAGATGGCTGTACCTGGTCATCAACTGAGTCTTCATACTCCTGCGGAGTATTCCTAGGTGGTTGTTTGCTGTTTCTCCATGTTTTCCCGTTTGGCGTAATTCACGGTCATCCACCATGACAGTGAGACAAAAACATAACATTTATTGGTATCTGTAATAGGGTCTTGACAAATAATAACTACGGAAATCTTCTTTAAAATCATTTTCTTAATCTGTAAAATAAAAACAATGGGCTATTTTTTTGAGCCCAGTAAGTCAATGTTTTTAACTTTATAATCCTAAATATCTAAAAGTATTTTTATATAGATAAGCAAAATGTCTAATAAATTGGCAAATCGTTAATTGTCGATTCAGATACAGTATTTTCTGGATCGTCGGGTCAGCTTTGATCACGGTGTGAAATGAACAACTACCCTTTATTCCACTACGACGGCAGAAAGAAATACAATTGGACTTTGTCTTGAAGACATGTTCTTAGATGCTATGATGCAGAGCGGCGTGAACGCTGTAGACACCCGTCATGAAGAACAAGCACGTATGACGACTCGACATCAGCCAGATCTTCCTTTCTAGTTTCGTCCTGGTGCTTAATACAAGGTTGTGGTGTCATTACGGCAGGCCTGGTAGCCCACAGCGACCTGGATGACAGGGCCATCGAGGCCCTGAAAGAATTCAACGAGGAGGGTGCCCTGCAGGTCCTGATCCAGTTCAGAGAGAGCGACCTGTCACACGTCCAAGTGAGTTCCCTTGCTTTTGTTAGTTTCTTCTCCCTTGATTTCAATGGAGCCCAAGTGTGATGTGGCCCTTTCAAACTCTGCCCGATGATGGCATCGGGCAGAGTGTGTGTGTGTGGATAGATCGGCTTACCGGTTGGTAGGCTGATCTATGAGGGAAACGTTTGATCTATCTTATCGTGCATCTTGTAGGACACAGCCACACAGGTGGTTAAAATGGGGGCCCCTTTAACATCTGTGCGTATGTTGTTGGGGGGGAAAGACCTCAAGTGGAGACCTATAGGGTCTCCTAATGACCTTATCCCCCCCCTCTCCTCCGACCCAGAATAAGAGTGCGTTCCTGTGCGGCGTGATGAAGACGTACCGGCAGCGGGAGAAGCAGGGCTCCAAGGTGTCCGACGCCACCAAGGGGCCGGACGAGACCAGGCTGAAGACACTGCTGGAGCGCACCGGCTACACGCTGGACGTGACCACGGGCCAGCGCAAATACGGAGGCCCGCCGCCGGAGTCGGTGCACGATGGCGGCCAGCCACCCCCCAGCACAGAGGTATGGGCAGTGTGTGTGGGGGTTGTTGCTAAGCAACCCAGATGGGGCGGAGTGAGGGGGCGGTGGCTCTAAGCGACCCAGAAGGGGTTGTAGATCGATTTGTTGGCTTGGCTGTTAATTGAGTTGACGGTGTGACTGTTTTACTGGTGTACTTTCTGTTTTAGTCTTCTGTCCAAGCCAACCGGCAGGGCATGTTTTAGATTAGTTAATGAGCAGGTGTGGGTTCGGGCTTCTGGCTCAATAACAGCCCCCCGTGTTCAATCCCCCAAAATAGTTCAACAAAACCGTGGTAGTTTGATCGTAGAAGTATAAACGTGTTGTTTTTTGTTTTCTTTAAGATCTTCGTAGGTAAGATCCCCCGGGATCTGTTTGAAGACGAGCTGGTCCCGCTGTTTGAGAAGGCGGGTCCCATCTGGGACCTGAGGCTCATGATGGACCCGCTGAGCGGCATGAACCGAGGCTACGCCTTCGTCACCTTCTGCACTAAAGACGCTGCACAGGAGGCCGTCCAGCTGGTGAGGCTCAACATCACATTACATTGCATCACATTAGTAATTTAGCAGACTCTTTTGTCCAAAGCGACTTACAATAAGTAGGCAAGAGCACTTCTAGTCACCAGAAGTCATAAGTGCTTTTCCTTCCTAACATGCCATAATAATATAATATATACACATATATATAATAAAATAATATATAATGCATTACATTTCCTACCTAACAAGCCTCCAAGAGCAGAACCTAGAGCTCAGGTAAAAGTACAATAAGTTGGCTCCCTATAGTTGACACAATAAGTACATCTAATGGTGAAGCCAATATACACACAGATGATAAGCAAAAGATAATGTACACGTGCTGGCAAACATTCTGTTCAGTCGGTTGTGTGTGTGTTGGCTAAACATTTGAAGCGTACCGGGTCCTAAAGGTAGTTCCCTTCCTCCTCGTCTCTCACAGTGCAATAACCACGAGATCCGGCCTGGCAAGCACATCGGCGTCTGCATCTCTGTGGCCAACAACAGGCTGTTTGTGGGCTCCATCCCCAAGAGCAAAACGAAGGAACAGATCGTAGAGGAGTTCTCCAAAGTCACAGGCAGGTCACCCCTTCTCAACCTTCAGGGAGTGGACTATGTACAGACAAAAAAAAAAAGAAATCATGTTATTCTTGGTGTTTTTTATCGTGCTCATTTTTTATTCTTGTGTCCTCCACCAGAGGGCCTCAGCGACGTGATTCTGTACCACCAGCCGGACGACAAGAAGAAGAACCGGGGCTTCTGCTTCCTGGAGTATGAGGACCACAAGACGGCTGCGCAGGCCCGCCGCCGCCTCATGAGCGGCAAGGTGAAGGTGTGGGGCAACGTGGTCACCGTGGAGTGGGCCGACCCCATCGAGGTCCCCGACCCAGAGGTCATGGCCAAGGTAACGTGTGTGTGTGTGTGTGTGTGTGTGTGTGTGTGATGACATTGACTAAGTGTGGAAAACCCCTGGCGCTGTTTGGCCGTTCACAGCCCTGTGCACGCACCATCATATCGGATGTCAGTTATTGTTGACACCGATGAGTGTGTTTCACTCATGTAGACCACACACACTCTTGAGTGCTCAATATCTAATGATATGACGGGAACATTGATTCTACTGCCCACAGCATCGTGAATAGACTTCATGTTTTGTCCGATACCTTCTCAACGTGACCGGGCGTTGATCTGACTGACCCCCCCCCCCCCCCCCCGTGTGCTCTCTCTCCTCTCCCAGGTGAAAGTTCTATTCGTACGGAACCTGTCCAACGGGGTCACGGAAGAGCTTCTGGAACAGTCCTTCGGCCAGTTCGGCAAGCTGGAGCGGGTGAAGAAGCTGAAGGACTACGCCTTCATCCACTTTGAGGATCGGGACGGTGCGGTCAAGGTAGGCAACAAATACAACAAACCACTGCCACACATGGAGCATGCATCCCATTCTAATACACGGGGCACACTGATTTGACGAGTTCTTTACTATTCATTTACTATCATTTTAGCCCCACTCTTTTATTCATTTAGGTGTTGATGATGCATACAGGTTAGGATGCATACAGGTTAGGCCTCGAGGATCGAACGGTACCTTTTTCAGAATGGAGACCACAACATTTTCCGGTCCTATGTCTCACTCCTCACTACTGTCCTCAGGCTCTAGAGGAGATGAATGGGAAGGATCTGGAGGGAGAGCACATTGAGATTGTGTTCGCTAAACCACCAGACCAGAGGAGGAAGGACCGCAAGGCCCAGAGGCAACACGCCAAGACACAAATGTAAGAGCGGCTCCACGTGGATTATTGAACCACACACAGCCTTAGTCCTGCCGGGCTAGCGGCGGGAAGTTTTTCAGTGTCTGTTTTCCCGCCATTTGATCTTTTCATCTGAGACCTGTTGTTGTTGTGTCCTGTTGTAGAATTTTAATTATTCACTGAATTTTCTCCCACCCAGAGTAGACTGTGCATGTGTTTTGTCTTTTTAATTCAGTTGAACATTTCTCCACGATAAAAGGCCACGACTGACTTATTTTTACCTCCGCCATCGAAGAGGAGAGGGTTATGTTTGACTGTTTGTCTGCTGGCAAGTTAACTCAAAAAGTTTTGTACAGAAATTGACTAGATTACTAGATCACTTATGGGCCAAGGAACAGTTGATTGGATTTTAGGGCCCTCTACTGAAATTATTATCAAGTTCTAGAATGCTGTGGTATGTCACAAAGTCAGCGTCATATGCAGCACTGATAAAGCGCCTTATGTGCTCTGGGCTAATGTGCTCCTCCCGCTCTTCGTTCTCCTCCTCCTGCAGGTACGATGACTATTACTACTACGGCCCCCCCATGCCCCCTCCCTCCCGAGGGCGGGGACGCGGCAGCTCCCGGGGCGGCAGTGGCGGCGGCTACTCCTACCCCGACTACTACGGCTACGAAGATTACTATGACTACTACGGCTACGACTACAACAGCTACCACCGCGGCGGCGGCTACGACGAACCCTACTATGCCTACGATGACTACCAGGCGCCCAGAGGCAGCCGCGGCGGCGGCGGTGGAAGAGGCTCCCGGGGAGGCCGCGGGGGCACAGGCGCTCCCAGGGGCCGTGCCGGGTTCTCCCAGCGTGGCGGCGGAGGAGGAGGAGGAGGAGGAGGAGGAGGCGGCGGCGGTGGTCCCGGGCCAGGCAGAGGCACCCGGGGAGCGAGAGGAGGAGTGCAGCCGCGAGGCCGCGGAGGGGTACGTGGTGGTGGTGCTCGGGGGGCGCGTGGAGGAAATGTGGGCGGGAAGCGCAAAGCGGACGGGCAGAGTCCGCCCGAGTCCAAGCGCCGCCAGACCCAGAGTCAGAACCAGAACTGGGGCTCGCAGCCCATTGCTCAGCAGCCGCTCCAGTCGTTATTCTGGTAACCGTGGTTACGAATATGAATCTGACAACCTATCAGGACCGCTTTGGGCAGCAGTGGAAGTAGGAGCCTGCTTTGATAACTACCCAAATTCCTGTTTTATTCTTTTATTTAGAGACTCTTATCCGATTGGCCCTAAATACCATACAAATATCTGTTTTATTTGTTTCCTCAAAATTGGTGAGTGACGAACGAGGTCTCTTTGTACATATTTTAATATTCCAATAGAAAGTCGCTCACACCTGCTTCTAGACAACCGGGTTAATTCCATGTTTTTTAGTTTTTCAAATTTTATTTAATAAATCTGGTTCGTTCATTTAACATATTCCATAACAGATTTAGACCTATTTATCTTTTTGTTTATAATATTGTAATCCTGTGCGGGAGCTGTCCATTTGGCTAATAGCTTCATGTATGTCTTTAATATTCTGATACACATATGTTTTAAGAATCTAACGGCAACACAACGTGTCTCCTAAAGGGAAAAAAAATGTATTTAAAGAATTTGTATTGTCACAAAGTAATGCGTGTCTTGTTAATGGAACAATACGAAAAAGAGAAAAAAAGGGCCTGGGTAGCCCTATTTATTGGCTTTACATTTTGGCTTGTATTCTTTGCTTTTTGTCTGCTTTAATAAACATTACACGCACAAGTGTAAACAAAAAAAAAAGAAATGAAAATCAACAACCTCAAATTGTGTTGCAAATTCATGTTTCGGCAAACTCGCTTCAAATTGATTGGAATAAATTGATGGCTCCTTGTGGATGAAATGGATCTAAGGTTTGCCGCTCTCTCCAACTGTCCCCCTTTTGCATGCCGTCAGATCCCCCCCCCCCCCGTCTGATTGACAGCTGATTAATATTGCTCGGATGTGCTGTTGACGCCTCTGTGTATTGTTGGCATAAATAAAATGCACACTGTATGGTTATTTGGGCTATATTAGAGTGGGTCTCCGAGATTTGACGACTAACCTCGCATGTTGCATGTTCTGTGCTGCGATGCAATCGCACATAATAGGCATGCATGGTTTTCTTTAATTATGTTCCGTTGTTATCGATCAATGGGCGTTAGGCCCCCCCCCCCCCCCCTCATTAATCAATTTGTGTATTATGCAAGTGTGGAGCTCAATTGCCTCTCCGCTGTATTTCACGTTAAGAGAAATCCCTCACTGTGTTGTGCTTCTCTTTTGAGACCAGTTAAGAAGTGTGTGTGTGTGTGTGTCTAACTGCTTCCTTTTGTTACCTGGCTAGCAGGGAAGAGGCCCCCGCTGCTCCGGTCCTGACGCCTTCCTGTGAAGAGTGGGCTTGGGAGTGTGGGCCGGCGCCTCCATGGGACAGGATGGTAAGGTCACATGACTCGGTGGTCCCTCTGCCACTGCCACCGCTCGGATAATAACCTGAGAGAGCGAGAGAGAGAGAGAGAGACCTGAGCCCTGCCTGCGTTTGTCTGTGTGTACTTTTATGATGAAGCTCGTGAACCCCCTCCCCTCCTCCAATCTTTCACATTGACCCCCCCCCACCCCCCCCCCCCAATCCCTACCAATCCCTGCTGGAGGATGTATCACGTGATCGTCTCTGGCGTTGTCTTTGCACTTTTTATACGGACGAAGATCGGAGCGACCCGCGTCTATCCCAAGTGGTCTCGCTGCAACGGGAACAAAACCGAAAGAAGGTGTGGGGCGATTTTGTTGCCGTAGTGACAGATGGGGGTGTGGCCAAGGGGCATGTCCAGAGGACTTTTTTTTTTTTTTTAAGGACTTGTCAAGTGGAAGGATGGGTCAACTACCTCATTTTTAGAGGCACACCCCTCCCCAGCTTGCTCCGCCCTTCAACCCCTCTCCCCACCTTGCTCTGCACCTTGCTCCGCCCCTTCCACCCCCTCTCCCCACCTTGCTCGTCCTCATCCACCCCTATCCCCACCTTGCTCCGCCCCTTCCACCCCTCTCCCCACCTTGCTCCACCCCTTCCACCCCCTCTCCCCACCTTGCTCGTCCTCATCCACCCCTATCCCCACCTTGCTCCGCCCCTTCCACCCCCTCTCCCCACCTTGCTCCACCCCTTCCACCCCCTCTCCCCACCTTGCTCGTCCTCATCCACCCCCTCTCCCTACCTTGCTCGTCCTCATCCACCCCTCCCCACCTTGCTCGTCCTCATCCACCCCCTCTCCCCACCTTGCTCGTCCTCATCCACCCCCTCTCCCCACCTTGCTCCGCCCCTTCCACCCCCTCTCCCCACCTTGCTCGTCCTTATCGACCCCCTCTCCCCACCTTGCTCGTCCTCATCCACCCTCTCCCCACCTTGCTCGTCCTCATCCACCCTCTCCCCACCTTGCTCCGCCCCTTCCACCCCCTCTCCCCACCTTGCTCCGCCCCTTCCACCCCCTCTCCCCACCTTGCTCCGCCCCTTCCACCCCCTCTCCCCACCTTGCTCCGCCCCTTCCACCCCCTCTCCCCACCTTGCTCGGTCCCTTATCGACCCCCTCTCCCCACCTTGCTCGTCCTCATCCACCCCCTCTCCCCACCTTGCTCGTCCTCATCCACCCTCTCCCCACCTTGCTCCGCCCCTTCCACCCCCTCTCCCCACCTTGCTCGTCCTTATCCACCCGCTCCTCTCCCAGCCCCTTGTGATTATGCACTAGCACCTGCACCGGGACACTGCTGAGTTTCTACCGGTGTGTTGTTTTGCATCCACATGTGATGCTGTGGGACGTCCTCATCTACATGTGATGATGTGGGCCTTGCCTCATCCACATGTGATGATGTGGGCCTTGCCTCATCCACATGTGATGATGTGGGCCTTGCCTCATCCACATGTGACGATGTGGGCCTTGCCTCATCCACATGTGACGATGTGAGACGTTCCTCATCCACATGTGATGATGATGTGGGATGTCTCCTCATCCAATGAGCCTGAACAATCAGGTCGCCACGACCTCGCTGCTGAGCTCAAGAGAGCGAAGACTATCAAGATTGTTTGTCTCTTTTGTGTACTTTGTGCGTTGTTTTTTTTTTAAAGTTTTGTATTGTTTTTTATTTTTAGTCGTTTTTTAAGCGTTTGTTTTCTTGGTGTTGCGTGTCATTGAACACGTGGGGGTGGGCGTGTGACATTAAACGTCTTCCTGGTTCTTCCTCGATGGGTGCTCAGTCTTAACCTTTTTTATAGTGTCTCGTGGGATTAGCACGAGTGGACTCTTTGTGCTAAAACAAAAAAATGTAATGTCTGGAGTTTTAACCGTTTTTATTTGTGTAAAAACCGTGAGGAATGGCCCTTTATGAAAGGGTGAAACTAGTCAACTTGAGCACTTCCAGTGGTTTGCCTTTTCTTTTTTTTTTTGGTTTGTTTTTCTTTTTTTTTTTTTAAGTAATGTTTGAACATTTATGGACTTGGAAATTGCACAGAAAAGATTTGGTAAATAGGAAAAAAAATAATTTTTTCAGTCTCCGTCACGTGAGGCTTTGTGTTTTAAGACATTTACAGTTATGTGCTGACTAATTTCTAACACGTAAAATTTTAAATTGAGAATTAATTATGGCCTGTCTCATTGTGTAGTTGTATCAGTATTTTTACAGTTAAAAAAAAAAAGACTAAGATCCATTCATGTAACAACAAAGAAAAACATCTGGCGTTGCACATGGATTATTGGATTATATGGATTATTTAATTTCTTTCGCGTGTTCCGTTGTAATAGTAATGTTTGCTAGTAGCTGCCACCGCTGCGCTACTGGCAGCCTCCGTTTTCACGTGGGTCACATGGTGTCGTCTGGCTCGTCACGTGTCCGGTCACGTGTCATTTGGTTCCGTTGTTTTATCCCCGTGCGCCACGATCATTTCCAACAGGTTCCCGTCTGTCAGTCGCCTGTCGTATGTGTGGCTAACGGGTGTTTTGCATTCTTGCAAACGCGTTGTTTTATACTAAACATGGAGGCGAAGTAAACTTATTTTTCTAATAAAGTTATTAAATGAAACTTTCTCTTTTATTTGTTGCTTTATCAGGTACTTTGTCAGAATCCAAATGCATTATTGTCATTCCACAGTTACAATGAAATTGTGAAGCGATCCTCACGGTCACTCTTTACACACAATTTACATTTTTGAATTATTCAAAACGTAACTAAACGGGTTACAAAATTTGGCATATACAAATGATAAATGCATATTACGGTGGAAATATGTGCAGTAAAGTACAGTTGTGTGTCGGTGTGTAAATGTATCGATTTATTCGATTATTTAATAAGCATACACTTCACTGCTACTAAACATCGATAGTAGTAGTTTAGTGTAATTCTCATATGTACTATTAAATAATTGGTCATAAAGCCCATGTTGTCTCCTTGGATTATAGACGAGTGTTTTGAAAGGAACCTGGTGGGAGTTAAGGTAGGAATAAAGACATGTATGTATGTTTCGTTTAACTGTTCCCCTAAGTCTTATTAATTAATTATTAATGTAATAATTAAGTTTAGCTAAAAAAAACAATTTACTCCGCCCATCCGGGACACGCGCTAATTCCAGGCGCACCCAACCGGAAGTCGCGTCACCAGAACTGGAAAAACAAACCGCTTGTCAAGGAAGTCGCGGAGTTTCAAAACACACACAAAAAAAAATGGGAACCAAGAAGACAACTTTCACGTAACTCATCGAAAACGAGTCACACGTCGGTGGGAGTGTTTACTCACGGGGGACCACGTCTGTTTCCATGGATACGGTGCGTTTAACCGCCGGAACGCCGTCATATAAGTCACTTTAAGTCGCTTACCATCAGTTGTCAACGTCAACACGGTGTAAGCGAGCTGAGCGCTCCACCCGTTCAATCGATACTCTCCACCCGTTTATCGATACTTCACCCAACAAAAACACATCCCTTTCCCCTCAGTTGTTGTCAGTCCCGTGTGCGTCGATGTAGAGGACGGTGGTGGTGGTGTCATGTGACGTGGTTCCGTTGACATTCCTCAGGTCCTGTCTGGGTGGTGGTGTCATGTGACGTGGTTCCGTTGACTCCTCAGGTCCTGTCTGGGTGGTGGTGGTGTCATGTGACGTGATTCCGTTGACTCCTCAGGTCCTGTCTGGGTGGTGGTGTCATGTGACGTGGTTCCGTTGACATTCCTCAGGTCCTGTCTGGGTGGTGGTGGTGTCATGTGACGTGGTTCCGTTGACTCCTCAGGTCCTGTCTGGGTGGTGGTGGTGTCATGTGACGTGGTTCCGTTGACTCCTCAGGTCCTGTCTGGGTGGTGGTGGTGTCATGCGACGTGGTTCCGTTGACTCCTCAGGTCCTGTCTGGGTGGTGGTGTCATGTGACGTGGTTCCGTGGACTCCTGGGTTCTCAGGTCCTGTCCGGATGGTGGTGGTGTCATGTGACGTGGACTCTGTGTGGCTCTGTTGACTCCGTCCACAGGTCCCGTCGGGGCGATGGAGGCGTCTGTTCAGCGGCGGTGTTGGTGGTGTCATGTGACGTGGTTCTGTTGACTCCGTCCACAGGTCCCGTCGGGGGCGATGGAGGTGTCTGTTCAGCGGGGGCGGTTGTGGTTGTGGTGGTGGTGTCATGTGACGTGGTTCTGTTGACTCCGTCCCCAGGTCCTGTGGTGCGGGTGTTGATGGAGGCGTCCTTTCAGCGCCGTGTGCTCAGCATGCGGCGGAGGCTGAAGGTGGACCTGCTGAGGGAAGTGTGTCGGCAGTATCCGTTGTTCTGCTTCCTGCTGGCCTCCATGCTGCTGCTGACCATAGTACTCAACAGGTGGTCTCAGTGTATTTTGTTCTCATCGATATAGGTCTATATATCTATATCTATATAGATATATCTCTATAGTCATATATCTAAGTAGATAGATATAGCTCTATGTAGATAGATCTATCTATATTGATAGATCTATATATAGAGATAGATGGATAGATATAGATCTATTTAGATATATATCTATATCTTTATAGATAGATATATCTATACATATATCTATATAGGTATATATATCTATATCTCTATATAGCTATATATAGTTATATAGATATATCTATCTATATATATAGGTCTATAGATATATAGATATATATCTATAGAGATATAGATATATATACAGTATCTATCTATCTATCTATCTATCTATCTATCTATCTATATATAGATACAGTACCAGTCAAAAGTGTGGACACACCTTCTCATAAAATGTTTTTTTATTTCTTTGAATTATTGTCCACATTGTAGATTAATACTGAAGACATCAAAACTATGAAAGAACACCTATGGAACTGTGTAGTGAACAAAATGTAGTGTATGTTTTATATTTGAGATGATTTAAAGTAGCCCCCCTTTTGCTTTGATGACGGCTTTGCGTGGCATTCTCTCAATCAGCTTCATGAGGTCATCGCCTGGAATGGTTTTTAACAGATGTTATTAATATGTTGTTAATGAGTCCATTTGTGGCATTACTTGCCTCCTTAATGGGGTTTGAGACCATCAGTCGGTTGTGCCTATTTGTCGCCCTATTTTGACTATTTGACTACTGTTGTAATCCATATTATGTCAAGAACCACTCAACTCAGTAAAGAGAAAGGACAGCCCTCCATCATTACTTTAACATATGAATGTCAGTCTATCCGGAACATCTCAAGAACTTCCTCAACTTCCCAAGCCTCAGACACCGCAAATGAACAGCACCTCAGATTAGAGCACCTCAGATTAGAGCCAGATTAGAGTAGCAGACCGATCTATCTCAACATGATCTGTTCAGAGGATCCCACTTAACCAGCACGGCTACCACAGCATTCTGCAGAGCCGTGCCGTCCCATCCGGTTTTTGCGCTTACTGGGACCATCATTTATTTTTCATCAAGACACTGACCCCAAACACACCTCCCTCCTAGGCTATGTAAGGGCTTATTGACCACGAAGGAGAGTAAAGACGGAGAGTGCTGCGTCAGGTGACCTGGGCTCCACCATCCCCCGACCTGAACCCAATCGAGATGGTTTGGGGATGAGTTTGGACCGCAGAGTCCAAAGAAATGCAGTCCGCAAGTGCTCAGCACCTCTGGGAAGCTCTTGGAGACCATCCCAGGAGACGACCGCATGAAGCTGATTGGGAGAGTGTGCTACTTTTGAAGAATCTAAAACATAAAACATAATTCGGATTTGTTTAACACTTTTTTTGTTTACTACATAATTCCATAGGTGTTCTTTCGTAGTTGGGATGTTTTCAGTATTCATCTACAATGTGGAAAATAATTAAAATATAAATAAAAACCATTGAATGAGAAGTTGTCCAAACTTTTGACTAGTACTGTGTGTGTGTGTATATATATATATATGTATATATATATATATATATGTATATATATATATATATATATGTATATATATATATGTATATATATATATATATATATATATATATATATATATATATAATATATATATATATATATATATATGTATATATAATATATATATGTATATATATATATATATATTATATATATATATGTATATATATATATATATATATATATATATATTATATATATATATATATATATATACACTGTATATATACACTGTATATATATATATATATATATATATATACACTGTATATATATATATAATATTCTAGACATATCTATATTATGTCTCTCTCTCTCTCTCTCTCTCCATATATATGCGTGCCAAGAACCAAATGTCACCACATAATGTGATTAACGTATCAAAGACGCATTTCACCACAGAAACGGAGAGACACAGACGTGCTTAATGTTGTGTGTGTGTGTGTGTGTGTGTTTGCCGGTTCCTTAATCAGGTACATCCACATTCTGCTGGTGTTCTGGTCCTTCGTGGCGGGTGTCATCACGTTCTACTGCTCTCTGGGGCCTGGCTCCCTCCTGCCCAGCGTCCTCTACACCATAAAGCCCCGGACTAAAGTAAGACCAATGAGACGGGGTCCCGGAAAATGGACCAGAGGTCTTCTCTTCTTCACTATTTGTCATGGTAGCCCCTGTTTGATGTATGTGCTTATTGGGTCAAATCTATAGGGAGACCACTAAATGTACTTTTACCTCGGCACTGGTTCTGCTCTTGGAGGCTTGTTAGGAATGAAATGTTATGTATGTGTTATGTTATTATACAGTATACATATGTGTATATATTATATTATTATGGCTTTGTTAGGCCGAAAATGCATTTATGACTTCTGGTGACTAGTAGTTCTCTTGTCTACCTGTTGGGTGATCTTATTGTAAGTTGGCTTTGGACAAGCGTCTGCTGAATGTAATGAAAGCTGTTTTGATTGTCTTGGCAAAAAAGTAGTTTTGGTGGTGTTAACGCTTGATAACATTTAAACACTGGTTGGACTCAACTGATAAAAACGACTAAAAAAGGACTACTTACTACTAGCCTACTGTTGTTTTAATACAACACAATACATGTGATACCATCTTAATACAATTTTAAATGGATAATATCACTAGACAATAACATTTGAAGGAGAACTTGGCTACCCTTCGCCTTCTGTCTCAGTAGGAGCGGGTGGGTGGGAATGTGAGTTGATGTGGGTTTTTTTTTTCCCATCATACCAACATGAATGTATATAATTAATGTACAGCTGAATTCATTATGTATTATTTTTATTTTATTATTATTATTATTATTATTTTAGATTTAGTTTGATTTGGTTCCATTTGGGTGTTCCCTGGCAGCAGGAGCAGCAGGGGGAGCTGTTCCCTCTCGGAAACAGCTGCGCCGTCTGTGGGAACGTCAAATGTAAAAGGCATCGGTAGGTTGAAAAATACATGGCATACACATATAGAACATACATTCCTCATCCACACTACACTCATAATGTCTGTGTTCTATGTCTATCTGTCTGCTTCTGGTGTTATGTCACGCTGTCGGACTAAAAACGCTTTTTTTTTTGTTGCCTTTTACTCGGTTTTTTAAAACCACCACTCAGTTTCAGTTGTTTTGTTTTTAAACCATTTTACTATGTAGCACTTTGAGTTTTGTCTACTCAAATAAAAAGTGCGCTTATAAATAAAATGTATTATTATTATTAAGTACTATTTTCTGAAAGTCCCGCACCAAAATGTGTTTTGTCGACGTGTAACTACTGCTGTATAACTCTTAGGTGGCGGGGGGGGGGGGGGGGGGGTAAACATTCTTCCTTGTATTTAATTTCTAGTGGAATTTAGTGTGAATGGAGACACGCGCCGCCCAGAGGACGCTCCCGGCAGTGCGATGTAACCCCCCCCCCCCCCATCCTAATGTGGTGTGTGTTGACAGGCCGACGTTGCTCCTGGAGAACCATCAGCCGTGGTTGGACCTGAAGGTCCACTCCAAAGTGGATGCCTCCGTTACTGAGGCGAGCGCTTTTGGAACGATACCTAGGAATTAGTTGAGCGTTAAAGTGTGTGGTGCGTTACTCCGATGCACGCCTGAAGCATACTGATATCGGAGTGTTTGTGTGTCTTTGCACGTGTGTAGGTGTTTGAGCTGGTGCTAGAAAACTTTGTGTACCCGTGGTACAGGTGAGCAGAACTATCGGTTTGTTTCCTTCACCCTCTCTCTCTCTCTCTCTCTCTCTCTGTCTCTCTCTCTGTCTCTGTCTCTGTCTCTCGCTCCATCTCTCTCTCTCTCTCTCTCTCTCTCTCTGTCGCTCCATCTCTCTGTCGCTCCATCTCTCTGTCGCTCTCTCTCTCTCTCTCTCTCTCTCTCTCTCTCTCTCTCTCTCTCTCTCTCTCTCTCTCTCTCTCTCTCTCTCTCTCTCTCTCTCTCTCTCTCTCTCTCTCTCTCTCTCTCTCTCTCTCTCTCTCTCTCTCGAGTTGTGATGATGATGTAAAGAGAGAGAAAGCGTGTGTGCCTAGCCGGTGTCTCTCCCTCCCAGGGACATCACAGACGATGAAGCGTGTGTGGATGAACTCAGGATGACCTTCCGCTTCTTTGCATCTGTGGTGGTCCGGAGAGCACAGAAGGTGACACACAAACAATCACTCTCTGTCTGTCTGTCCTCCGTTACGGCTGAGTAGTAACGGACAATGGACTGGTTATGATGTTCATTAGATCATAGTTGGTGTTTTATAATGGCCTATTGTCTGACTGACTCTCTCTCTCTTCTCTCTGTCTCTCCATGTATCTCTCTCTCATAAGTTCATTATTATATTATATTATACCAGGTGCAGATTATTAATAATAATAATAATAATAATAATTATTATTATTGTTATTGCCGCTTTAAATAAATGCCACGGAACAAATGAGGTGATCGGCGATTGGCCCAAAAAAACCCTGATCGGAGCATCCCTACTTCTAATTGGTGTTTTGTAATTGCCTTCAGTCCACACACACCCTGACTCTGAGTGACTGTCTGTCTGTCTGTCTGTCTGTCTGTCTGTCTGTCGGCAGGTGGACATCCCGGCGTTGTTTGCGGACAAGATGATGAAGGCAGTGCTGAAGCACATGGAGGTCCTGGCCAGGGTTAGACAGAGAGGTACACATAGAGAGAGAGAGAGAGAGAGAGAGAGAGAGAGAGAGAGAGAGAGAGAGAGAGAGAGAGAGAGAGAGAGAGAGAGAGAGAGAGAGACCTGGAAAGATGGAGAGAGAGAGAGATACATCTGGAGAGAGAGAGAGAGAGATACACCTGGAAAGATGGAGAGAGAGAGAGAGAGAGAGAGAGAGAGAGAGAGAGAGAGAGAGAGAGAGAGAGAGAGAGAGAGAGAGAGAGAGAGAGAGAGAGAGAGAGATACACCTGGAAAGATGGAGAGAGAGAGAGAGAGAGAGAGAGATACACCTGGAAAGATGGAGGGAGAGAGAGAGAGAGAGAGAGAGAGAGAGAGAGAGAGAGAGAGAGAGAGAGAGAGAGAGAGAGAGAGAGAGAGAGAGAGAGATACACCTGGAAAGATGGAGGGAGAGAGAGAGAGAGAGAGAGAGAGAGAGAGAGAGATACACCTGGAAAGATGGAGGGAGAGAGAGAGAGAGAGAGAGAGAGAGAGAGAGAGAGAGAGAGAGAGAGAGAGAGAGAGAGAGAGAGAGAGAGAGAGAGAGAGAGAGAGAGAGAGATACATCTGGAAAGATGGAGGGAGAGAGAGAGAGAGACTGATCTAGAGACTGTGTGTGTGTGTGTGTGTGTGTGTGTGTTGTGTGTGTGTGTGTGTGTGTGTGTGTGTGGTGTGTGTGTGTGTGTGTGTGTGTGTGTGTGTGTGTGTGTGTGTGTGTGTGTGTAGTGGCGGGCGTGGAGGGCCTCCAGCAGGGGGCCCTGGAGGAGTACGGTGCCGACCTCCACGTGGCCCTGCGGAGCCGCAAGGAGGAGCTGCTGTACCTCCGCGGCCTGACGGAGATGCTCTTCTCCCACATGCTGCCGCCCAAAGCCACCGACTGCAGGTCGGACACACAGTCATTCATCTTTCCCCAATCTAACCCCAAATCTAACCCCCAGCACTGTGAACCACCAGATTCTCCTCTCCACCCCTGAGGGGATGGGTGTCTCGGGCTCTGCTCTCTCCTCGTTTGCATCCCACCTGACGGGTCGCTCCTACCAGGTGGCACTGGGAGGGTCTGTGTCAGAACCACGCAGACTGATTATTGGGGTTCCACAAGGATGGGTCCTGGGTCCTCTTGGTCCCTTGGTTCTGTTAACCACTCTCATGTCTTATCCTACCACTGCTATGCTGACGACACCCAACTGGTCCTGTCGTTTCCCCCCTCGGACACGCAAGTGGAAACACGCATTGCCACCGCGTGCTTAGCAGTGGAAGCAGTGGACATCAAAGTGCATGTCGACCAAAGCTCAACCTGGACAAGACTGAGCCGCACCGAGACCTGGCTGTCACCATTGATGATGCTGTGGTGACTCCTACTCGGACCGCAAGGAATCTGGGTGTGACCCTGGACGACCAACTGTTGTTCTCAGCAAACATTGCATCGGTGACACGCTCCTGCAGATTCCTCCTCTACAACATCAGGAGGATTCTGCCTTTTCTCACTGAAAAAGCTGCGCAGGTGCTCATCCAGGCTCTTGTCGTCTCCAGGCTGGACTCCTTGCTGGCGCCCCGGCATTTGCCATCAGGCCCCTGGAACTCCTTCAGAAAGCTGCAGCTCGCCTGGTGTTCAACCGCCCCAAGTACTCCCACACATCTACCCTCCTTCGGACTCTACACTGGCTACCTGTAGCTGCTCGCATCCAGTTCAAGACCTTGGTGCTAGCCTACAAGGCAGTAAAATGAACTGCTCCATCCTACCTCCAGGCAATGGTCAAGGCCTACATCCTCTTAGCACTAAGTCGATTATCTAAGTAGATACGATATTATAGATAGGTCGATATTGTTCTAGATATTGTTATATATTGTTTGCCAACTTATTGTACTTTTCCCTTACACTTTTACTTGAATTATTGTACTTCTACCTGAGCACTGGTTCAGTTCTTGGAGACTTGTTAGAAATGAAATGCACTTTTGACTTCTGGTGACGAGTTGTTCTCTTACCTTTAAACCTTTGTTGAAACACACTACTGTAAGTCGCTTTGGATAAAAGGGTCTGCTTAATGACTGTAATGTAATGTGTATGTGTATGTGTGTGTGTGTGTGTTTGCCACTACAGTATGTGTCTATTTTGTGTGTGTAGTTTAGCTGATGTAATGTAATTGTAGTTTTTTATATTGGGTGTATTGTAACTGGTGTAAACAGTGTAGTGATCTGGTGTATACGGTGTAGTGATCTGATGTATACGGTGTAGTTAACTGGTGTATACACTGGTGTATACGGTGTAGTGAACTGGTGTAACTGATGTATACGGTGTAGTTAACTGGTGTATACACTGGTGTATACGGTGTAGTTAACTGATGTATACGGTGTAGATAACTGATGTATAGTGTAGTTAACTGGTGTATATGGTGTAGTTGACTGGTGTATACGGTGTAGTTAACTGGCGTATACGGTGTAGTTAACTGGTGTATACGGTGTAGTTGACTGGTGTATACGGTGTAGTTAACTGGTGTATACGGTGTAGTTGACTGGTGTATACAGTGTATTGAACTGGTGTAACTGGTGTCCCCAGGTCTCTGGCTCTGCTGCTGAGGGAGGTGGTTTCCGGGTCCGTCATGCTGCCAACCATGGACTTCCTGGCTGATCCAGTAAGTCTCTCAGTCCTGCTCGCCTGGTGACTAACTGGGTCCTTGTTCCTCCTCACCCCAGACCTGTCCCTCTCTGGACCTCCTCACCTCAGACCTGTCCCTCTCTGGACCTCTTCCTCACACCCCCAGACCTGTCCCTCTCTGGACCCCCTCACCTCAGACCTGTCTCTCTCTGGACCTCCTCCTCACCCCTCCAGACCTGTCCTTCTCTGGACCTCCTCACCTCAGACCTGCCCCTCTCTGGACCTCCTCCCCCAGACCTGTCCCTCTCTGGACCTCCTCACCTCAGACCTGTCTCTCTCTGGACCTCCTCCCCCAGACCAGTCTCTCCCTGGACCTCCTCACCTCAGACCTGTCTCTCTCTGGACCTCCTCCTCACCCCCCAGACCTGTCTCTCTCTGGACCTCCTCACCCCCCTAGACCTGTCTTTCTCTAGACCCCCTCCTCACCCCAGACCTGTCTCTCTCTGGACCTCCCCATCCCAGACCTGTCCCTCTCTGGACCTCCTCCACACCCCAGACCTGTCTCCCTCTGGACCACCAAGAAACAATACAATTGTAAAGTGAGCATAGAGAGAAGAGAATCACTGTAATTCGAGTGAAGGAGAGTACAGGGCTGAGCTCCAACATCACAGAGTTTCATCTGGGACCTCCCAGCTGTGGTCGTCCAGATGTTCCTTCCCAGCCAGGGGAAAATCTTCTGGAATTTCACCGCTGGCTGTAATGCTCAGATGGTTTATTAGTTTCTGGAATCAAATTGGCTTGCTTGTTAGTTGCCTTGGATACGGTCATCACCAACTCTCTCGCTCTCGCTCTCTCTCTCTCTCTGAATGTGTGTTGTCTCCAATGTTCCCTCTAATTTTTCATGTGTCTGGGCATACACACAAGCTCCCTGAGCACACTGAGGACCACTGTGAGCAACATCAGATGTGCATGCTATGGCCACACACCAGTTCAAAACTTGGATCATAGCAAGTTACATGGCTTATTAAAAGAATCAAATTACAGCAGCAATTTTCACTAGTTTACTTTTAATATAAGTGATTTGACAAACTTTAAAGGAAAAAGACAAAAATCTTGTTGTTCATGAGATGTGTAGTATGTTTTATGTGAGAGTCCTGCTTGGCCATGGGAAGAGTCTTGCTTTGGCCTGTGTGAGGTCCTGTTGTGGCCTGTGTGAGGGTCCTGTTCTGGAGGAAATGATACATATACACCTTTCAGACATAACATTTTGTTCACATTAAAACATTCACATTTTGCACAATGACGTGTGCTGTAGCTTGTGATAGTGTAAATTCCTGTAACTGTCTGTAAAATATGTAATTACTCAGTTTTTTATTATCATTTCTACTACCCATAAATTATCTAGTAGTAACATAATTTAATGATTAATATCCATAAACAAAAAATATTAATAAATGTCACTAGAATATGCACAAATCTGACTTAAATGTTACCTTATTTTTCACGTCTGTCCTTCTCACTTCTCCAATGGTTGTACACTTTGTCCAGGTTGATGGCTTCGTCTGCTTCTTGCTTTGACTTTATGCGCATCAGCTGGTCCAAATGTGCCACTTCAAGACGATTTCTGGATGCTGTTTTGATACGATTCATTAAACTGAATCCTCTTTCACAATCTGCACTGGAAGCTTGAAATGTAGCACAAATATCCACAAGCTGTGAGATCTCCTTTTCTATTTGAACATACTCCGACAGCCATTCCATCTTAAAATAACCACATTTCTTTTTTACAATGGCTTGGTGAGTGGATGTGTCGCTGCCCGTTCGTTTCGCCATGATAAGGGGTTAGCATTTGCGTCTCGTAACTCCGCCGCACTGTTGTTAGCTAGCTAACCTGCACGGCGCGAATGGGCAGGGCAATAGTGTCAATGCTATGATTGGCTGCGTAGCGTAAGTGAACCGAATCGTATCATTGGCTGGACACCTGTCACTCACTGAGTTACGTTGCAAAATAGTACAGAAAACAAAATTATTATTATTATTATTGGTTTAATTGATTAGATAAGATTAGGACTAATATTAGATATTAATTAATACGTTTATGTTGAATTTTATTTTATGCGCTGCATAGATTTTCTTGTGCGCTGAGAATGTGCGAGCAGTGCGCGATTGCCCAAGCGCGCAGCTTAGAGGGAACATTGGTTGTCTCTCTCTCTCTAAATGTGTCTCTCTCCTCCTCTGGGTTTCAGGACACGGTGAACCTCATGGTGCTCATCTTTGTGGACGACAGCCCGGTAAGCGTCAAAGGTTTCTCGTTAATTACCACACTAAAGTGGTTTTGACTGTTTTGTTTACTCCTCATTTGTTTACTGGCAATGACATGGATGACAACCCCCCGCCTCCTCCGCCGCCTCCTCCTCCTCCTCCTCCTGCCTTTGGAGTTTATCTGCTGGGTTATATTGATGTATATTTACATACTGGACAGTGATTGGTTCGTTCAACTTGTGACATCATCAATCGTGCTTGTGTCCTCCTACCTGTCCTGCTCAATTAGGTAGAAGCCTATAGAGTTGTATAAGTCTCTCTCACTCACTCACTCTCTCACTCACTCACTCACTCACTCACTCACTCACTCACTCACTCACTCACTCACCTTTGTGTTCTGTGTGTGGTGGTCCAGCTGGAGGTCCCCACGGAACCTCCGTCAGCCCTGGTTCCGTTCCTGCAGAGATACGCCGAGGTCCGGAGCAAGAAGGCCTCGGTATGTACCACCCCACCCCCTCATCACACCACCGCCTCCACCCTCACCATCACCTCCACCTCCACCCTCACCATCCCCGCCACCTCCACCCTCACCACCCCCACCCCCTCATCACACCACCACCTCCACCCTCACCACCCCCAACCCCTCATCACACCACCGCCTCCACCATCACCTCCACCTCCACCCTCACCATCCCCGCCACCTCCACCCTCACCACCCCCACCCCCTCATCACACCACCACCTCCACCCTCACCACCCCCACCCCCTCATCACACCACCGCCTCCATCCTCACCATCACCTCCACCTCCACCCTCACCACCCCCACCCTCTCATCACACCACCACCTCCACCCTCACCACCCCCACCCCCTCATCACACCACCGCCTCCACCCTCACCATCCCCACCACCTCAATACAATACAATACAATACAATTTATTCCCACTCGTGACCGCCATTGGAGTAGATTTCACACCGTTCACAACTACCTGTTGGGACCTATCCTTAAGGAAGTCTTCAAGCCAACCCTTGATGGAATCTCTGATACCGTACGTCTCGACCTTCCCTATTAGCCTCCGGTGTGGGACCTTGTCAAAGGCCTTCATGAAGTCGCAGACTATGCAGTCTATCTGGCCTCCTCTGTCAATGATGTCGGTCCAGTCGTCCAGGACTTTGAGTAGTTGGAGCGATGTGGATCGGCCACTTATGAAGCCATACTGCTTGTGGCTGAGTAGATCATTTTCCTTCAGGAAATCAACAATTTTATCTCGCAGTATTGATTCCATGATTTTGCACAGAATACTTGTCAGGCTCACTGGCCTGTAGTTGGCAGGTATCTGCTTATCTCCTTTCTTGAATATGGCGGATATGGTTGCCTTCATCCATTTCTCAGGTAGTTTTTTGGACCTTAGCGACGTCTGGAAAATGTGGGCAAGCGGTTTGGCTAGAGATGGGGCAGCTTCATGTAGCACTCGTGGTGATACACTGTCTGGTCCTGGTGACTTTGATGTATTCAGGTTCTGAAGCTTTTTGTAGACCATATCTGTGCTGATGTCAAGCCTCTCAAGAAGTGTTGTGAGCTGCAGATGAGGCAGTCTTGGTATCTCTCCTGGTGGCTCCTGAGTGAAAACTGAAGAGAAGTATAGACCGAGTAATTCTGCTCTCTCTAGATCACCTGATATCTTTTCGCCAGTGGCTGGGGAGATAAGATCTGGCATGACTGATCTTGTTTTAGTCTTGGATTTCACGTATCTCCAGAACTTCTTTGGATTTGCTTTAGACTGCTGTGCAATGGACTTTTCATAAGCTTTTTTCAGCTTCCTTGTCAGGTGTCGGACCCAGTTGTGTTCACGGCAATATTTCCTGTGTTCTTCGCCCTGCCTGGTTTCCATGAAGCGTTGCCAAGTACGATGCTTCTTACGGACTCTACGGCGAAGAGTGTTTTGGTCAAGAGGAGTTCTCCCTTGGGAGCCAATGTTGGTGAATGTCTTTCTGGGAATACACTCATCCACGGTGGCATTGTAGTGGTCTAGAAAGAGCTCGTATTGTTGCTCGATGTCATCTTTGCAATCATGAAATACCTCATCCCAGTCATGGTCCAGGATCTCTCTTAACTTGGCATAGTCCCCCTTGTCGTACACATATCTGGTATGAGCTGTTGGAGTGAGTGTGACGTAGCAGTTGAGATCATGCAACAGTACGCAATGATCACTAGCTCCAAGGGCTCCTAGATGTGTAACACTGGCAACCATGTCTTCTTCGTTGGTGAGCACCAAGTCCAGTAGGTTTGGTTGGTTACCATTTCTACCCCGTGTTGGATTCATGACATGTTGATGATGGTAGCTGTCCCTACAGGCCTCGATCAATTTGTAGTCTGCTGCCTCAGTACTCTCGCCCTTGGTTGTCCAGTCGACCCAGTTTACACCGGGATAATTAAAGTCGCCTGTGATGAGAACATGGGAGTAGTACTTGTCCCCAACTTTGCGCATGAGGCTGTTGAGTGCATTGTTAGTCTCTACTGATGAGTTAGGACTCCTGTAGATGCATCCTACAAGTAGTTTATCGCCTTTGTCCAGCTCCACAGAGGTGAAAACAGCATCCTTGAAGCTGGAACCCTCAATTTCATCCTGGATATGTCAAGTCAAGTCAAGTCAAGTTTATTGTCACTTCACAGTTTACACAAGTATAAAGCAGTGATGTGAAAATCTTATGTGCAATACCCGACGACAGACAGCAGTTATAAAATAATAAAGTAAAAAATAAAAATGTAAATAAAAATGCAATTTATAAAATGCTAAATATCGGCACAGAAAAGAGCAATATGTATATATAAATCAATGTAATAAAATATACATTGTTATATGCTATACGCCCTTGTTCAGCAGCCTGATGGCCTGACTGTGGAAGCTATCTCTAAGCCTATTTGTACGGCACTTGATACTGCGCTATCGCCTGCCTGACGGTAACAGTGAATACAGTTCGTGGCTGGGGTGGGCATTGTCTTTTATGATGCGTTTGGCCTTGGCCACGCACCGCTGGTTGTAAATATCCAGGAGGGAGGGGAGCTCACCTCCAACCATATACTGGGCCGTCCGCACCACCCTTTGAAGCGCTCTGCGCTCGAGTGCGGTGCAGTTCCCGTACCGGGCGGTGATCCACCCTGTAAGAACACTCTTGGGGTTGGGCCGGGTTGGCTTTCTGGCATGTTGCTGCGTATATAATGGTTCCCCTGCCTTCCTTCCCATATTTGATTGCGTCCAGATTATGCCAAAGGTTATATCCATCTAGTTTCAGTTCTGCTTCAGTGATGTTGTATCTGGAGTTTTTTGGGCGTGACTTCAGTAATGGCGATGATGTGGGGTTTGTATAGTTGAGTGTAGAAACTAAGCTCTGTCAATTTATTTGTGAGACAATCTACATTTGTTGACAAACAGGTGAGAGAGGTCAATATGTTCTGCTTGGGTTTGTTACTTCCTTTCTTGTTTCTATGTTTGTTTCTCGGTGGATTGTCTGTTGCAGGTGTGGTGTGAGTCCATATCATCATTGTGGTTATTATTAGTATTTAATTCAATGCTCTCAACTAATTCAGTGACAATACTTTGTTCCTCCTTACTTGCAGTTACGTACACATGTTTTTGTGTTTTGGTGGCAGATCGGCTGTTGGATTCTGCTCTCTTCTTCAGAAACACTGAAACGCTTATCTCTGGATGAAGTCAGGAGGATGGGCCTTGTCCTGAGAATCTGTTGCAGCCTCCGCCCAGGATTTCTGTATCTGCTTTGGGATCTCTTCTGTCACAATTTCAATGTGTTTGATCATTCTCTGCTCGATCTTCTGATCCATTTCTTCACATTTTTTCTCAACCAGTGCTATAAATTGTTGTAAATTAGTGCTGCTATCCTGCTGGTCTGGGGTCAAACCCTTGCTCAATTTGTGTTTGTTTTTCAAGACGTCTTTCATGTATGGAGTACATGTTTTACAAGTCCAAAATGTACCTTCTTTCTTCGTTAGCACTTATATAATCAGTAGCGTTGAGTTTGGCACACTTCGCACACACATAATGGTGACAATAGTCACACAAAATGACCTGGCTATTTTCATCTGTGAAAAGCTTCTTGCAAGTAATACATGTCCACCCTGCTTCATTACCGCCATCCTGAGGTGATTTGATCATAAGTTTGTCAATTGAGCGGGTCTCAAAACGAACGCTATCTAGACTAGCATCCATTAACCTCCAAATGCTAGCGGTAGCTAGCTTAACTAGCCGACTGTTAGCCACTAGCCAGGCTAACTGGCTAGTGATACGATGAACTCACGACAACAATGTGCGCGCTCTTGCTGCTAGCCTGCGCGGTCTTGCTGCTGCCTGCCCGAAAAGCCAGTTGAAGCTCAGTTCTTCCGGATCGTCCACCCTCACCATCCTCACCACCTCCACCCACACCGTCCTCACCACCTCCACCCACACCGTCCTCACCACCTCCACCCTCACCGTCCTCACCACCTCCGCCCTCACCATCCCCACCACCTCCACCTCCACCCTCACCACCTCCACCATCACCACCCTCATCACCATCTCCACCCTCACCGTCCCCACCATCTTCATCCTCACCATCCCCACCATCCCCACCACCTCCACCCTCACCATCCCCACCACCTCCACCTCCACCCTCACCGTCCCCACCATCTTCATCCTCATCCCCACCAGCTCCACCCTCACCCTCATCTCCACCTGTGTGTGTGTGTGTGTGTGTGTGTGTGTGTGTGTGTGTGTGTGTGTGTGTGTGTGTGTGTGTGTGTGTGTGTGTGTGTGTGTGTGTGTGTGTGTGGTGTGTGTGTGTGTGTGTGTGTGTGTGTGTGTGTGTGTGTGTGTGTGTGTGTGTGTGTGTGACACCAGGTTCTGAAGCTGGAGCTGAAGGAGATCCGAGAGCAGCAGGACCTTCTGTTCCGCTTCATGAACTTCCTGAAGCAGGAGGGAGCTGTGCATGTGCTGCAGTTCTGCCTGACTGTGGGTGA
>CM051019.1:18154391-18184391 GCA_027704905.1 Muraenolepis orangiensis
AGGCTCTCTCACACACACACACACACACACACACACACACACACACACACACACGCTCATGCACATGCACACACACACACTTTCAAGATTTTTATTTGCAATTTGCAAACAATGTTCAATTACTCCCCATTCCCTCCCACAGTATGACGTTCTCAAACAGAACACTATAACAAATACTATAAACAATCAAATAGAAACATGAAAGTGACTGAAGGAGGATATGTACATTAAAATTGTGCAAAAAGGATTTAGATGAATTGTAAAGTGCCAGTAGTGCAGCAGCATCATGAATACAGTGCAGTGCAGTCACTGTAAAGAGTCCAGAAAGTCCAGCAAATGATGATATGATGATGATATGATATGATAGTGGCACACACACGCTCACGCACACACATGCTCACACACACACACACACACACACACACACAGACATACACTCACACACACAATTTCACACACATGCACACTTACACACACACTCACGCAAACACACCGTCTGGATTCCCTGCTTGATGTGGGCTAAGGTTCGGCCACTGGGTGGCGCTGTAACGCAGTGAACGGCTGGTCTGGCGTCGTCTCCTGGTGCCTTCATCACGTGTTGTCACACTCATCACTAGTATTCACACTCAACCTTTGTATAACCTCTCTCTCCTCTCCTTTCTCTTTCTCTTTCTCTTTCTCTCTCTCTCTCTCTCTCTCTCTCTCTCTCTCTCTCTCTCTCTCTCTCTCTCTCTCTCTCTCTCTCTCTCTCTCTCTCTCTCTCTCTCTCTCTCTCTCTCTCTCTCTCTCTCTCTATTTTTCTCTCTCTCTCTCTCGGTCTGCTTTCCCACCAGCATCTAAGCTGTTTTCAATGTGGTTCATGTTCAATGTGGTTCAGGTTCATGTTATGACTACTACACACTAAAAGACCACTTCTGCCGTGTACCTTTTATAGGAGATGTTTGCACTTCAAACGACATGCTGTGGTGTGTGTGTTCAGACGTGTGTGTGTGTGTGTGTGTCTTGTGTCTCCCTCAGTCGGACATGAGCCGGAGAAGTGGTCTGTGTTGAGAAGGTACCTGGAGTTCTACGTGCTGGAGTCCAAACTCACCGAGTTCCACGGTGAGACCCTCGACCGTACTCAATCAATCAATACGTGATGCGATCGGTGACCTGCCTCGAGTCACCCCCGACAGTGGTGGGAAACGGTCCCACAGGTTGTGGGGGGGGGGTGTGGGAAAGACATGAAAACAAACCATAACCCCGTCTCTTCCTCCTCCTCCTCCTCCTCCTCCTCCTCCTCCTCCTCCTCCTCCTCCTCCAGGCTCTTTCGCTGACGCCCAGCTTCCGTCCAAGAGGATCATCGGACCCAAGAACTATGAGTTCCTGGTGTCCAAGAGGGAAGAGTTTGAGGAGTATCTACAGGTAACCTGGATGGGTTCAATACAGAGCAACTAGTTTCCCTGTGTGTATGTAGTGTATGTGGACCAATAAGAGGATTCAATCCTCCAGATTTAGAATTTAGATTTAGGTGTAAATACATATGCCGATAGTACAATGTGGACTTGAAGTTGATGTGTGTTGTTTTGATGTACTTGTTGTTGATTGTGTGAACAAAAGAAGACGCCGCCTATTTAAACACAAGGAACATGGGGGAAACCATGGTGACGGGACGTGATAGGGGGCGTGGCTACCTGGACGAGGGCTGGGGAAACCATGGTGACGGGACGTGATAGGGGGCGTGGCTACCTGGACGAGGGCTGGGGAAACCATGGTGATGGGATGTGATAGGGGGCGTGGCTATCAGGACGAGGGCTGGGGAAACGGTGACAGGAGTGTGTGTGTGTGTGTGTGTGTGTGTGTGTGTGTCCCCCCTACAGAGGCTGGTCCAGCACCCAGAGCTCAGCAACAGTCAGCTGCTGGCTGACTTCTTGTCCCCCTACAGCATAGAGTCACAGTTCCTGGAGCGGATGCTACCGGACGTTAACCTCGGTAACCCCCCCCCCCCCCCCCCCCACACACACACACACACACACACACTCATTAACAACCGTAACATTACACCATCACAGTACAGTTGAATAACTAACTGGTTTAATGAATAGCTTGTCATTCGTCTTGCAGGTAAGATCTTCAAGTCGGTCCCCGGGAAGCTGATCAAAGAGGTGAACAATGATAAGATACAGTGTGTGTGTGTGTGCTGACCCTTGATTTCCCCCCCGCCCCAGCTGACCCTTGACACTTCCTGTGCATTCCAGAGAGGTCAGAACCTGGATCCCTTCCTGCAGTCGTTCCTGAACTCCTGCGAGTCTCCGAAACTCAAACCCAGCCGTCCAGAGGTCACTGTCCTCAGCCCCTCCCCCACAGGGAACAACACCAAGGTAACGCCTCCATCCCATCCCTCCCCCAGTCTATCTGTAGCAAGATGACCCCTCATCCCTACCTGCTCCTTACTGCTCCTTAATGATCTGTCTCTGTACTGTCTAACCCCTACCTGCTCCTTACTGACCCGTCTCTGTACTGTCTAACCCCTACCTGCTCCTTAATGACCCGTCTCTGTACCGTCTAACCCCTACCTGCTCCTTAATGACCCGTTTCTGTACCGTCTAACCCCTACCTGCTCCTTAATGACCCGTCTCTGTACTGTCTAACCCCTACCTGCCCCTTAATGACCTGTCTCTGTACCGTCTAACCCCTACCTGCTCCTTAATGACCCGTCTCTGTACCGTCTAACCCCTACCTGCTCCTTAATGACCCGTCTCTGTACTGTTCTGTCTTCAGCGAGTCGGAACACAGCAGTATTTAAGGAAACGTTAAAATAACACCTGGGCGTGGTGTGTGTGTGTGTGTGTGTGTGTTACGGTGTGTGTCTCAACATGTTCTCTCTCCGGTCCCCTTGCAGCTCCACAGCGACTTGTTCCGGAACAACGCCAACCTGTCGGACGGGCCAGACCGGAGACCCAACAACCACAACTGCTTCATGGAGGTGGTGACTGTCAGCGGCCTGTATGACTACATGATGCACGTGGGTGAGTACCCGCTTCCCCAGAACCTGTATTGTGGATTAACTATTAAGTAACTCATTGTTAGTTAGCGTTTAAGCATTGGATTGGAACTTTAACATTGTTACAGCTTTTAAACTGATTTTTTTTGTGTTAACTGTTTTAAACGGTTTAAAGTTTAGCTTTGTTGAGTCGGGGACAGAAGTGTCCCCGGTCTTAGGTGCACCCCACTGTGGTGTGTCTGCAGGTCTCTGAACCCTGTCTCTCTCTCTCTCTCTCTCTCTCTCTCTCTCTCTCTCTCTCTCTCTCTCTCTCTCTCTCTCTCTCTCTCTCTCTCTCTCTCTCTCTCTCTCTCTCTCTCTCTCCTCTCTCTCTCTCTCTCTCTCTCTCTCTCTCTCTCTCTCTCTCTCTCTCTCTCTCTCTCCTCTCTCTCTCTCTCTCTCTCTCTCTCTCTCTCTCTCTCTCTCTCTCTCTCTCTCTCTCTCTCTCTCTCTCTCTCTCTCTCTCTCTCTCTGTCCCCGGGTGGTGGTGGTGCAGGCCGGGAGGTGTTCAGCATGCCCCACTGGCTGCACCACCTGCTGTGCGCAGGCAGGATCCTGTTCAAGAGGTCGTTCGAGGCCTACATGGACCAGTACCTGCAGACCAAGATGGAGCTGGTGCTGCAGGAGCACCGCCTGGTGTCCATCATCACCCAGATCAGAGGTAGGGGGTGGGGGGACGACACACCCAGAACCCAGATCAGAGGTCGGGGGGGGGGGGGACACACCCAGAACCCAGATCAGAGGTAGGGGGGGGGACACACCCAGAACCCAGATCAGAGGTAGGGGGGGGACGGGACACACCCAGAACCCAGATCAGAGGTAGGGACGGGACGACGACACACCCAGAACCCAGATCAGAGGTAGGGGGGGGGACACACCCAGAACCCAGATCAGAGGTAGGGGGGGGGGGACACACCCAGAACCCAGATCAGAGGTAGGGGGGGGACACACCCAGACCCAGATCAGAGGGGGGGGACACACCCAGAACCCAGATCAGAGGTAGGGGGGGGACGGGACACACCCAGAACCCAGATCAGAGGTAGGGATGGGACGACGACACACCCAGAACCCAGATCAGAGGTAGGGGGGGGACGACGACACACCCAGAACCCAGATCAGAGGTAGGGGGGGGGGGGGGACACACCCAGAACCCAGATCAGAGGTAGGGGGGGGGGGGGGACACACCCAGAACCCAGATCAGAGGTAGGGGGGGGGGACACACCCAGAACCCAGATCAGAGGTAGGGGGGGGGGGGGGACAACACACCCAGAACCCAGATCAGAGGTAGGGGGGGGGGGGACACACCCAGAAACCAGATCAGTCTCCTTTGTCCTCTCTCTCTCTCTAGACCTTTACCTGTAACCTGTCTGCCTGTCTAGATTCGGTGTTCTGCGAGGGCAGTGAGGAACGGAGTCCAGAGGACAGAATGGAACGCGCCAAGCAGACCTTTGAGGAGATGATGAAATATTTACCAGGTCAGAACCTCCGGTACACAATCACCTCCTCCATCACTTTCTCGTCACCTGAATACACCATCACCTCCTCCATCACCTCCCCTGCCCTGAATACACCATCTCCTCCCCTTGTGGTCCATGTATTCCATTAAAATATTTGACATATTCTTCTTCTTCTTCTTCTTCTTCTTCTTCTTCTGCTTCTGCTTCTTCTTATGTACTTTATTTAAACTCCAGAACATCACAATGACAGTCCTCTTCTCATGATGATGATTGAGTAACAGAACTGGAACTCCCGGGAACCTTTTTACTTATGACCACATACAAACAAACACGCTGAACACAACACCCGAGGATGGGAAGTGAGGGGGCCGCGCCTCGGTTGTTTCCAGACAGCCGAGGCGGTGGTGGTGGTGGTGGTGGTGGCGGTGGCGGTGGTGAATCAGCCCGTCTCACACTTTTGTCATCGCTGTGGCTCCACCCTAACGGCTCCACCGAGTCTGGGCGTTTGGGGCTGCGGGAACCGCCGCTATTCTCACGAGAGACGCGCTCTCTTTAGTAGCTCTCGTTTGGGAGGAGGTTGTCACCATCTCACCAGCTGTGTTCACCATTTTTTCCTTTCACCACGTTCGTAGAAACGCCCCTGGTGGCCAACAACAAGCAGGGTTGAAAGGCAGGGGTTATCCCTCCTCAGGCCTGATAACGCTGGGTTAATGACACTGGGAGGGGGGTTAATGGTTAATGACTAGTCTGTATTCTCCTGTTTCTCTGACTACAGCTGAACCATGAGGTCACAGGAGGATTTGTGTTTCTTTAAAATAAAACAACAAATAAATGCAAATAAATTAAAAAATAATAATAGTAACCATTTATAATTTGTATGTTTTTATATTGATTTTTATATATATATATATATATATATATATATATATATGTATATGTATATATATATATATATATATATATATATGTATATGTATATATATATATATATATATATATATGTAATACATCAATATAATATATCAATATAATAACTATATCTTTTTTAATTCTTATTTTTATTTTGAATTAATAAATCAAATCTGTAAAAACCTGAGCGTGGTGGTGAAGAGTGTGGGATCACCAAATGTGTAATGTGTGTGTGTATTCCTGGTCCACAAAGTGACATCCCGTTCTGCTTCTGTGTGTTCACCATGGGGGTAGACGTGGTGGAGAGATGCATTGGGGAGGACAGCAAGTACCAGGGCATCCGCCTGCTGTTTGACGGCCTGCAGCAGCCGCTCCTCAACAAGCAGGTCTGCTCTCTCTCTCTCTCTCTCTCTCTCGCTCGCTGCTCTCTCTCTTCTCTCTCGCTCTCGCTCTCTCGCGCTCTCTCGCTCTCTGCTCTCTCTCTCTCTCTCTCTCTCGCGCTCTCGCTCTCGCTCTCGCGCTCTCTCTCTCTCTCTCTCGCTCGCTCTCGCTCTCTGCTCTCTCTGTCTCTCTCTCTCGCTATCGCTCTTGCTCTCTCGCTCTCGCTCTCTCTCTTATTTTAGGGTTAGGGTAGATGGTGTTATGTTGTATGGTTTGTTTTAGGGTTAGGTTTAAGGGGTAGAGTGTATGGTTAGGTTTAAGGGTTAGGCTGTATAGTTAGGTTTAAGGGTTAGGTTGTATGGTTTGTTTTAGAGTTAGGCTGTATAGTTAGGTTTAAGGGTTAGGTTGTATGGTTTAGTTTTAGGGTAGGTTGTATGGTTTAGTTTTAGGGTTAGGTTGTATGGTTTAGTTTTAGGGTTAGGCTGTACGGTTAGGTTTAAGGGTTAGGTTGTATGGTTTAGTTTTAGGGTTAGGCTGTATGGTTTAGTTTTAGGGTTAGGCTGTATGGTTAGGTTTTAGGGTTAGGCTGTATGGTTAGGTTGTATGGTTTAGTTTTAGGGTTAGGCTGTATGGTTAGGTTTTAGGGTTAGGCTGTATGGTTAGGTTTTAGGGTTAGGCTATATGGTTAGGTTTTAGGGTTAGGTTGTATGGTTTAGTTTTAGGGTTAGGCTGTATGGTTAGGTTTTAGGGTTAGGCTGTATGGTTAGGTTGTAGTGGTGTAGTGACTGATGGATGATACATACATGTGTTGAATTGTATGGTTTGGTTGGTTTTCTGGTTTATTTGATGGTCTTGTTAACTTTACGTGTGTGTGTGTGTGTGTCTCAGATGTCCTACGTTCTGCTGGACATCACCGTACAGGAACTGTTCCCGGAGCTGTCCAGCTGAGGACCAGACGGACCAATCAAACACTCAGGTGAGCTCCTCTCCTCCGTCTCCGTGCTTCAGTGTCACAAGGTGAACCTACAACATGTGGAGGTCACATTAGTCCAGTCAGTAACACCCAAATTCATCTCATCTCATCTGTGGGGAGTTGAAGGGTCGAGAGACCGGTTCCACAAGAACAATGTTCTGATCAAAGGCACAGTCCTGAACGCACACCATTTAGACAAGTCAAGTCAAGTTTATTGTCACTTCACCGTTTACAAGTATAAGCAGTGAGTGAAAATCTTATGTGCAATATAAGGTCCTGGTACTTAAGACCAGGGTACTTAAGACCTTGGACCAGAGGTCTCAAGACCTTGGACCAGGGGTCTCAAGACCTTGGACCAGGGGTCTCAAGACCTTGGACCAGAGGTCTCAAGACCTTGGACCAGGGTTCTAAAGACCTTGGACCAGGGGTCTCAAGACCTTGGACCAGGGTTCTCAAGACCTTGGACCAGGGGTCTCAAGACCTTGGACCAGGGGTCTCAAGACCTTGGACCAGAGGTCTCAAGACCTTGGACCAGGGTTCTAAAGACCTTGGACCAGGGGTCTCAAGACCTTGGACCAGGGGTCTCAAAGCTTTGGCTTCAAGACCATGGTGTAAGGACTTTAGGTCTCTTGGCTCCAAGGCCTTGAGGGGCCCTGCTTCGTGAGTGGGGGTCTTGGAGCTGGGCTATATCTAGTAATAACAATACATGTTTTTATCTCGTCTGCAGGAAGAAGAAGATGACCACCATGTCCCGTCACCTGGTTCTGGTTCTGTTGAACCCTTCTGAACATTCCACTGTATATTGACAAATAAATACAACTTTATTTATTGATTTTACGGGAGCTCCCTGCTGTCTTTTTGTTAGACCACCACTATACTGTGATACCATATCTAATCTAATAGCATACCTCTATCCTCTGATATCATATGTAATATAATATAATACCATATTTAATATAATACCACCGCTATCCTGTGGTACCATATATGTAATGTTTTAATCCAAGCTAAGAATCCATTCTAAGCATCGAGTGGCCCCAGTGGGAACCGAACACCTAACCCTGGCAGTGCCAGGATCTAGGCGGCAGTATAGCTCAGGAGGTAGAGCAGTCGCCTCACACGGAAGGTTGCTGGTTCGATCCCCAGCTCCTCCTAGCAAAAACTGTCAGTGTCCTTGAGCATGACACCTTGCATGGCTGACTCTGCGGTCGGCGGCTGAATGTGTGTATGAATGGGTGAATGTGAGACTTGTAAAGCGCTTTGGATAAAAGCGCTATATAAAAGCCATTACCATTATCCATTCATCCTTCAACAGTTCAACAAGAACATATTCAGCCTAATATTGAGTATCAACTCAATCCTCCAAATATATTCATTAATCGATACACAACCTCATTATTACAAACGGTTTGTATAGACGACCACACGATGTCCACTTAAATGAAACATGTGGCGATAGTCCTTACTGTGATTCGACCATCGTGCTTTCCTCACTAGGCTCCGCCCACCATGCAGAGTCCTCACTAGGCTCCGCCCACTGTGGTCAGCTGCGTCTTGCCAGCTTCAAGTTGTGTATCTGTTGCCAAGCGACCTGTCAACAACATGAGACTGGCCGAACGGTGTGACGGTGCGCGCGTATGACAGTGCCAACACACACACACTCACAACCATATGTGTCTGTTTAGCAGTTCTGCAGGACCTTACTTGTTATTCCTGAGGAATGAGGACATGTCTGTTCTCCTACACAGAGACCTCCTTGTTCTCCTCTACGGACCTCCTCCTTGCTCTGCTCCCCGGGCCTCCTCCTTGTTCTGCTCCTGCTTGTTCTCCTTGTTCTACTCCCTGTTCTCCTCCTTCTTGTTCGCCTCCTCCTTGTTCCCCTTCTCCTTGTTCTCTTCCCCCGGCCTCCTCCTTGTTCCCCTTCTCCTTGTTCTCTTCCTTGTTCTCTTCCCCCGGCCTCCTCCTTGTTCCCCTTCTCCTTGTTCTCTTCCCCGGCCTCCTCCTTGTTCCCCTTCTCCTTGTTCTCTTCCTTGTTCTCTTCCCCGGCCTCCTCCTTGTTCCCTTCTCCTTGTTCTCTTCCTTGTTCTCTTCCCCCGGCCTCCTCCTTGTTCTCTTTGTTCCCCTCCTTCTTGTTCTCCTCCTCCTTGTTCTCCTCCTCCTTGGTCTCCTTGTTCTCCTCCTTGTTCTCCTTGTTCTCCTCCTCCTTGTTCTCCTCACCCTCTTGTTCTCCTCCTCCGGCCTCCACCTCCTGTGGAAACATTGTAGAAGGCTCCGAGACGTTCTGCTGCCTCTGGACCTGAGACCTCTACTCTTGAGTAACCTCAGGGGGTTACTTTTACTTTTTTTATGAAAGTCACTCCTGAGGATCTCCAACTTCCTGTGGAAAGAAAGTACTGCTGACACAAGGCCACACAGTGTGGCCTTGGCCTTGGAGTTTGATCTCATTTAGATGAGATGTCACATCCACCAAAAAGGCCACAGACTTCCTCTTTTCAATCATCCTGCAGAAAATCAAGGTACCGTTTTTCTGCTCCGACAAAAACATCTGCAGGTCTTTCCTTGATGGCCCAAAATCGCCCCAACCCCTTCCCTTATACCGTTTTCACACTGCATACGGTATCGACTCCCGTATTAGTTAATATTACGGGAGTCCATACCGTATTAGTTAGTGCGCATCGAATACACTTATGTTCACACTCTCTTCTAATTTGCGATTCGCTGCGCACTCGATACCAGGTTTTCTGTTCACACACACGATAGAGAAGCGAATGCGCATTCAATTAGGAGACTGGTAAGTTTTGTGTGAAGTTAAAGTAATGCGCATTAAAGATTCTGTTCACACACACGGGAAGTGAAACCCGTAGTCGTTTTATTGCTTTGCACCCGAACTAGTTACTTGATCGGGATCTAAACCACTAACCCAAGGTGGATTAGTGAATGCGCACTAGTTGGGTAGCGAATGTGAAAACGGTCTTACTCAGCCACCTCACATTGTTGTCAAAGAGAATTGTATCTTCACTATGAACTCAAAATGTCAAAACTCAAGATTTGCACTGAGTGGTCAATGATGCAGTCAGGATGGTGCTCTTTCTTCAGGTGCTGAACAGCCATCTTCTCTCTCCCAGTCATGGCTGGAGCTCCACCATTTGCAATGGAGGTCTTGAGGTCAATTCCCATTTCATTCAGCATCTGCATGACGGCTTGATAAATGTCCTCTCCCCTACAACAAGACGCATAGCTGGGCCTTGTCAGTGCTGTCAGTTGATTCATCAACAGCCAGTGAAATGCACTCTGCCTTTTTGATCATAGGTCATCCGTCAGCTGTGTCACCAGGTCTTTATGGGTCTGCAGACATACGCGCTACCCCTGAGAACATGAAACGAGGGACCTTCATCCTCTTTATCAGCCTTACACAAGACTTTCGGAGGAGTTTGTCTTTCGGTAATGGTGTAAACTGAGGTAGGGCTGTCTTTGTTTAGACGTTGAGCAGCCGGCACACTACAATAACAGAGAGGAGGGGAGGCGGCCACAGTTTGTCCCGTATCTGGGGTAACTACCGGAAGAAAGAGTACACTGCTCACGGCTCCGGAAGCAGGAAGTGTGATAAAGGCCTATTCTCCTGGTTGTAGTGGAGTTTGATAAGGGTCTCTGCTGAATTTCCTCAGACATTTCCTGTTTCTCCTTACCCTCCAACAAAGCCTCAGTTACTTCAGTCATGCACTCCTTCACTACTTCAGAGAATCAGAAAAGGTCTTTTTGGGCTTGTCCAAAACCCAGGCCACTTAGAGTGAGGCTTCATTTCCTCTCTCAGGCATTGTCATAGATCTGACTAACTGTTTGTGGCTTGACAGGAAGATTTGAACTGAGTAAGTTTAGCTGTCTTCGCCTCTGTGTTCTGGGGATACTGCTGCTTAAATTAGCCGTGCTTCGATTCATAGTGGCATGTCTCTGTCCATTCTTCTTTGAATTCTCGGTTCTTTTGATCAACATTCCCTTTGCTTTGGGAACTATGAGGACGACATGCTGCCAGCATTCACAATAACGTGTGCAGGTCCCTGACTAACAGTGACAACTAATTGTCAACTAACTAACAACCCTCACCCCTCCCTAATGCTACCAATGGGATAATTCGATAATTAGAGATAACTTGCGGTAACTTGCGGTCTGCAATGCGTTTCACACTCGCGCACACAAGTAAATATATATATATTTTCACGTTCATACTCACAACGCGTCAGACACAAGAACATATACATTTATTTACATCAAATGTGACCCGCAGTTCGGTCCGGAGTTTGAGAAGCCCTGCTCTAGACCTGTTTCCATCTGTGCCCACGCAGCACGTGGTGCTTCACCAGACCTCCGCTGGTCCGTGACTTTTAGGTCTGAAAGCTCCCTTTGGGTGGTCTGCTTACTACCCCCCCCCCTCCCCACACACACACACACTGGCATCGGCTTGTGGCTACAAATCCTCCTGTTATAAGTCAGCGATCTCCCAGCTGTTTGGGCCGCCAGCTGTGCTAGACAAGTTAATGGATGTATATACACACACGCACACGCACACGCACACGCACACACATGTGGGGGGTTTGATTACTTAAACATAAGGCAGGTCCGTGGGATGTGTTGGACGGACATCTTGACTCTCTATCTACACGAATGAGAGGGGATGAAACACAGATTACTGCTGGACTCTCATTATTTATTTACACTTCAAAAACTGAGATTGCTTGAATGATTGATTGAAATGAAAAACAGCTTCATACAAAATATCTCCGTCTCTCGACACATGCTGCTCACAGTCTCACTCATTGACGGTCAATATATCTGGTGCTAACAACATATTAAAACAACAATCAACGGTAAAGTACGATACTGAAGTTAAAGTTCATGAATACAATTTAATCAAAATAGAATTTGTGATTTTTTTTTTATAAAGATTGACCAGCTCCACACGGCTAGCTACCTGCTAGCTCCCAGCTCCTCTCAGTTCTTGAGGATCAACAACCAACAGCCTTCATTTCCACAAGACGTCTGACACCAACCAACCCTTCATACCGACGGTCCAAAGGGGATCTTCTGAAATAACAAACCTGTTGGTACCTCAGGGCGGACAATGGAGGCCCCAAGCCTTCAGTCCTTCTGTAGAGGCTCCAGGCTTGGGGCCTCTACTCAGGGCCGACCCTGGAGGCTCCAGGCCTGGGGCCTCTACTCAGGGCCGACCCTGGAGGCTCCAGGCCTGGGGCCTCTACTCGGGGCCGATCCTGGAGGCTCCAGGCCTGGGGCCTCTACTCGGGGCAGATCCTGGAGGCTCCAGGCCTGGGGCCTCTACTCAGGGCCGACCCTGGAGGCTCCAGGCCTGGTGGTCCCTCAGTAGAGGCTCCAGGCCTAGTGGTCCCTCAGTAAAGGCTCCAGGCTTGCCGGTCCCTCAAGAGAGGCTCCAGGCCTATCGGCCCTTTAGTAGAGGCTAGTAGCCTAGTGGTCCCTCAGTAGAGGCTCCAGGCCTGGTGGTCCCTCAGTAGAGGCTGCAGGCCAGGCCCAGGAGGACGGCCAGCAGCTGTGCGGCGGGTCGCGTGGCAGGGTCCCTGGGGGGGGCCTTGAAGAAGGTGATCCGGTCCTCGATGGCTGGGTGGACCCTCTTTCTCTCGGCGATGTAGGTCTCCAGCACCGAGATGTCCATGTCCCCTGGAGGACATCGGGTCAAAGAACGTCTCCAGTGAAGGTTTTACGTCATAACGTTTAACAAAAATGTATTTAAATTGTCAGGGGCACCGCCCCTGACAGGAAGTGTTATCGACTAAAGAAAGATAAGATGTTGTGGGGTGTTTCTTTTTTCTTTGTTTATATTCCCCCTGTGAGTCGTTCTGCTATAACACAGTAGGACTGCTGGATCAGAGGTTCTACTATAACACAGTAGGACCGCTGGATCAGAAGTTCTACAGTAACACAAATGAATGTTCAAAGGTCTAAGTTGGTAGGCCGACTGGGTGTAGAACGCAATTTACCGTCTGTTATGTCACGTGAGCCATGAACACCGGTTAACCCGGAGGAGAGGAGAAGCGAGGAGAGGAGGAGAGGAAGAAAGAGGAGAGGAGGAGAGGAAGAGAGGAAGAGAGAGGAGGGGAGGAGAGGAGTAGAGGAGAGAGAGAGGAGAGGAGAAGAAGCACACACCCAGATCCGGAACCGACTCAAATTAATGTTTTACGATCGGTCTAGCATCCAAAATTAAACGTCCTTCATAAAAGCCCTGATACTTTGGTCCTGGTTCTAGTTTGAGTGTTTTCGCTCCCCCCACCCCTCGACTCACCCGAGTCGTGCTTGAGCTTCTCGTCCTGGATCATGGAGAAGCCGTCTCCCCCGGTCGCCAGGTAGGAGGACAGCACCACCTTATACACCGCCTCCTCCCGCACCTCCTCGTACCGGGGCACCCGGCACTCGATGCACAGCAACTGCAGACTCCTCACCCGCCGGCCCGGATCGCTGGCGAGGTCGTACTCCACCCGGATCCCTGGGGGGCGGGGGGGTGGGAGGGAGGGAAGGAGGAGGGTGTGATTGGTTGACCTCCGACAACCGATCACACCCACCAGGATGTGGTGTAGGACGTCAGCGGACGGTGAGACAGGTCCACAAGGCCTGAGAGGCCCCTGGACGATCGTGGCGGTCGGCCGCTTACCGGACACCTGCAGGAACTCCCCGGAGTTGTGTCCGTAGCGGTGGACGGCGTGCTCGAAGGCCCGGCGCAGCGTGCCGCCACGCAGCTCCACCAGGTCGAAGGTCCCGCCGAACGGCAGCACCGCAATGAGGTCCTCCACCGTGATGTCACCTGCACCCAGGAGGACACTGCCGTCAGGAGACCCCGGGGGTCAAAGGTCCTGGAGGCCTGGAGCCTCCATGGTCGGCCCTGAGTAGAGGCCCCAGGCCTGGAGCCTCCAGGGTCGGCCCTGAATAGAGGCCCCATCCCCAATTTATGGGATATGGGAGAGGAGGAGATATTCATGGTTAGAGCTTACAGTTTGTAAAACTGTAAATCTCTCTCTCTCTCTCTCATTCTTTCTCTCTCTCCCTCCTGTCTTCCTCCATCCCTCTCCCTCCTCCCTCTCCCTTCTCCTCTCTCCCCCATGTCTCCTCCTCTCTCCCCTATGTCTCCCTCCTTCCTCTCTCTCTCTCTCTCTCTCACTCCTTTCTCCTCTCTCCCCCTGCTCCTCCTCTCTCTCCTATGTCTCCTGTTCTCTTGACCCACCGTCAGCGGTGCGTTCGTCGATGGAGTTCCTCACCCCCCCCCCGTTGAGGATGCTGGCACTGACGTGGTTCCACTGGAGATCATCAGGGTACTTGATGTTGTTGTCTACCTGGACCGCAACACAACCACACAGTTAGCGCACAGTTAGCGCACTGTTAGCACGCACGTAAGCACGCTGTTAGCATGCACGTTGGCACACTTTTAGCACACACATTAGCACATACAAGCACACTTTAAGCACACCGTTAGCACTTGTTAGCACGCACCGTAGCACACTGTTAGCATACACATTAGCACACTGTTAGCACACATGTAAGCACACAATGTAGCACACATGCTAGCACACGGCTTAGCAACGATCCGTCGTTGTGACAACCGCCTCCTCTCACCATGGCGTCGCAGATCAGGTTGCCCAGGTTACACTCCCGGAAGCGGCACTCCTCGAACGTCCCGTTGAGGAACACCAGGGTCCGCCCCACCTTGCGGGATGAGTACTCGGTCAGGTTCCTCCTCCAGGCGTCCACCTCGCCCTTCACGGAAGCATCTGGAAGCACCGCCGGGCCCCCGTTAGGCTCAGCTAGTGTCTGATGCTGGTCATGTGGTTGTGTGTCTTTGTTCCAACACTTGAACTTGACATTGACATTGACTGAGGTTGTCGTTATGCTACCATGTGTCCACTAGCATAACGGTAGCATAACCGGTAGCATAACCTCCACCCCTCCCAATCTCTCGGTGTCTTCCCTTATCATTGAGAGAGTTTCTGAGTTTCGGGTCCTACCCTCGGGGACGGAGCTGTCCAGTAGAATGGGGTTCCCCGAGGCCTTCACCACGTCCCCTGCTCCGTCGAACGTCACCTTCAGGTAGCCCAGGTACTTCCCGAAGGCGTAGGCCTGCACCACCGGCACCTGCCGGCCCTCGTCCGACTGCACCAGGAAGGGGTAGGGCCCGGCGGCGAACTCCGAGGACGGAGGGGTCCCTGGAGACGTCCGCAGGGTGAACACACCAGGGCTTTTATTTTGACACACGCTATTATTTTTTCAACTCTAAAACTGATTGTCTTTTGGAAAGGCGTGCGTGTAGCGTGTAGTGTGTGTCTACCTGTGTACCGGAAGTGGTGTGTGAGTGTAGTCATGTGTGTGCAGTCCTGTGTGTGTGTGTGTACAGGAAGGTGTGTGTACCCGTGTACAGGAAAGGGTGTGTGTAGTCATGTGTGTGTACAGGACGTGTGTGTAGTCATGTGTGTGTACCTGTGTACAGGAAGGTGTGTGTGGTTATGTGTGTGTACGTTTGTACAGGAAGCTGTGTGTGTGTACCTGTGTACAGGAAGGTGTGTGTGTGTGTAGGTATGTTTGTGTACCTGTGTACAGGAAGGTGGTTGTGTGTAGTCATGTGTGTGTACCCGTGTACAGGAAGGTGTGTGTGTAGTAATGTATGTGTACCTGTGTGCAGGAAGGTGGTTGTGTGTAGTCATGTGTGTGTACCCGTGTACAGGAAGGAGTGTGTGTAGTTATGTACAGTTGCAAGAAAAAGTATGTGAACATTTTGGTCATAAAATGTGTTCTGATCTTTATCTAAGTCACAACAATAGACAAACACAGTCTGCTTAAACTAATACCACACAAACAATGATATGTTTTCATGTTTTTATTGAACACACCATGTAAATGTAACCTACTGTAATTCAACGCTATCAGTTCTAACTGCAGTGGTACGTCCACTATAGGTTTGAGGAGACTAAGAAAGATACACAGGCACCCTGATCTACGTTTGACCTTTTATATGTAACTTAAAAGGAGTTCACCAGGTTCAGTACACAACATCATAGGATCCATGAAATGGTCCGCATTTATAGAAAATAATGAATGAAATCAATAAAAAGGGTACCCATAAAGTCTGTTTGAGTGCACTCAATAAAAAAAAGAATAGGGAACGGATATTCTGTTCCTACCACCAGGGGCCAAGTTAAAGTTCACAAGCCGACCGTTGGGTGATGGTGAGTAGAGAAGGTCAATGAAGCCGACCACTTTGTTGATGCAGATCCGTGTTCAATGAAGGGGGTAACAAAAACCAATCAGGATTCTTCAAGTCAGCTAGTCTTTTCCTCTCTCTTCCTTGTCCAGTTCCAGTACGGAATCCTCTATTTAGTCAGCTAGCAGTAGTTCTGGTTCTCCTGTAGTTTTCTTTTCCCTCTATATTTCGTTTTCTGTCCAAGTATATTTCGTTTTCTGTATCACTTTTTATCAAGTATCACTTTTCTAATAATCTCCAACTGCTCCAATATTCTCTGTCTGCTCCGTTGATTGCTTGTAAACCAACTAAACAGTTTCCCCGCAATCGGCTCGCGAGCAGGGCTGTACCACGTGAATCTCAGGGAGCGTCAACAAATCACACTCCTCCAGGGAGTGGCACCCAATTCACAGTCCATAATGAATGTTTCAGCTAGACAAGAAAATAGCATGGGCTACATAAACATTCACAGTGCAGGGTGGGAAAAGTATGTGAACCCTTGGATTTAATAACTGGTTGGCAGCAATAACCTCAACCAAACGTTTCCTGTAGTTGCAGATCAGACCTGCACAACGGTCAACAGTGCTGAACCTTCTCCATTTATAAACAATTTGTCTTACCGTGGACTGATAAACATCAAGGCTTTTAGAGATACTTTTGTAACCCTTTCCAGCTTTATGCATGTCAACAATTCTTAATCTTAGGTCTTCTGAGAGCTCTTTTGTGCGAGGCATGGTTCACATCAGGCAATGCTTCTTGAGAATAGCAAACTCAAAACTGGTGTGTGTTTTTTATAGGGCAGGGCAGCTTTAACCAACACCTCCAATCTGGTCTCATTGATTGGACTCCAGGTTGGCTGACTCCTGACTCCAATTAGCTCTTGGAGAAGTCAGTAGCATAGGGGTTCACATACTTTTTCCACCCTGCACTGTGAATGTTTACATGGTGTGTTCAATGTGTGTTCATGGTGTGTTCATTACATGGTATGTCAAAAACATAAAAACATATAATTGTTTGTGTGGTATTAGTTTAAGCAGACTGTGTTTGTCTATTGTTGTGACTTAGATGAAGATCAGAACACATTTTATGACCAATTTATGCAGAAATCCAGGTAATTCCAAAGGGTTCACATACTTTTTCTTGCAACTGTATGTGTACCCATGTACAGGAAGGTGTGTGTGTGTGTGTGTGTACCTGTGTACAGGAAGGTGTTTGAGTGTCCTCCTATCACCACGTCCACTCCCCGGACCCTCCTGGCGATCTCCTGGTCCGCGGTGAAGCCGGAGTGTCCCAGAGCGATGATCTTGTTCACCCCCAGGGACCGCAGCTTGTCCACCTGCAGCTGGATGGCACTCACCTCGTCCTCGAACTTCAGGTTTGGTCCTGAGGGACACATTAGAGCATTCTGGGTAATGAAGTCCCGACACGGATGGATAGAACGACATCTGAAGTGAGAGAGACTGGTGAACAGAAGGACAGACTGGTGAACAGTCTGGTGAACAGAAGGACAGACAAGAGGACATACTGATGAACAGAAGGACAGACTGGTGAACAGAAGGACAGACTGGTGAACAGAAGGACAGACTGGTGGACAGAAGGACAGACTGGTGAACAGAAGGACAGACTGGTGAACAGAAGGACAGACTGGTGAACAGAAGGACAGACTGGTGGACAAGAGGACAGACTGGTGAACAGAAGGACAGACTGGTGAACAGGAGGACAGACTGGTGAACAGATGGACAGACTGGTGGACAGAAGGACAGACTGGTGAACAGAAGGACAGACTGGTGAACAGAAGGACAGACTGGTGAACAGAAGGACAGACTGGTGGACAAGAGGACAGACTGGTGGACAGAAGGAACAGAAGGACAGACTGGTGAACAGAAGGACAGACTGGTGGACAAGAGGACAGACTGGTGGACAGAAGGAACAGAAGGACAGACTGGTGAACAGAAGGACAGACTGGTGAACAGAAGGACAGACTGGTGAACAGAAGGACAGACTGGTAAACAGAAGGACAGACTGGTGGACAGAAGGACAGACTGGTGAACAGAAGGACAGACTGGTGAACAGAAGGACAGACTGGTGGACAAGAGGACAGACTGGTGAACAGAAGGACAGACTGGTAAACAGAAGGACAGACTGGTGAACAGATTGACAGACTGGTGAACAGACTAGGGAACAGAAGGACAGACTGGTGAACAGATGGACAGACTGGTGAACAGACTGGTGAACAGACTGGTAATGGACACGCACACACGCACACACACACACACACACACACACACAGGAGAAGCCAGATCAACAAGACAACCGACCAAAGGAACTAGCGGACAGGTGAGCGAGGGGTGGGGGCTACCTGGATTGGAGAGGGCGGGGGTCTCCTGTGACGTGTACCCCACCACGCCCACCTCCTGCCCGCCCACCGTTAGGACGGCGTAGGGCTGGACGAAATACGGCTTGTTCGCTTGCGTGGGTGGTGTGGTGTTGTAGATGTTAGCGCTGAGCACGGGGAAGCCCACCTTCTCCAGGAAGGGCCGCTGCAGCCCCTCCACGCCGTTGTCAAACTCGTGGTTCCCCAACGCCTGGAACGGGACAATGAACCAAACAACACACATCGTGACGGGAGGAGCCAGGTTCAAACTCTACAGTACAGCTGGGGGAGTCTGGAGTCCACATGAGCTGACGTCATCTGAAGCCCAACCAAATACGCTTGAGTGACTCAATGTGGTTCATCTCTCCGTCTAATCACGGTATGTAAAGATGTGTTACCGTGGTGACTGACAATCAGACAAACGAGAACAGATGCAACTTCTGTTTTCTGAACGTCAGCCAATGGATGTCACGTTTCCGGTTTATAAAGGTCGTCAACGACCACTGAAACCATGAGTGCGATGCACGCATCCTCTAAATAGCTAGCATTGAATTTTTGGTATATAGTATATATATATTTAGTATAGTACAGTATAATAGTATACAATACATAGCAGGCTTGTTCACCAAAAGGGGTGACTTTGTACTGCATACCCCTGATCACTACCTGTTAAATGATCACTTACCTGTATATATATATATATATATATATATACCTATTATTATGCTCATATCACATTTAATACCTAGACTGTCTTTTAACCTGTACATTTAAACTGTAAATTATTACCATGCACTTTATTTTGCAAAATGATTTTCACTGTACTGTACTTGTGCTGTACAATGACAATCAATTTGTCTAATGTAATTAGTCACAGTTAGTAAGTAATAGTTAGAGTAATAATTAGTCACAGTTAGTTAGTAACATAGAGTAACAGTTAGTAACAGTTAGAAAGTAACAATTAGTCACAGTTAGTAACAGTTAGAGAGTAACAGTTAGTCACAGTTAGTTAGTAACAGTTAGTAACAGTTAGAGAGTAACAGAGAGTAACAGTTAGTAACAGTTAGAGAGTAAGAGAGTAACAGTTAGTGAGTAACAGTTAGTAACAGTTAGAGAGTAACAGTTAGTGAGTAACAGTTAGTGAGTAACAGAGAGTAACAGTTAGAGAGTAACAGTTAGTGAGTAACAGTTAGTAACAGTTAGTGAGTAACAGAGAGTAACAGTTAGTCAGTTAGTGAGTAACAGTTAGAGAGTAACAATTAGTTACAGTTAGAGAGTAACAGTTAGTAACAGTTAGTGAGTAACAGAGAGTAACAGTTAGTCAGTTAGTGAGTAACAGTTAGAGAGTAACAATTAGTAACAGTTAGTGAGTAGCAGAGAGTAACAGTTAGTCACAGTTAGTGAGTAACAGTTAGAGAGTAACAATTAGTCACAGTTAGTAACAGTTAGAGAGTAACAGTTAGTCACAGTTAGCTAGTAACAGTTAGAAAGTAACAGTAAGTTGGTAAACAATTAGTAAGATTCAGTTAGTTACAGTAAGATAGTAACAGTTAGTAACAGTTAGTTAGTAACAGTTAGTGAGTAACAGAGAGTAACAGTTAGAGAGTAACAGTTAGAGAGTAACAGTTAGTGAGTAACAGAGTACAGTTAGTAACAGTTAGAGAGTAACAGTTAGTGAGTAACAGAGAGTAACAGTTAGTCACAGTTAGTGAGTAACAGTTAGTAACAGTTAGAGAGTAACAGTTAGAGAGTAACAGTTAGTGAGTAACAGAGAGTAACAGTTAGTAACAGTTAGAGAGTAACAGTTAGAGAGTAACAGTTAGTGAGTAACAGAGAGTAACAGTTAGTAACAGTTAGAGAGTAACAGTTAGTGAGTAACAGAGAGTAACAGTTAGTAACAGTTAGTGAGTAACAGAGAGTAACAGTTAGTCAGTTAGTGAGTAACAGTTAGAGTAACAATTAGTAACAGTTAGAGAGTAACAGTTAGTAACAGTTAGTGAGTAACAGAGAGTAACAGTTAGTCAGTTAGTGAGTAACAGTTAGAGAGTAACAATTAGTAACAGTTAGTGAGTAGCAGAGAGTAACAGTTAGTCACAGTTAGTGAGTAACAGTTAGAGAGTAACAATTAGTCACAGTTAGTAACAGTTAGAGAGTAACAGTTAGTCACAGTTAGCTAGTAACAGTTAGAAAGTAACAGTAAGTTGGTAAACAATTAGTAAGATTCAGTTAGTTACAGTAAGATAGTAACAGTTAGTAACAGTTAGTTAGTAACAGTTAGTGAGTAACAGAGAGTAACAGTTAGAGAGTAACAGTTAGAGAGTAACAGTTAGTGAGTAACAGAGAGTAACAGTTAGTAACAGTTAGAGAGTAACAGTTAGTGAGTAACAGAGAGTAACAGTTAGTCACAGTTAGTGAGTAACAGTTAGTAACAGTTAGAGAGTAACAGTTAGAGAGTAACAGTTAGTGAGTAACAGAGAGTAACAGTTAGTAACAGTTAGAGAGTAACAGTTAGAGAGTAACAGTTAGTGAGTAACAGAGAGTAACAGTTAGTAACAGTTAGAGAGTAACAGTTAGTGAGTAACAGTTTAGTCACAGTTAGTGAGTAACAGTTAGTAACAGTTAGAGAGTAACAGAGAGTAACAGTTAGTCACAGTTAGTGAGTAACAGTTAGTAACAGTTAGAGAGTAACAGAGAGTAACAGTTAGTCACAGTTAGTGAGTAACAGTTAGTAACAGTTAGAGAGTAACAGAGAGTAACAGTTAGTCACAGTTAGTTAGTAACAGTTAGTCACAGTTAGTGAGTAACAGTTAGAGAGTAACAATTTGTCACAGTTAGTAACAGTTAGAGAGTAACAGTTAGTCAGTAACAGTTAGTTAGTAACAGTTAGAGAGTAACAGTTAGTAACAGTTAGTGAGTAACAGAGAGTAACAGTTAGTCAGTTAGTGAGTAACAGTTAGAGAGTAACAATTAGTAACAGTTAGAGAGTAACAGTTAGTAACAGTTAGTGAGTAACAGAGAGTAACAGTTAGTCAGTTAGTGAGTAACAGTTAGAGAGTAACAATTAGTCACAGTTAGTAACAGTTAGAGAGTAACAGTTAGTCACAGTTAGCTAGTAACAGTTAGAAAGTAACAGTAAGTTGGTAAACAATTAGTAAGATTCAGTTAGTTACAGTAAGATAGTAACAGTTAGTAACAGTTAGTTAGTAACAGCTAGAGAGTAAAACATTTTAACAGTTAGTAGCAGTTAGAGTAACAATAAGTAACAGTTAAGTGAGTAACAGTTAGAGTAACAATTAGTAACAGTTAGTCACAGTTAGTGAGTAACAGTTAGAGAGTAACAATTTGTCACAGTTAGTAACAGTTAGAGAGTAACAGTTAGTCAGTAACAGTTAGTTAGTAACAGTTAGAGAGTAACAGTTAGTAACAGTTAGTGAGTAACAGAGAGTAACAGTTAGTCAGTTAGTGAGTAACAGTTAGAGAGTAACAATTAGTAACAGTTAGAGAGTAACAGTTAGTAACAGTTAGTGAGTAACAGAGAGTAACAGTTAGTCAGTTAGTGAGTAACAGTTAGAGAGTAACAATTAGTAACAGTTAGTGAGTAGCAGAGAGTAACAGTTAGTCACAGTTAGTGAGTAACAGTTAGAGAGTAACAATTAGTCACAGTTAGTAACAGTTAGAGAGTAACAGTTAGTCACAGTTAGCTAGTAACAGTTAGAAAGTAACAGTAAGTTGGTAAACAATTAGTAAGATTCAGTTAGTTACAGTAAGATAGTAACAGTTAGTAACAGTTAGTTAGTAACAGCTAGAGAGTAAAACATTTTAACAGTTAGTAGCAGTTAGAGTAACAATAAGTAACAGTAAGTGAGTAACAGTTAGAGTAACAATTAGTAACAGTTAGTCACAGTTAGTGAGTAACAGTTAGAGAGTAACAATTTGTCACAGTTAGTAACAGTTAGAGAGTAACAGTTAGTCAGTAACAGTTAGTAACAGTTAGAGAGTAACAGTTAGTAACAGTTAGTGAGTAACAGAGAGTAACAGTTAGTCAGTTAGTGAGTAACAGTTAGAGAGTAACAATTAGTAACAGTTAGAGAGTAACAGTTAGTAACAGTTAGTGAGTAACAGAGAGTAACAGTTAGTCAGTTAGTGAGTAACAGTTAGAGAGTAACAATTAGTAACAGTTAGTGAGTAGCAGAGAGTAACAGTTAGTCACAGTTAGTGAGTAACAGTTAGAGAGTAACAATTAGTCACAGTTAGTAACAGTTAGAGAGTAACAGTTAGTCACAGTTAGCTAGTAACAGTTAGAAAGTAACAGTAAGTTGGTAAACAATTAGTAAGATTCAGTTAGTTACAGTAAGATAGTAACAGTTAGTAACAGTTAGTTAGTAACAGCTAGAGAGTAAAACATTTTAACAGTTAGTAGCAGTTAGAGTAACAATAAGTAACAGTAAGTGAGTAACAGTTAGAGTAACAATTAGTAACAGTTAGAGAGTAACAGTTAGTGTGGGGAAAAATAGCAACAGTTAGTTATTAACAGTTAGTTAGTAACACTGGTGTGTATCCTTAAGGTGAACGTTGCATCACCATGGCGTCGTAGCGCAGCAGGTTCATGAAGTGCGCCGCCTCGGCCCCCTTGTACATGTTGAACCACACCGAGCCCTGGTACTGGTCCCCGGCGTCCAGTAGCAGCACGTTGGCCTCCCGCCCGCGGACCTCCGCCACCTTCGAGGCGCGCCGCGCCACGCCGGCGAAGCACGGCGCCTTGGCGGGCGCGCACCGCCCCGACCCTCTGCTGGTCGCCTCCACGCGGGCGTGCACGTCGTTGGTGTGGAGCAGCACTAGGTCCCAGGACGCCGCCGCCGACGGACCGAGCCACAGGCAGCATAGCAGCAGCAGGGAGGCGCGGAGGGTCCACGGAGAGGACACCATTTCGCTGTCGGTGTCGGTGTGTGTGGAAGTGTGGAGGAAGAAGAAGAAGAAGAAGAAGAAGAAGAAGAAGAAGAAGAAGAAGAAGAAGAAGAAGAAGGGAGGGAGGGTTACTTCGGACTTTGGGACACCAGTTAGGATTTAAATCGCTCCTCTAAATACAGCCTCTGGGGAGGGGGCGGGGGATGGGGGAGGAGAGAGGAGAGAGGAGAGGAGAGGAGAGGAGAGGAGAGGAGAGGAGAGAAGAGGAGAGGAGAGGAGAGGGAGACGGAGACGGAGACAGAGACACACAGTTATACAGAGACACACATGTAGAGAGGGGGGGGGGGCAGAGAGAGTAAGAGTAACTGTTCACTGTTTTAAAGTTTAAATTAAGACTCTTGAATTTAACTGAGAGAAATATAAATATATATATATATATATATAGAGAGAGAGAGAGAGAGAGAGAGAGAGAGAGAGAGAGAGAGAGAGAGAGAGAGAGAGAGAGAGAGAGAGAGAGAGAGAGAGAGAGAGAGAGACACACACACACACACACACACACACACACACACACACACACACACACACACACACACACACACTGGATTCCTGGGACTCAGTATGGTGTCATATATAACTATATATATATAGTGGTACGGCAACTGCACCGACCGGAAAGCGGTGGTGCAATGCATCGTTGCGTTGGACCCCTTCCTGCTATAAACACTACCCACCACAAACGGTGTCTGAGGAAGGCACAACAAATAGTCCAAGACCCCTCCCACCCCAACCATGGACTGTTTGCCCTGCTCCCCTCCGGGAGGCGCTATATAAACCTCTGTTCCAAGTCAAGCAGGCTTAGGAAGGGCTTCTTCCCCTCAGCTGTCATCTCCCTGAACTCTGCACCACGAAGACAGCCCCCCCCCCCCTGCTGCCGCCCCCCCCTGCCTCACACCTCTGCTGCCGCCCCCCCCTGCCTCACACCTCTGCTGCCGCCCCCCCCTGCCTCACACCTCTGCTGCCGCCCCCCCCCTGCCTCACACCTCTGCTCAACACCTATAACAATCACCACCAATGTCTCTGACTAACTGTAAAAACAAACTGTATCACAACTACCCACCTCTCTATAGTTTACATATTTATTACTAGGATATCTGTTTACTGTACCTGCCATATAGATTTAAATCTGTTGATAGAACTGCTCCTACTCCTGTATATACATTTACATTTATATATGCCATACATTTATATATGCTCACTTGTATATACATTTACATTTATATATTTGTATCCTGCTTCAATAACTGCATACCCCTGATCACTACGTTAAATACTCACTTACCTGTATATATATACCTATTATTATTATGCTCATATCACATTTAATACCTAGACTGTCTTTTAACTTGTACATTTAAACTGTAAATTATATTATATTACTATGCACTTTACTGCAACATTCTGGTTAGATGCTAAATCATTTTCGCTGTACTGTACTTGTGCTGTACAATGACAATACATTTGAATGTAATCTAATCTAATCTAATATATAATACTGTATAGTTTCAATAATGTAAACCCAAGTCACTGCTTAAGCATGTACAAGGCCACCTCAGCAAGGTGTCGTCATACACTAATCAAAAGCTGCCATGAGGTTTAGGAGATGAGGAGACATGAGTATCATCTTCATAGCTTTCATCTGAGGTTAGTGGTGAGTCTGTCTGATCAATACATACAGAGCATCAGAACAACCTTCATGTTCCTACCACCTCAACTTAGTATATATATATATATATATATATATATATATAGTCTATATTTCAGCATTATGACATGCAGGAACATATAAGTCCAACTGAACTACTCACAGGACAGTATTGATTCAGGAATGGTATAATCTTCCCATATTATCCCACCGTGATTATGGGCCTTACAGTACAACATGGGGTCTATATGAAGTCTATATCTTTATATTAAATATCGACTTGATGAACCTTTACAAGTGGTACGTTAGTCACGGTTAACCCTCAATGAAACCAACCATTGATTCAAACAATGAGACATCGTCGTGTCACTTTATTATTTGTCACATAACATGTCACATGGAAAGAATCAAAAATTCTAACTTTCATTCACTTATTTAACCAATGGTCATTATCTTCGCCACCATCACAAATATAATATCATACAGTATTCGAATTATGTTTTAATCATCATCATCATCATAGTCATCCAGGGTCACGGCAACTTCGACAGCCTCCTCCTCATCCCTCTGACTGTAGGTTTTGGGGATTGAGGTTTTGTATCTTGCAAATGTCTATATGCACTTTCACTTGTTGACAAGGCAGGAGCCATAGAAAAGCTTGCAGGTTGTCCACACTTGCAGGCCATAAGTTCCAAGGAGGTCCAACTTCAGCATACAGCATTGACATCATCACATGCGCTGGATGACCGGTGGCATACGTCCTGCTGACAAATGATTCCATATGTGTGTATAAATTCATCAGATACATCCCAGGATGTTCCCAGTGATTTGAAGGACTCTTGGAATGTACCCTGTTTCCTTTTGACAAGTTTAAAAGTTTACTGAGTTGTCATCGTCCTGCAACCGGTACACCTCCAAGAGCCTTCACACAGTTAGTCTCCATGGAGCCCAGCCGGGCTGCTGATGTTGATGTATGTATGTTGTCCGATTCGGAGTCCTCAAAAATAGCGCGGTCCATCCGCGCCCTCTGGTGGCCTTCGGGGGGAACTACACGCCATTTACTAACGCATTCCTAATAATAATAAAATACTTATTTTTATACTTATATTTAGACTTATATTTAAAAAAATGACAGCTTCATACTGTTAGTTTATGATAATTATATATCTGGACATGCTGCGGGGGGGGGGGGGGGGGGGGGGTGGTCTATATCTGCTCTATAGGATTTTTAGTTGAAATTGTATTAAGTTATAATTGAGATATTTATAAAATCATATAAAAAATAATATCAGCTGTCTTGAGAGAGATATCATCCATCATATGAAGGGACGCATAAACAAAAACTACCCAAATGCAATAACATTATTATATATATATATATATATACGGTATATATATATATACATAGATAAGTATCTATATCTATCTATATAGATATAGATAGATATAGATACTTATCTTAATACAATTATACAGGAAAAAAAACATTGTACAGTCAACAGTTATATATAATATAATAATCTAAGAATAATCCCAGGAGACACTCTGATTAACCCTTTCACCATGATCTGATATTGTAGTCTTTACAATATCAGATCTACATCTGGAGGAACGAATCCTCTCTTCTGGTCTAATACGTGTACTTCCCTGCATTCAACCCATCCTAGGGGGGGGGGGGGGGGGGTTGGTGCCTTGCTCAAGGGCACCTCAGCAGTGCCAGGTGTTTTGGGGACTTGAACCGGCGACCTTCCGGTTCCCCAAGTCAGCCAACAGACTGAGCTATCCTGCCGCCCGTGATCGTCATGGTAACGGTCACTCCTCATCATTTAAGGCCATCGCAGCCCCTGGACTCTTTTAAGACCTAGGCCTAAAAACCTCTTCATTCAGGAAGGCCTTTTTCATGTAAATATTAGTTGTCTGTAATATTAGTTTTTGTAATTTTATTGTATTTGTTTGCTATGTTTTAAACTGTGTAGCACTCTTAAGATTTTCTTTTGAATGGAAAGCTGGTGCAATATAAATGCAATATAAATCAAATGCATTATTATTATTATTATTATTATTATTCTTTATTAATAAAGATAAATTGTAACCATCTCTAAATATGATTGACAGTGTATGACACTGCATCTTAATAACGATGAATTTTAATTCAGTGTGCACGTTTACTGAATTTCTGACTGGGGGTCAAAGTTCAACACAACACTGGTATTTGGCGAAAATAAATTGCTGTTTAAGTTAAAGTTCGGTCACAGAATTATATTGTTACATATCCTTGTGCATATATATACTGTGCATATATAAAGAGATCTCTCTCTCTCTCTCTCGATCTCTCTCTCTCTCTCTCTCTCTCTCTCTCTCTCTCTCTCTCTCTCTCTCTCTCTCTCTCTCTCTCTCTTCATCCAAAGAGACTCCAGGTGAGGCTCAGAGCAACCAGACAATCAATAGTGGAGTAACAAGAAACTAACCCTATGTGTCTGTCTGTCTGTCTGTCTTCTCTGGCTGTCTCCCTCTCTGTCCTAACCTGTCTGTGTCTGTCATTATGTCTGTCTGTCTGTCTGTCTGTCTGTCTGTCTCTGCTCTTCTCTGTCTTAACCTGTCTGCCTGTCTCTTTCCCAGTCTGTATGTCTGTCTGCCGGTTTGCTTGTCGGTCAGTCTCTCTTTCCATCTTCCTGTCTCTCTCTCTGTCTTAATGTCTTCATCTGTTCCTGTCTGTCGTTCTGTCTCTGCCTTTCTCTGTATCATAACCTCTCTCTCTCTCTCTCTCTCTCTCTCTCTCTCTCTCTCTCTCTCTCTCTCTCTCTCTCTCTCTCTCTCTCTCTCTCTCTCTCTCTCTGTACGCATGTTGGTGAATCAACATCACTACAACTACACACGTTGATTTACGTGGTGGAAGAAACAACCACGCAGTTCTTCTTGCAGCCTGCAGGGGGCGGAAGATCACAGCGCATTGACTTGAGTCGCCTGACGCGTAATTAACCGCAGGCGATTAGTGACGTCACGAAATAAACCCTAATTGAAAACATGACATGACGAGCTGCAGCACGACGACCGCACGGCTCCGAGGGACACGAAACCGAAAGAAAGATAGAAAATCAAACGTTGACCCGACTTATTATTATTATTATTATTATTATTATTATTATGTTGAACCCTTTCAGAGGAGGAAATCATTAAATCATTAGATCATTAAAAACATTTTTTTTTAAATATTTAAAGAAAAGAAAATGTCATCCACACTGTGTAGCCGACTGCGGGAGTTTAGAGTAACCTTGCTTTCCTCTCTAGCGTTAATTACTACGGTATAATACAGTTGGTTAGTGTAGACCTGTGTGTTTTAAGTCCTCTGTGTGTTAATCTGGCATCTAGCCCAGTGGCGTTGCGCAACATTTCGGGGCTCCCCCGCAGGTCGGACCATGGGGCCCCGCCCCCTCCCCTAAATCAATAATAGAGTGACATGGGATAGACATCGCGGCCACTTTTTTAAATGTTTATTTTTTCAGGCATCTTTTGTAAACAGTATAGGTCAGTAGGAACTCATGTGTACACTGTTGTACGCTGTTGTCGCGATCGTGAAGTCCAACGGGGGGGGGGGGGGGGGTTGTCGCAATCGTGAAGTCCAACGGGGGGGGGGGGGGTTGTCGCAATCGTGAAGTCCAACGGGGGGGGGGCCAGGGGCGCCCTCTGCGCCCTGTTCCCGTTACGAAATCTAAGAGGATAGCCTACAGTGGGGGTGGGGGCCTCCTAAGCTCCGGGGCTCCCCCGCAACGCGGGGGCAGCGGGGGCCTCCGCTACGCCACTGATCTAGCCTGCCAAATAGTGACCCATATTTAGTTAATTAAAAAAAAATATATATATATAGTATAGTTTATTTTCAATTGCTCTGTGAGGATTGCTGCACAATTTCGTTGTACTTGTGTGCGATGCAGTGGTGAAGTGTCAGGGCCTTCAAGGTATTCAGAGAAGACCCTGGAACTCTCAGATGAAACAAAAACAATTCTAATTAATTGGATTAATAAAATGTAATACAATTTAATACAATTTAATACAATTTAAAAAAATGAATAAATGAGAATGGTATCTGTGTTGTTATCTGTTATATTACAGTGTTACGTTGATTTTGTCTTTCTCGGTCCAGTGAAAAGATGGACATTATAAAAAAGTTGTAACGATCCCCGTCACCACTGCATCTGCGGAAAGGACATTTTAATATTATAAAAACATATGGAGGAACAGAACAGGACAATCCCGACTCACTGCATTAGCTTCCATAGCTATTGAAAGGCAACTTGTTTTGGATCTGAAAAGCAGTGATCATCTTTATGACCGGGTTATCGATCCATCCAGAAGGACAGGAGAATGGATTTGGTCTTAAAGTGATCATCATTGGTGAGTGAGACTCATTTGTCTTTGCTGGATTGGTCTCAGTGTTGCGTCTCGTTGAGCTGGTTGTTGCATTTAGTTTCCACACACTTGTTGACTGATTAAGTTAACAAGACTAGTTAATGGCTGTCTTGGGTGCATCGCTTAACGTGAAAAGATTTAACGTAACTAAGAGTTACAAAACCGCGATCAATAATCACCAAATTTTTCTGGCATATGTCTTGTCATTAGGACTTTCACCTATATATCTATATATCTCAACTTAAATCCTCCCATTATGGACGTTATGTGACATTAAGTGTTTTCCTCTCTATCGAGCCAGTATGGAAAAGTCTTAACGCAGCTTTATGAGAGGAAAACACTTAATGTAACATAACTTCTGTCATAGTAGGATTTAGGTTTTGATATTTTGACAGGTGAAAGAGCTAATGACAAGACATATGCCAGATACATTTGGTGATTATTGATCGCTTTAAGTTACGTTAAACCTTTTCACGTGAAGCGTGTTAGACCGTCCCTTTAACCGATAGCCTGTGTGGTGGTCTGTGTTGGGCTGTTACGTCACTACATGGACACAGCTTTACAACTAGGGTACACTTGGGAATTGGCTGCGACAATCTGATCTTCCTAAATGAGATAAGGCATAA
>CM051019.1:18191891-18194391 GCA_027704905.1 Muraenolepis orangiensis
ACCTGAAACCCTGAGTCCCTCATCATCGCTCAGGAGGAGAGGTTTGTTAATACCCCAGATCACACCAAACTAGTTTGGTGTGATCTCAATTTGTTCGTGAAAATGTTGTCGAAAGGGCTCCAACCGTGTGTGAACGTAGTGGACGTAGTAGACACTATTTACACTCTTTTTACCAACGTCATGGACGGGCTCGGACGGAGAGGGTGCTCTAGGACTTGGAGCCTGCTCCAAATTTAAAATTGTGAAGGAGGAAGAATGAGGTAGAACGAGATTGAACTGGATACAAACGGACTGCAGAGATAGAGAAGAGAAGACCGAGATAGACGTATTGAGGACTGAGGCTTATGAACAAACTAGCATCGTATTTTACGCCAAACTACGCATTCTACCGCGATCACAGCCCGTTCATTTTAGAACGGGATAGAACTCCTTCGGTGTGACGGGGCCATAAACGAGCCTTTTTGCCGAGACTGGTGAAGACTGGTGGAGCCGCTGTCCCCAGGGGATCAGGGGATAGCCCGCTATCAGGGAGACGCTCGGAGACCCCGCATCCATCTTGTGGACCCCGGGACTCGTGGTTCATCTTGCATCCAAATAACCTAAAGATTAGATTACATTCGATTAGATTCAATTGTATTGTCATTGCACAGCAGCACAGTACAGCGAAAACAATTTGGCATCTAACCAGAGTGCACATGTTACAGTAGAGAGCATGGGTAATATATATTTTACAGTTTACAGTTGCTAAAAGAAAGTCTACTAGGTATAATGTTACTTATAGTGTATGTGGGAGATATGTGCATCATAAAGGTATATATATATATATATACACAGGTAAGTATAGGAGACCCACCCCGCCTGAAGCTCCCAGTGGAAGCTTCTACCCTAGTGCCCCTGGGCAACAACCTACCGCCCGTCTCTTCCACCGAAACAAAGTAAAGAAAGTGGAAATTAATTAATTAATTACGAACTCATGAATTAATTATGTCCAACTATTCGTTTTTTGACACTTCCGAAAAGGAGTTGCCACTGTTTTGTTTTTCAGGGTTTTTAATTATTATTTTTCACCAGAAACAGCAAACATGTCAGTTTGTTAACACTCAGACGCTGCTAAGTTTCTTCATTGTTTCTCTCAGTGAGTTAATTACTCAGGAAATCAATGACTGATTAAGGAAAACTAGGCTGAAGCTGCACTAAGCCATTACTGAACCCGGAGGAGAGGGTTTCAAACTCTCACACACGCACACACACACTCGCACGCAGGCACACACACACACACACACACACAGACACACACACACACACACTGCCTCTCATACACGATGAGTGTATTAAAAACACAATACATCATACATACATACACAAAATACTCTGACTACTAATTACTCTAACTACTAATACTCTATATCAGAGTATTTTGTGTATGTATGTATGATGTATTGTGTTTTTAATACACTTTAATATTGTTAAAGTGTATTAAGTGTATTGTGTTTTTAATACATATATATATATATATATATATATATATATATATATAAACGCTCTTCCTGAAGAAAGTCCTAAAGACACAACAACAAATTGTGAGGATTGAATCCTCTTTATTGGTCACATACATGAAGACATACAGTGAAACGTGTTCTCTGCATTTAACCCATCCTAGTATTAGGAGCAGTGGGCAGCTATTCATACAGCGCCCGGGGAGCAGTTAAGGTTAGGGTCTTCCTCAAGGACACTTCGACAGTTTTTGCTAGGAGGAGCCGGGGATCGAACCAGCAACCTTCCGGTTGTGAGGCGACCGCTCTACCTCCTGAGCTAGACTGCCGCCCTAAAAAAAACTTGACCAGGTACCAGAACCCCGAGCGGCTCCACCCCGTACACCACGTCCCGTCGGCGGTGGGACGCGCTGTGTGAGAGGTGGGGGGGGAGACACGTCCCGTCGGCGGTGGGACGCGCTGTGTGAGAGGTGGGGGGGGAGACACGTCCGTCGGCGGTGGGACGCGCTGTGTGAGAGGTGGGGGGGAGACACGTCCCGTCGGCGGTGGGACGCGCTGTGTGAGAGGTGGTGGGGGAGACACGTCCCGTCGGCGGTGGGACGCGCTGTGTGAGAGGTGGGGGGGGAGACACGTCCCGTCGGCGGTGGGACGCGCTGTGTGAGAGGTGGGGGGGGAGACACGTCCCGTCGGCGGTGGGACGCGCTGTGTGAGAGGTGGTGGGGGAGAGGAGGATTCATCTCTTCATTTGGTTGACGCAAGCCGCTGCGGCTTTACAGGCAGCTTGACATTTAACCGCGTCGCCGCAGTAACGGGGAACGGGGAAAACCCCCCCCGACTTATACTTATACTTCAGGGTAGGTGTAATAAACGGAAGGCGTTGTTATTTATGACGCCAAGGGGCTTCCAGACCGAAACTATTCCCCCCCCCCCCGCGCTTTGGAGCCCAAGTCCCATTTTCACTTTGTTGGTAATTTTTATTACTGCAGGCCTCGGGGGGAGAGGGGTGA
>CM051019.1:18196891-18206891 GCA_027704905.1 Muraenolepis orangiensis
CGTTAAACTGTTAAACGTAAGTTAACTGTTAGATGTGCTGTGGACACAGAACAGCTAAACCTCCATCTAAGCTGAGCGGCGTCAGCAGAAGTCCACACATATAAGAACAAAATAATCAATAGCGCTCACACTTAAGGAACCCACACGGGTGTCCACACTAATGTTTGAGAAAACCCTTCTCAGCTTCAACTGTATTGACCCACCGAAAATAAGGAGATCCTTTCCCAAGCGGATGTATTCGTAATAGCCGGTCTCGCGTGGAGGAACCGCACGACGGTTGTAACGTGATTCAGACGTTTGACGGCAGACGAAAGCGGACTCTTCAGGTCGCAGGCAAGGAAACAAGGGAAAGGTCTGTACCCGAGACACATAGGCTGTGTCCTCAATCCTTCCCTCATTCCCTCCTCCCTCTCTAGTAGTTCAATGTAGAGGACTATGAAGTGAAATCCTTCCCTCATTCCCTACTCCCTCTCTAGTAGTTCAATGTAGAGGACTATATAGTGAAATCCTTCCCTCATTCCCTACTCCCTCTCTAGTAGTTCAATGTAGAGGACTATATAGTGAAATCCTTCCCTCATTCCCTACTCCCTCTCTAGTAGTTCAATGTAGAGGACTATATAGTGAAATCCTTCCCTCATTCCCTACTCCCTCTCTAGTAGTTCAATGTAGAGGACTATATAGTGAAATCCTTCCCTCATTCCCTACTCCCTCTCTAGTAGTTCAATGTAGAGGACTATATAGTGAAATCCTTCCCTCATTCCCTACTCCCTCTCTAGTAGTTCAATGTAGAGGACTATATAGTGAAATCCTTCCCTCATCCCCTACTCCCTCTTTAGTAGTTCAATGTAGAGGACTATATAGTGAAATCCTTCCCTCATTCCCTACTCCCTCTCTAGTAGTTCAATGTAGAGGACTATATAGTGAAATCCTTCCCTCATTCCCTACTCCCTCTCTAGTAGTTCAATGTAGAGGACTATATAGTGAAATCCTTCCCTCATTCCCTCCTCCCTCTCTAGTAGTTCAATGTAGAGGACTATATAGTGAAATCCTTCCCTCATCCCCTACTCCCTCTCTAGTAGTTCAATGTAGAGGACTATATAGTGAAATCCTTCCCTCATTCCCTACTCCCTCTCTAGTAGTTCAATGTAGAGGACTATATAGTGAAATCCTTCCCTCATTCCCTACTCCCTCTCTAGTAGTTCAATGTAGAGGACTATATAGTGAAATCCTTTGTGTGTGTGATTTATCACTCACAACTCACTGTACTAGTGCGTGACTACTCATCGTCTTCCGTCTGTGTCCTTAGTGGACGAGAAGTAGCAACCACCACCACCGCCACCACCACCACCACCACCACTATCAGGGGTTAATCCCAAAGAGCTGACCATGCATCCCCCCACACACATCGACCACTGTGGGGGGGGGTCAGCCACACTCGCCCAGCGAGTAGCTGATGCGGTGATTCACTCTATTGGTTGTTTGAGTGGGTTCACGGGCGGGCCCCCCCCCCCCCCCCCCGTCTGTAGCTCATTAACCTCGACGACGACTACGACGGTTTGCTCCTGGTCCTCATTAACCTCCTTCTATGGAACCTTCTGGAGAGTCGCTCCACAAGCCTCTCTTACTTCTCCCACAGGTGGCGACGCCAGGGGCTTTGATTTGATATCGAGACCCGGGTCGTGTTCTCTCAAGGCAAGATAGAGTCAGTTGGAGATTATTATCTGTGTGTGTGTGTGTGTGTCTGTGTATATATGTGTGTGTGTGTGTGTGTGTGTGTGTGTGTGTGTGTGTGTGTGTGTGTGTGTGTGTGTGTGTGTGTATCTATATTTATATATATATATATATATATATTCCCAGAACCCAGATGTCTTCTCCACAGGCACACCACTTGCCCCAGCTTAATAATAATGGGCTCTTGTAAAAGTGTTGATGTGTCCATTAAGCTAAGAAAGGGCCGAGGGCCAGTACCCAGAGGGCCCCCCCCCCCCCCTCTCACCGGGCCCCGGACCACAACTCCTCAGAACCCGGCCTGGCTTTTTTTTTTAAAGCATCAAGTTAAGTTAACGACACACTTTGTTGCTACACCCTTTATGCACTGATTAAAATGAAGCGTAGAAACATTGCGCTTGCTACCGTTGTGATCCCGTTTTCTCACAGAGACCTCTGCCTTCTGATGCACGCTAACGTAGATGCTAATGCAATGCTAACGTAGATGTACGCTAAAAGTAAACACACGCATGTACTGTACGTTGACATGTCAATTTAGGTTAAATGTACTTTAACGGTTAAATGTACATTAACAGCAGTGGCGGCTGGCCCATAGGCGCCGCCCCCCCTAAACCACACGCACAAACTAAATATTAAAAAAAAGACAGCATACTATGGAAGAGCTGGAAGGGGGAATCTCTATCCTCAAACCAGGAAAGGCAATTGGACTGGATAATCGCAACGGAACAGATCAAGCACTTCGGTCACAAGGCAAAGACGTGGCTTCTACAGCTCTACAATGAGTGCTTAACAACACACAAGCTCCCTAACATCTGGAAGAAAGCCCACATTATAGCACTGCTGAAACCTGGGAAAGATCCATCCGCTCCCAAGAACTTCAGACCAATCTCACTTTTGAGCCACACCTACAAGCTCTTTGAACGTCTGATCCTCAACAGAATTGGTACCTTTGTTGACGAACACCTCATCCCTGAACAAGCAGGTTTTCGCCCTGGCAAGTCGACAACTAGCCAAGTACTCAACCTCACCCAGTACATGGAAGACGGATATGAGGAAGGGATGGTAACTGGTGTGGTGTTTGTCGACCTCTCAGCTGCCTATGACACAGTCAACCACAGACGTCTCCTCAGCAAGATCCTGGAGACCACAAGAGACAGAGTTGATTGAAAGCATGCTTGAAAATAGGCACTTCTTCGTTGATCTAGGAGGAAAGAAAAGCAGGTGGCGAAGACTGAGGAATGGCCTCCCACAGGGAAGTGTGCTTGCACCACTTCTCTTTAACATCTACACCAATGACCAACCAAAAAGTGCAGACCCCCGCCGCTTCATCTATGCAGATGATCTTGGCATAGGTGCACAAGCCACTGATTTCAAAGTTGTGGAAGACAGACTCTCCAACGCTCTGGCAGAGCTAACACCTTACTATGAAGAGAACCACCTACGTGCAAACCCATCTAAGTGTGCCTTCCACCTGAGAAACCGTGAAGCCAAGCGCCAACTGAAGGTCAGCTGGTCAGGAACCTCCCTTGAACACTGTGAGCACCCAGTCTATCTAGGGGTAACCCTGGACAGATGCCTCTCTTTTAAGACCCACACTGAGAAGACCAAGTGCAAAGTGAGTGCGAGGAACAACATCATCCGCAAGCTCACTGGCACAACCTGGGGTGCTAACCCACAGACTCTGAAGTCAACCGCACTAGCCCTCTGCTACTCAGCTGCCGAGTATGCCTGCCCAGTATGGGAGCGAGCTGCCCATGCCAAGAAGTTGGATCCCGCCCTCAATGCTAGCTGCCGCCTTATCACAGGCTGCCTGAAATCAACACCTACAGACCATCTGTACATCCTGGCAGGCATAGCCCCACCAGAGATACGACGAAATGCAGCAAGCAAGAAAGAGCGCCAACAACAGTCTACTGACCAAAGACATCCTCTCTTCGGCCATGTGCCAGCCAAAAGCCGCCTTAAATCCAGGAAAAGTTTCCTGAAGAGCGTCCCACCCCTCGGAACACCGAGCACAAGCAGTGAAAGAGTCACTCGGTGGGAAGAAAGACTTGACAACCTCCCTGGAGCAGACACCAACTACGCAGTGTGGAAATGCCTAAACAGAATAAGATCTGGTGTTGGACGTGCAAAAGCCACTCCCACCAAATGGGGATACCTAAATGACGGGGACGTTGTGTGTGACTGCGGCATTGAACCACAAACCATGCAGCACTTCCTGATATGCCCCCTGCTGGAGCAACCCTGCACAGCATCGGACTTGGCAGAGTTGAATGAGAAAGGACAGCAATGTGTTCAGCTGTGGCTGAACCACATCTACCCAAGCCTTGTAACTGACTGTCTTGTGGACACGATAAGAAGAAGAATGCAAATTTAGGTTAAATGTACTTTAACGGTTAAATGTACGTTAACAGCAGTGGCGGCTGGCCCATAGGCGCCGCCCCCCCTAAACCACACGCACAAACAAAATATAAAAATATATACATATATATATATATATATAAATTGTCAATATGTGTGTGTTTAAAATATGGAATGCACCCAGAAATATGTGTAAAATATGATTTTAAAATAATTTGCGCAACATAATATGCTTTTCCTAGTACACATATGCCTAGTACACTGTGGCCGTGTTCCATTTCAGGGTCTGCAGCCTTAAGGGCGCATTTGAATGACGATGCTGGGGGGGCTGTAGAGAAATCGCCCCACGGAGGCGGGTCTCTGTAGCAGTTCAGCCAATTGCTGATTCAAGATATAAACGAGTGACATAAAATGTAGCCAATCAGCGTCCTCAAAACGTCTTCCGGGGGGGGCGCTTTTCAAACAGCCCTCCCGGAAGACTTTGGAGCATCGAGCATCGTCATTTGTGTGCGTCACAGTGTACTACTAGAAAAGCATATTATGCTCTGTCTCTGCGGGCGCCATTTTAACTACAACAAGTTCAACAATGGCGAGCGTGAGCACTACCCCAAGACTCAACCCGGTCCCTAACTCGGTGAAATCTCTCATTCAAGAGCCGTTTGAGAGAAGAAGTTTGGCGGACAAACTTAAGGTGAAAGATCTGGGCCCAGATCAACCTGATATTGTGTTTTCATGTTTTCATTTTCTGACTGACATTTGAGTTAAGTTTCTCAGTTAGAGAGATACAATTTTCTATGTTTTACTGCATTTTACTGCAGCAACCCTGCACACTTACTCCTCAGAATGGACTGTTTAACAAGTCACTCAATTACAGTTTTATCTATGGGACCGTGTCATTTCAGTTTTTGAGCAGCCCCGAGCAAAAGCAATGGTGTGTTGGAGGGTGTTGTTTTTACATGTCCCAAGGAAGGTCTTTATATGTTGACATCCATTGACACACTTATTTGAATTTAAAAACCAACACTGAACAGTTAATGAGTGTGTGGGTTGGAGTTGGAATACAGTTCTTGACATTGTAATAAAAGTCCTGATTGAAATGTCTTTTCAGCTATTTTTTACATGTGTTAATATTTAGGTTAAGCTAATTCTCATTTAGATTTATAGTATAGCTTTGGTTTGCTTGGTATTGGTTTGCTTGTCCTGGTAAGCTAACTTGGTAATAGAAGTTGAACAAACAAAGTTTTACATGTTGAGCCAACTTGATAGACATTTGTAAAAACTTGATAAAATAAGTTTAACCAACATCTTTTTAAGTTATCTTAACTAATATTTTCTAGTCCAAATAACTTGACACATGAAGTTGTGTCAACTTGACTAAACTTAACTCAGTCAAAGCAACAAGATGACTTGACTTAGTCAAGTTGAGTCAACAAATCATTTTTAACAGTGTAGCTGTTCAACTTGATGAAGGCTACAGGATAGGGATCTGTCAACACAATGAGGAGGTGGACAAAAACACATCCTGTCTTAAAGAATAGACTGTGTGAAGTTCTGTGGTGCCTTTGAGCTGGCCTTGCGTGGCCATGATGAAAGTGATGGACAGAAGGGCGACATTTCAATACAAAAAGTAATTGTATATAATGTAATTAACAATATGTAATTGTAAATAAAAAAAATGGTATAGCCCCCCCTGGTGAAAAATGCACCAGCCGCCACTGGTTAACAGTTTATTGTACGTAAACGGTCAAATGAACGTTAACGGTTAAATGAACGTTAACGGTTAAATGAACGTTAACGGTTAAATGAACGTTAACTGTTAAATGAACGTTAACGGTTAAATGAACGTTAACTGTTAAATGAACGTTAACGGTTAAATGTACGTTAACGGTTAAATGTACGTTAACGGTTAAATTAACGTAAACGGTTAAATGAACGTTAACGGTTAAATGTACGTTAACGGTTAAATGAACGTAAACGGTTAAATGAACGTTAACGGTTAAATGAACGTTAACGGTTAAATGTAACGTTAACGGTTAAATGAACGTTAACGGTTAAATGTACGTTAACGGTTAAATGTACGTTAACGGTTAAATGTACGTTAACGGTTAAATGAACGTTAACGGTTAAATGAATGTTAAAGGTTAAATGTACGTTAACGGTTAAATGTACGTTAACGGTTAAATGTATGTTAACGGTTAAATGTACGTTAACGGTTAAATGAAGGTTAACGGTTAAATGTACGTTAACGGTTAAATGTATGTTAACGGTTAAATGTACGTTAACGGTTAAATGTACGTTAACAGTTAAATGAAGGTTGAGGTCAGCAGATGCCAACAAGATCAGCAGGATTGTCAGGAAGGCTGGCGCTGTCCTGGGGGTCCAGCTGGACCTGGTGTGTCTGAGAGAAGGATGCTGCGCAAGCTGCGTAGTATCCTTGACAACAACTCTCACCCTCTCCATCAGGTGCTGACCTCATACAGAAGCACCTTCAGCAACAGACTCATTCCACCCAGGTGCACCACAGAACGCCACAGGAAGTCCTTTCTTCCTGTGGCCATCAGTCTCTATAATTCATCTACCTCGGGTCGTGAGAGGGACAGTGGAGACTCAGTGACCTGAGGCCAACGCACTATTATTATTATTATTTTTTGGTCAACGCACTGTAAATCCTTTCACTGTAATTTTGCACTGTAAATTCTATTTAACTTTCACTTTCACACTTTTTCAGTATTCATCTGAGTTATTTATTAATATATTATTACTGCCAATTTGCACTATACGTATTGTTGTGTATTGTATATACCTACGTATTACTGTAATAATACTGTAAATTGTGCAATTCATCTACTCATCTATCAACACACTTAGATTCATTTAGAGTTATTTTAGTTATATTTTGTTTATAGTAGTTTTATTTAGTTAGTTGTTGTTATTTCGTTTTTAGCTTAGGTATTAGTATATTTGTGTGTGCATTTATTCCCCCTGTGTCAACTGTTGCACCTTCATTTCCCTCGGGATTAATAAAGTTTCTTGAATCTTGAATCTTGAACGTTAACGGTTAAATGTACGTTAACAGTTAAATGAACGTTAACGGTTAAATGAACGTTAACGGTTAAATGTACGTTGACGGTTAAATGTACGTTAACAGTTAAATGAACGTAAACGGTTAAATGAACGTTAATGGTTAAATGAATGTTAACGGTTAAATGTACGTTAACAGTTAAATGTACGTTAACGGTTAAATGTACGTAAACGGTTAAGTGTACGTTAACAGTTGAATGTATGTTAACACTTAAATGTACGTTAACACTTAAATGTACGTTAACAGTAGAATGTACGTTAACGGTTGAATGTACGTTAACGGTTAAATGTACGTTAACGGTTAAATGTACATTAACGGTTAAATGTACATTAACGGTTAAATGTACGTTAACGGTTAAGTGTACGTTAACAGTTGAGTGTACGTTAACGGCTAAATGTACGTTCACAGTTAAGTGTACGTAAACAGTTAAATGTGAATACTGTGGACCACAGACCCAGTCATGCAGGAGTATGGGTGTATTGATCGAGGAGCTCCACACACAGAGGAGCAGTGACTCAAGACTGGGGGGGGGGGAGATGTCACTGATCTAATGTGTTGTGAGACGTCCATAAACAAGCCAGATCCATCCACAGCTGCGCCCCGGTGGGACGGCAACTCCAGGGATGATTGATCCATAGATGTTCTAATCATTGTTAGTTACAATCCAGAAATCTTTTTTTTTTACGGCTTTGAAGGACCGTTACCCCTTTTTTTGCGATTTCACGTTGAAGAAATTTCATTCCACCGAATCACAAAGCACCACACAATAGGCACCAACTTGTGTGTGTGCTTATTGTGTAGACACACAACGTTGGTGGAAATTGTGGGAGCCACCCACTTTGGCTCTTAGTGCACAGGTAGGAGTTTAGACAGTACAGAGATCATTCAGGGTCATTCAGGAGCAGGTAGGGTGCTTAGAGAGGCGGCAGTATAGCTCAGGAAGTAGAGCGCCAACCGGAAGGTTGTTGGTTCATTCCCCCGGCTCCTCCTAGCAAAACCTGGCGAGGTGTCCTTGAGCAAGACACCCTAACCCTAACTGCTCCTGACCTGCTGGCTGTCTCCTTGCATGGCTGACTCCGCCGTCGGTGGTTGAATGTGTGTATGAATGGGTGAATGTGAGGCTTGACTTGTAAAGCACTTTGGATAAAAGCGCATTAAAAAGCATCTATTACCATTTACCAGTTACAGAGACGGGTCATTAAGGAGCAGGTAGGGGTTAGACAGTACAGAGAGGGGTTCCGCTGGTGGTGTCACTCTACACACGCTGAACCCAAGTGTTGTGTTGGCGTGCCTGTAGCCCCGCGCTCAGCGAGCAGCTCCCTGATTGGCTACAGCTTAACGACGTACACCGGGGGAGACTGAAGGCCTCCGGTGCTGACACACAGAGCACACTCCGTCAGGCGGTGACCTTGGATGGTGTCAGCAGAACGCCGCTGGCTGTCCCCCCTGTCCCCCCTATCCCGACCCCTGAGCACGGATTAAGTTGCCGATGCTCAGGAAGACGGATCAATCTGCTCCCTGCCCGTACGCAGCAGTGGCAGGTTGAAAGGTGTTCTCTACGGATGAGGGACAGGCAGGTTCTCTCGAGACGCAGACCAGCACACAGAACGGAGAATTCGATGTTAACTAGCCCAAGGTAAGCGTTGCACCCCGTGGTTCATCGGAGAAGGTCACGTGTATGTCTACACAAGGGACCCTCATCCTCTGAATGGCATGGCCGTGGCTGAGGAGGTCGGAAGGCAGATGAGAGGGTCCTTCTCCAACATATCAATCATAAGACCGTCACAATAGTGCGAAGGTCAACTCCATTGTATGGGTTTAGGATCTTGGGATTGGCTTTTTCTACTCTGGAGCGACGACATAAACAAATGTTGCTCTTCTTCTTGTTTGAGTTTATTGGCGGGAAACCAACAAGGTGCATAGCGCCCCCTGCTGTATCGGAGTGAGTCCATACATGAGTATACTCGTGTACAGAACACATATCTATTGACCTAAATTGGTCAATAGATTAAAAAAAATGTAACTTCCTGTGGAGAAGCTGCAGAGAGGCTGGACTGTGAGCCGATAGGAGACACATGCCATACTTTATGTAGCAACACAATGAAGACAACATGGTCGTTATATTCAGTATTACATCACGACACGTTTAGCATCACAACGTAGTCACACTTTGGACAAACAAACTAAAACATTTAAAAACTAAAAATAAACCTCAAGGCTCCAACCGTAGACTTGAAGTTACCGTTGGACTAGCTACTGTTGGGACTAGCTACGGCTGGACTAGCACTCGTTAGGACTAGCTACGGCTGGACTACAACCTGTTAGGACTATCTACTGTTGGACTAGCTACAGCTGGACTAGCACTCGTTAGGACTAGCTACTGTTGGACTAGCTACGGTTGGACTAGCTACGGCTGGACTAGCACTTGTTAGGACTAGCTACTGTTGGACTAGCTACTGTTGGACTATCTACGGTTGGACTAGCTACTGTTGGACTAGCTACAGCTGGAATAGCACTTGTTAGGACTAGCTACTGTTGGGTTAGCTATGGTTGGACTAGTTTCTGTTTGACTCGCTGCTGTTGGATGTGGCAACGCTGAAAATTTACCACTGAATTCTTTGAATCACTGGAGCCTCCAGATCCTTTGTGGAGGTTATGAATAAGCCCTCATTGACTCGCATTACCGGCCGGTTTGATCACAACGCGTCCTCCTTAAATCACTCCGGAGCGGCCATTTTTAATCACTTCCCTCCTCTTCTTCCCCCCCCCCCTGTGGCAACTGCTAAATATTCAACCAGTTGTGGTGGCAAATTACCATTGACAACCGCC
>CM051019.1:18211891-18216891 GCA_027704905.1 Muraenolepis orangiensis
CCCGCCGCGGCGGTGGTGGTGGGGGTGCTGCCGTCTTCCCCATGACCCACCAGGCCAGACTGTGGTGGCGCTACAGTCCAACAACACTAAGCTCAGGAGGTAGAGCGGGTTGTCTGGCAACTACAAAGGTCGCTGGTTCAATCCCCTGGAGGTGTCCTTGAGCAAAGACACCTGAACCCTAACTGCTGGCTGTCTCCGTACATGGCTGACGCCGCAGTCAGTGACTGTGTGTATGAATGCGTTTGGTTAATAAGCGCGTTACAAATTGTCTGTAAGTGCGGCCCATTTACCAACCAGGCCAAACTGTGGTGGCGGCGCTGCAGTGAAACACTTTGTTCACGATCACCAACCAGATGAAACATTTCTGTTGGCAGGACGGGTGAAACTGGTTTGTTATTTGTGTGTTAACAAACAGAAGGGCCTTCTACGTCCTAGTTATCGAGTGGTACGTCCTGGTTATCGAGTGGTACGTCCTGGTTATCGAGTGGTACTCGAGGTCGAGAACTGAGCGATAGACAAAAATGTGGTCCATCGGGAAGTGAAAACAAACTTAGAAACACCAAACAAAACAAGAAAGTCTTCTAGAAGATTTGTCTGGGATACTTTTACACTTCCTTCATCTCGTCTTGTTAATCAATATCGTAATAGCCTTCTATACTACCCCTACTATATATCCCTCTTCGCTAGTAACCTATTTTGTCCTCGGGTTTTATGGCAGTTTAATGTCTCGTCATTACTTGCCATCAACTCTCCTCTCTGTAATTCCTCTCTCTCTTTCAACCACAAAAACAGAAGTCAGAGACAGAAGGATCTATTTAAACAATCGACTACGACTGAATCTATATAGACCATCTACCGCCCTGGTGTCAACCGCCTGTCCACGAGCACACTATAAACGTTTGTCAGATCTCCGGTAAGGTTTTGAATTGCTCCACTACAAGTGGATCGTTAGCACGCCGTGAAGAGTCGATGTCTGAAAACATCTGTCAAACAGCACTGATCTGGACAGGAACCGCGACTAAGCATCTGGGAAAACATCCAAGTTGAATTAGCACTCATATCCATCAAGGTGAAAGGGGTTTAGGGGCTCCGTCTACATCATTGAAAAAATATATCATAAATCAACCAGGTCTTGCGTTTCAAATGAAAAGCCTGGATATCCTGTGTTGGACTAACGCATGGGACATGCAGAGGTCAAATTCCCTTTGTCCTGCCCTTCTGCATTTAATAAGATCATTTTTCTTGCCATCTCTCTGTAGGAGGAGATGTCAGTCTGCTTCTTCTGGTCCATGATGCCCTTGCTCGGTTTCCAAAACATATCCACTGGCAAGCAGCACTTATTGTAAATTGCTGAAAATGGAAAATAGCTTTGATTCTTTCCCCAAAACCCCACTTTTCACAATCGTTTTGAAGTACTGATTTGAACAAATGGAAGTCATTTTAAAGCTTGGGCAAAAAAGTGCAAGTGGGAATAGAGTTTGTAATAGAGTGCCATTTTCCACAGATAGAATAACGCTATTTACATCTAGTTACGATAACCTGGAAAATGGAAAATGATGTTTGCATGGCCAGCCTTAGACCAACTGTCTGTAGTTTACTCATGCACATCTCAGGACTCTGTGTTGCACTCTGGCAACACACAATAGCAAGACAAAATGTTGTACATAATGGCCGAAGTCATCGAACGGGCCAAAGAATATAAGATTGAGACACAGTTGCATTGATTCAGAAAAGACACACAGGTAAAGACACACAGGTAAAGACACACAGGTAAAGACACACAGGTAAAGGCAAGAGGCTGCTTAGTAATCACAGCATTTTCGGAACAGAACATTTTTGTTATTTTCAAGCTTTAATACTCCTCACCATGTTACCTGGCTTACAAAGTGATTACATAGAATGAGAAACCACATAAAACACAAATACAGAATACAGATATGCAAATTAAACTGAAAAGCAATTCAACTAGAAAACGGTAAAACGCAGAAAGTTTAAAGATTAAAAGGCAGAAAATGCCACAGTCCATTAGAAGCCAGGGCATGGAGCCGGGTTTGAACAGAGATCTGAACAGTGTCTTCATGAAGAGGACACTGAGCTCTCTGGCCCGTTTGGGAGTGCGCTCCTGCCCATGTTGACCTGATCAGGTCAGCATGGCTCATGTGTCCGTCTGGGACCTAACAACAACCTGGACTACTGCCCCCAGTGCTTTGGAGTAAAACTGCAGCCCATGGGCGGCTCATATGGGCGGCGGCGGTATAGCTTAGGAGGTAGAGCGGTCGCCTCACAACCGGAAGGTTGCAGGTTCGATCCCCCGGCTCTTAACAAAACCTGTCGAGATGTCCTTGAGCAAGACACCCTAACCCCAACTGCTCCTGACGTGCTGGCTGTCTCCTTGCATGGCTGACTCCGCGGTTGGTGTATGAATGGGTGAATGTGAGGCATGACTTGTAAAGCGCTTTGGATAAAGCGCTATATAAAAGCATCCATTACCATTATCCCAGCAGATTACCACAGCATTATAGGCATATAGGTCTAACAGAGGGAAGCACTATCCTTCAGAGACCCGGGGTTTTTTGACTTGGACTTCCACAACAACACAACAAGTGTCCCGTGAGGTGAGCATCTGGGTAAAAAAAAAACAACAAAGCTAATCTTTTTCCCCCCAATAAATCACGATCACAACAAAAACAGAGAAGCGTCTTAGTTCTCTTTTCTCAACACAGATCATAAATCATCCGCTGGCTGTCGTTGGACGAACCGTGGGGCCGGTGGGCTTTATTCCGGCCGCTCCGCTCAGCGTGTGTCTACGCAGATCCAGGCCGCTTCATACGACCTCGGCAATTAACTCCAGACCTCATCTTGGTGGGCTTCGCCCTGGGCAGCAGCTTCGCTGAGGGGAGCGCTTCCAGTCTCCCCGGCGGACGCTCGCCGTGCCAAGTTCACAGCAGCCACAACTCAATATGCAGTGATCCCACGCTGAGCGTACAAATCCTGTATGACGTGACGTGTAGTAGTTTAGCTTTGGTTCACTGTGTACCAGGGTGCCTTTCAGACCGTTTTTTCTCCTATTCCCTCGCTATTTTCCATATTTTCCTTTTTATTAGAGTTTAAGCAGCCAAAGCAACATTGATTTCATGTTTCAGATTTTCATAAAAGGAGGAGATGGGGGTGGGGTGGGGGTTGGACTGTGAAGGAATACATCAAGGCAGTGGACTTGGGGATGGAACCCAGTACCTTTCGGCTGGTAGACGAACACCCTAGCTAGCAGCTATGCTATCCTGCCCCCCCCCCCCCCCCCCCCGGGGTACACCAGGAGACAGAGAGAACATTATTCTTATACTTATACTTTAAGTCTGAGAGACTGAAAATCAACATTTTAGAAGAGAGTTGTCAAGTTTCTGAACCGTGAAGAAGTACACATTGTGTTGTTCCCGCGAAAGATCATCTTTGGAGCATGTGAAACCAAAAACCAAAAAAAGGTGTGAAGTGACAGCTGAGTGCGTGTGAATACACAAGACACAGATTAGTCATTTGTTTACGACGACACTCCAGGACCCGAGGTGCCGTCGAGGTTCCTCCCGCTTTCCCCATTTATATTACAAGCGTCGCTGCCCCTGTCCTGTACCCGAGCCGGTGTTTTACGATGATTGGCGGTGATCTGTGAAGAGGGACGGGCCGTTCGCCCCGAAGCACATTAACATACTTCCCTCTATTCTCGAACACGGCCCGAGGCGCGGCGAAGGACCACGTCATAAACATGATTGGCGTTCGGGGTGAGGAGTTGAGGTTCGGAGAAGGGGAAGTTAATCTGGGCCCACGGTCACCTTGGCGAGCGGCTGAGTGTCACCTTGGTCGCTATCTGGGGAGAAATCAGCCCCCCAGCGTATAATGAAGGCTTAGGGCTTCACATGCGGCTCACCTTCTTAAGCGCAGCGCGGTGATTCATCCGGCGGGTCAGCGGTGCGATGGTTAATGTCATGTAAGAGACGGGGCCTCACGGAATACCACAGAACTGACCATGAACAGGAGTATAAACTATCACGACACTCACATGTAACGAAATTTAAGCCGAAGTTTGTCAAATCTTACGCTTCGTCTATGTTCACGCATATACCAAGCTTCAATGATGCAAAGTTCTCCATCACGCGATCCAAACAACTAACCAAGGAACCGTCATCGAGGGGACCAGCTATTCCTAGAATCAAGGCATCCAGCTGGGATGCTTCCTATGCAAAGGATTCTAGATGTGCTGCCTATCTCAAAAAGCAATCAAGCAACTCAGGTGCTGACTTCCTGCCGTTGGTTTGGGAACTGTTGGTTTAGAATCAGAAACATACTGTGCTCAGAGAAGGAACAGAAAAGGCAAGTCTTCCTGGTCGGTACACCTCGACCTCGACCTCACTTACTTATATGACTTATATGGCTTATATGACTTCAGATATTCCGGCTGACTTCATGAGCAGCAATGTCTGACCGATCAGGCAGAAGCAGCGTGGAGGCAGAACGGGGAGAACTACATCAATGCTGCTTTGATTTGGAAACCCTGAAACCGTTCAGGTCGGTGGAAAGAACAGAAGAAGGACTTTCCAGCCCACAAACACCAAAAATACATGACAGAACAATGTTTAAAGTGTATGATGCTTTCAGTAAGGCCAAACAGTGTATTATGCTTTGTGAAGTTATGAGTAGGGTCAATAATGACGGTCGTGTGGTCATGTGACATTCTGGTCATGTGACATTGATTGGCCAAACATCTATCCAATAGAAATCCTATGAGGTAAACCAGAGTAGATCAAAAAGCTCCAAAGACACAGGGTGACACCTCACTCACGAGACAGGGAGGTGTCTCCCTTAAATGTCTTGAATTATACAAAAGCCTTTTCCTGTGGAAAAACAACAAAAGCATCCATTAAGGAATCAATGTTATCAGCAGGAGGGACATTAACAAAGTGGTGCTGAGGCCACGAGGGGAGCACTAGCTCTCTCTTACACCTGATCGC
>CM051019.1:18219391-18251891 GCA_027704905.1 Muraenolepis orangiensis
ACCACCAGATGTTTGGCAGAATAACCCAAATTAAATTGGAATGATTAATTCTTCATTCTTTTCCAGTTATTTGTGAAATCAAATAGTCGCTCTCCGACAATACGATGCTCTTTATACGATCGGCCGCCGTGATCAAATGTACCCTCTGCAACGCAAACTGTAGCGTGGGGAAATCAACGTACGTTGCTGAACCACCATTATTTTTCTGCCCGTCACATAACAGATGTGTTCTGCGCTGAAGTCGGCATAAACATTTTAGACCAGGGGTGGCCAACCAGTCAGAGGTTAAGAGCCAAAAATGTTACTATGTTACTGCAAAGAGCCACATCATACACACAGTCACAGATGGCACCCCCCCCCCCCCCCCCCTCTCCTTCTCTCTTTTGTTCTCAGCCTTTCTCTGTGCTCCCTCACTCTCTTTCTCCCCTCTCTCTCTCTCACACAGACTAAATGAAAATCTAGAACTTTACACACACACACTCAGGATCCTCCCTCCCAAAGACACACACACCGTCACACAGACAGACACACATAGCTCTGCTCTGACAAATTTATTACACCATACACCATAATATTGACAGAAATTGAATTAAACCTCTCCTACTAGTATTCAGAGGCCAGTTATTATCAACAATGAACATTGTGTGCACTCTCACACAAACTCTCAGTAAACAAAATGTGAACAAGTTTTTTATCTTCCTATGCATGTTGCTTCTTTAAATTAAATTAGTGGGACTTCTGACATTCCTTGCCTTGAACAATCCTCCACCTTGTTTCAGTTTTTGGTTTTCTGGAAACAAGATTTCAACCACGCATTGGTTTAGGCATTTTTTAACAAACTCCCCTTCATTGTATGGCTTTTTAGCTCATGCTATGTTCCAAGCAACTGGATATGATGCAAGCGTTACGGTCTCCGAGTGCTTCATTATTTTTTGGAAAAACTGTGTCTGCTTTTCCGCCTGACTTTTCAAGGTGTTTAACTTCTGCTTGCGAAGTTCAACACCTTTAGGGAATTCCTGGTCGATGGAGTGAGCATGGAGTGAGGTGAAATGGTGCTGAAGATTTGAAGCCTTGAAATGGGCTAATGATGTCTGGCATAGAAGGCAAAATGGCTTGCAATTGCGTTCTATAAAAAAATATGAACTCTCCCACTCTACTAAAAACATCCTATGGTCCCATTTGAACTCAGATGGTCAACTCAGATAGTGCTTACTCAACGATAGGGTTTTCACCCCACGAAGGTGATTGGTTCACTGCATCGCAGGCATTTTTGTGATAGGCTCTTGGGCCGCATCACAATTAGACGCGCTGTCATGCTCTCATACTGACACTACACACACACAGTGGCGTAGGGAAGGCCCCCCCCCCCCGCAGTGGGTGCCTTGCAGTGGGGCCCCCCCCCTGGCGTTGGATGTAAGAAAAAAAATTAAAATCTATATATCTTAATTTCTGATCGGGTAGTAGCACCCCACCCCCGTCAACGATCGTCACACATCGCGATATTTCCCCGCGGATTTTGCTCACGGGGGGCCACGGGATTTTGCGCTACGCCACTGCGCACACACACACACACACACACAAATATAATTCGATATGAACTGAAGAGCCGCATGAAACTGGGCAAAGAGCCGCATGCTCTTTAGAGCATGTTTAGACGCTAAACATTCCCATTTAGATGCTAAACATTTAGACGCAAAACATTCCCATTTAGATGCTAAACATTTAGACGCAAAACATTTATACGCTAATCATTCCCATTTAGACAATAAACATTCCCATTTAGACGCTAAACATTTAGACGTTAAGCATTCCCGTTTAGACACTAAACATCTACACGCTTAACATTTGGACGGTAAACATTCCCATTAAGACGCTAAACATTTAGAAGCTAAACATTTCGGTTTAGACGCTAAACATCTACATGCTAAACATTTAGACATTTAACATTCCCATTTAGATGCTAAAGATTCCCGTTTAGATGCTGAACATTTAGACACTAAACATTCCCGTTTAGACGCTATACATCTACACGCAAAAAATGTAGACGTTAAATATTCCCGTTTAGAAGCTAAACATTCCCATTTAGAAGCTAAGCATTCCCATTTAGAAGCTAAACATTTAGACGTTTAACATTCCCGTATAGACGCTGAACATTTAAACGCTAAACGTTTAGTTGTAAACATTCCCGTTCCGACGCTCAACATCTACATGCTAAACATTGAGACACTAAACATTCCCATTTAGATGCTAAACATTTAGACGCAAAACATTTAGACGCTAAACATTCCCATTTAGACGTTAAACATTCACATTTTGACGCTAAACATTTAGACGGTAAACATTTAGACGTTAAGCATTCCCCTTTAGACACTAAACATCTACACACTAAACATTTGGACGGTAAACATTCCCATTAAGACGCTAAACATTTAGACGCTAAACGTTCCCGTTTAGATGCTAAACATTTAGACGTTAAACATTCCCATTTAGACGATAAACATCTACACGCTAAACATTAAGACATTTAACATTCCCATTTAGATGCTTAAGATTCCCGTTTAGACGCTGAACATTTAGACGCTAAAGATTCCCGTTTAGACGCTATACATCTACACGCTAAAGATTTAGACGTTAAATATTCCCGTTTAGACGCTATACATCAACACGCTAATGATTTAGACGTTAAATATTCCCGTTTAGACACTAAACATTGTGACGCTTAACATTCCCGTTTAGACGCTAAACATTTAGACACTAAACATTCCCATTTAGACGCTAAACAATACCATTTAGATGCTAAACATTTAGAACACTAAACATTCCCATTTAGACGCTAAACAAAACCATTAAGACGCTAAACATTTAGACGCTAAACAATCCCATTTAGACGCTAAACATTCCCATTTAGACGCTAAACAATCCCATTTAGACGCTAAACAATCCCATTTAGACGCTAAACATTCCCATTGAGACGCTAAACATTTCCATTGAGACGCTAAACATTCCCACTGAGACACTAAACAATACCATTTAGACACAAAACATTCCTGTTTCACAAACACTGCAGAAGGCAGTCTGGTCCCAGACAGTCGAGGAGCAGGATGGGATTGCGTTTCTGAAACGATGGGTTCTGTGTGTCCCTGGGTGTTCACAACAAATAACACAGAGACGTTTCATATTAAAAACGGGGGGGGAAACGGATCGCTGAAATTATGGCTTTATTATTCTTTAAGAGTGCGGGGAAAGTAATCACCGTGCCGAGTAATAGTCAATTTATTAACACTTTTAAACGAGCCCCAGCAGAAAACATGCCTCACATATCAGCTCACAGAGCTACTTCCCATGCCCGCAAACGGCGAGGCGACTCCATTTCATTTAGCCGTAATAAAGATTGAAACGCTGAGAGAGAGAGACAGACAGACAGGCAGACAGGCAGGCAGGCAGGCAGGCAGGCAGGCAGGCAGGCAGACAGACAGACAGAGATAAAGAGAAAAGCGGTGTGTGTTAATGATGCCGGTGTTAAGCTGACCACCAGTCCTCGGTTTACCTGAGGAACCCAAGGTGTGTTTTAGTCATTACCGCGTGGTGGTTTGCCGTTGGCGTCTTCATCGGTTTCAGATTGTTTTGGAGCACAGTGGGAGGATTTGGACGTGAACCGGTCAAACACAAGTTATTTACCTGAGAGCGGAGTTCAAAGTACGGGCCCTGGTCAGCCAAACATTCTCTACCTAAGAGTGGATTTCAAAGTAAGGGCCCTGGTCACACACACACATTCTCTACCCGAGAGTGGATTTCAAAGTAAGGGCCCTGGTCACACACACATGTACTCTACCTGAGAGTGAATTTCAAAGTAAGGGCCCTGGTCACACACACATGTACTCTACCTGAGAGTGAATTTCAAAGTAAGGGCCCTGGTCACACACACACATTCTCTACCCGAGTGTGAATTTCAAAGTAAGGGCCCTGGTCACACACACACATTCTCTACCCAAGAGTGGATTTCAAAGTACGGGCCCTGGTCACACACACACACGTTCTCTACCTGAGAGTGGATTTCAAAGTAAGGGCCCTGGTCACACACACGTGTTCTCTACCTGAGAGTGGATGTCAAAGTAAGGGCCCTAGTCACACACACACACACACACACGTTCTCTACCCGAGAGTGGATTTTCACAGTAAGGGGGCTTCATTCAAACCTGTTTATTTTGTCATCAATTATTCAGCCAGTGTTCAACGTGCTGGAACAGTTTATGGATCAATCAACTGGACGTCGCCTATCACGGCGCCACCGTACCGTAAAGTGAATTTGTCGTGTTTGCAATAAATAAATACAGTTATTATATATGTGTATAAAATACGTTTCACACACTCAGCGCTAGGCCATCCATCAACGACTTCTGAGAAATTTGGAGTGTCCAAAACTTTTAGAAAAACTTACAAGTGCTTCACATTTTAATTTGACAGTATAAAAGAAACAAACAGAACCAATCTGTTCTCAGGTAAGAAAACAAACAAACCTGAAAACACAGATCTAAACCGAGTGTCTCGGTTTGGGGTGTTTTGCGTCCCTCAACATGTTCTAAGCAGACGGAAGGAGCAGAGCCCCGACGCGCCACATGTAGAGAGAGAGCAGCGGGAACTCCTCCGACAGCAGCAGGACGCCGTGGCCCAGCAGCCCCAGGAAGGCTTGGTGTTCCTGGGTACACCCGGGGCCCGCCGACCCCCCACCCACCACCAGCAGCTTCTCCAGGACCCAGAAGAGGTAGAAGGAATTCTCGTAGCGGCGGAGCACGTCGTCCTCCGGCTGCTCCGTGTGCTCCGTGTGCGCCTGGGAGGACGGACACAAATACGGTTACAAGAAAAAATTAAAAATAACAAATACAACCCAAAGAAAACAACAGTTTGCCCTCCTCCCCTTCGGGAGGCGCTATAGGAACCCTCTGTTCCAAGTCAAGCAGGCTTAGGAACGGCTTCTTCCCCCCCCCCCCCCCCCCCTGCTGCCCAACATACGAACATATCATAACTCCCTCCCTCTACCTATAGTTTACATATTTAGTTAACATATTTATAGTTTACATACCTGTATGACAGTCATGTACATTTGTACATTTTTACTGTACTTACCGTATATATATATATATATATATATTAATGGTCAACTGCTGATATAACTACACACCCCTGCTCAGTACCTGCTGTATATACATGTATATATATTTATCTTTTGATACAACTGCTCACTACCTGTTCATACTTGTATACTTACCTTGTATATGTATATATATATATATATATATATATATATATATATATATATATACCTATAATTCTGCACATACCTCATACCTACTCTGTTATTTATACCTGTTTTAGTTTTTTTTGTAGACAGTTTTTACATCTTATTCAACAACTGTACATGATATATGACCAGGCACTTCACTGCAACATGTGCACACTGGTTAGATGCCAAATTCCTTTCGCTGTGCTGTACTTGTGCTGTGCAATGACAACGCATGTGAATCTAATCTAATCTACTATGTAGCAACATGTAGCAGTTGTACAAATGAGACATGAGTCTTTGGTCGGAAACATTTTATGAATACAAAGAAAGTCATTTTGGAAAAAAAAGCTTTCAATAATAAAAACAACACTGTGAGGTTATTATTAACTAGCAAGCTGCTTTCCAGAGCATGCTTGGCAAGTGTCTGACACACACACACACACATACACACACAAACACACACCCACACACACAATTAAAATGGGAGCAGTGTGATTTCAAGCTCCAGGTGTTGATTGGATGGTGCAACAGTCTAGCCCATGCAGGGTTGTAGCCAGCTGTGTGTTAATAGCCCATGCAGGGTTATAGCTAGGTGTGTGATGCTAGCCCATGCAGGGTTATAGCTAGGTGTGTGATGCTAGCCCATGCAGGGTTATAGCTAGGTGTGTGATGCTACCCCATGCAGGGTTATAGCTAGGTGTGTGATGCTAGCCCATGCAGGGTTATAGCTAGGTGTGTGATGCTAGCCCATGCAGGGTTATAGCTAGGTGTGTGATGCTAGCCCATGCAGGGTTATAGCTAGGTGTGTGATGCTACCCCATGCAGGGTTATAGCTAGGTGTGTGATGCTAGCCCATGCAGGGTTATAGCTAGGTGTGTGATGCTACCCCATGCAGGGTTATAGCTAGGTGTGTGATGCTAGCCCATGCAGGGTTATAGCTAGGTGTGTGATGCTAGCCCATGCAGGGTTATAGCTAGGTGTGTGATGCTACCCCATGCAGGGTTATAGCTAGGTGTGTGATGCTAGCCCATGCAGGGTTATAGCTAGGTGTGTGATGCTACCCCATGCAGGGTTATAGCTAGGTGTGTGATGCTACCCCATGCAGGGTTATAGCTAGGTGTGTGATGCTAGCCCATGCAGGGTTATAGCGAGCCAAACAGCCTGTTTGAGCTAGTCCCGTCCTCTATCAAAATGTATAGCTTCATTGCAGTCCCCACTCACTAAAAGCAGATGTGTGTGTGTAGAGGGGGGGGGGGGGGGGGGTGTAGCCAGAATGCCTGATTGCCGTTTTATGGTAACCCAAACCCTCCCCCCCCGCCCATGTGTGTGGTGTGCAACAATGTACCACACAATAGCATGTGTTTAACCTACAGAGGGCAACTTAAGCATAGGATCTTATCCTATGCTTAATGAATGTCATGTGATGTCATGCCATTGGTTTTCCCTGCGTCTCAACATAAGGTTGATCTCCACATGGCGCTTCTCCAGGAGAGGAGCCCCTCTCCACGGCTCATCATAACCCCTCCCCAGAAGAGAGAGGACAGAGATAGTTGGTGCTCTGTTAGGTTCGGCTCTACTAGGTTCAACTTGTATGGACACACACACACACACACACACACACACACACACACACACACACACACACACACACACACACACACACACACACACACACACACACACACACACACACACACACACACACACACACACACACACACACACACACACACACACACACACACCATTTAATTACAGTCATTTAGCAGACGTTTTTATCCAAAGCGACTTACAATAGTGTGTTTCAACAAAGGAAGGTAAGAGAACAACTCGTCACCAGAAGTCAAAAGTGCATTTCATTTCTAACAAGCCTCCAAGAACTGAACCAGTGCTCAGGTAGAAGTACAATAAGTTCAGGTAAAATTACAGTCAGGGAAAAGTATAACACACACACACACACACACACACACACACACACACACACACACACACACACACACACACACACACACACACACACACACACACACACACACACACACACACACACACACACACACACACACACACACACACACACACACACACACACACACACACACACACAGCGTAATCTCCCTCGGAGGTGAAAAAAAAAACAAGAGCTGAAATGGCAAAATTACACAAAACTCCTCGGCCAGAACATCAAATGGAATTCAATTTTGCACTCAGCCCCCCCGGGGGCCCGTGTCCAGCTGTTACCCCCCCCACCACCACCCACTCTACACACTGACCAACTGATGGGGACCCGCATGGAGAGGACCATGAATAAGATAGAACAGAAGGGAAGAGGCTAGTTGGCGGTCCGTCCCCCAGCATGTACCACAGATACACCAACGCACAAGGCTGCCGTCATGTTGCTCAGAACACGCGTGGCACTCGACGGTTCTTATTATATACCTTATTTACTGTATATTGCCATTTTTATTTCAACACTTAAGGAGTGGCAGAGTTCATAGTTAAAGTTTAATACTACTTCAAGAAACAGTACACCGACCCTTCCTCTTAGCGCTAGAGGGTCTTGTTAGCTCTATTTCTGGTTCACAGGCGCTTGTTTATTATTAGCTTGTGCTTATTATCTCAGTGTCTCTATCGGCTTCACTATTTGTCAATGTAGCCCCTGTTTGCTGTACTTATTGCGTCTTACAGCCAACTTATTGTACTTTCACCTGAGCACTGGCTCTGCTCTTGGAGGCTTGTTGGGAAGGAAATGCACTTCTGGTGACTAGTACTTCTCTTGTTGACCTATTGTAAGTCACTTTGAATAAAAGTGTCTGCAAAATGGATGTAATGGTATGCAAGGTAATAATTAATATAGTACATAATACTATAGTATAATTATTGTTCTCAAATAAATAGTCATAATAATAATCATTATCGCTTTGATAATGATTATTAGCGCAAACAGCAGATTTAAGATGCCATTTCGGGCCCATGGTGATTTCCAAAAAATGTTCCGGAATCCAACACATCGTGATTATAACATCGAACCAAATAATAAATAAATAAAAGAAATAAATGTAAAGGATTTATCGCCGTTAACAATTAACAGCTTTAACCTCGCACGCGACTAAATCTCCGTGACACCGGCGCTAATGAGTCATCAAAGCGACCGGCGGGTTAAGTACGTCATTAAGGTGAAGGTGACGGATGGGACCACGAATGCGAGGGTTCTGACCTACAGGACACAGAGCACACCTCCCCTCCCCTCCCTTCCGCCCCTGGTCAATATGGAGCCGCTCCAAGGTGCCTCATTAAGAATGGAACAGCCATACGTTCCAGCCTCACCCACCGGCCCCCACCGGCTGTTAAGTACACGAGTAAGAAGAGACGGACGCCCATACCGTCAGCAGTGCTTACTCAGTACCCGCCACGGTAGTGCTGACTATGCCGCGTGGCGGGGAGGGGGAGGGGGAGGGGGAGGGGGGGAGGGGGAGGGGGCGACTTGGAGGCGAGGGTGGATGGATGAGCCTCTCGCCGCGGGATGAAAGTCGTGAGACTTGGTGAGAAAACGGGGTGTGAGGAGGAGAGGGACAGGACCGGTTAAAAAGATTAAGACCCTTATTTCACACACCGACCGACCAACAAAAAGGCAATCATAATATACGAATAATGATATTCATAATTCCTTGAATTAGCAGCACCACAGCGATCCACTCAATTTTTGTCGTCACTTATGTTGCAACTCATCTTTGAAAGCCCGATAACGGTTGTAGATAACTTTGAGAGTTCATTACGGTCACATTTTTAAACTATATATATTTCTTAAGGCTTTTCTGCACGCGCACACACACACACACACAAATTCATACTGCTGGAGGGAATGGGGAGTAAGCATCCCATTGCACTTGTTGCAAATGGCAAATAAAAACATCTTAGAGGACACACATTGATGTGTGTGTGTGTGTGTGTGTGTGCGTGCGTGCATACGGGTTTGCACAAATTCTAAGTGTGTTGCGTGTGTGTGTGTCTGCGCATATGTGTGTGTGAGTGTGTGTGTGCATATGTGTGTGTGTGCGTGCATATGTATGTATGTATGTATGTATGTATGTATGTATGTATGTGTGTGTGTGTGTGTGTCTGTGCGCGTGCGTGCATATGTAGGTGTGTATGTATGTATGTAGGTGTGTATGTATGTATGTATGTGTGTTTGTGTGTGTATGCGTGCGTGCATATGTGTGTGCGTACGTCCACATGCGTCGTGAGGACATCCCTCAGGAGGCAGTTGTGGTCACCTGGGCCGTCGTTGCTATTCATGGGGCGGCGCCCGCCAGACCGCCGCGATAACGCCGGCGGTGGCAGTGCTGAGATTACAAGGCGCCCGGCCCGGCCGGGGACCTAATGGGGCATTTGATGAGACATTACTGTTCTGGGGCCACGACCCCCGCTCTGCTCCTACGGACCGGCGGGTAATCACCATCACGCTCCCATCGTAGAACCCAGAGCAATGAAAGAGAGAGAGAGAGAGAGAGAGAGAGAGACCGAGAGAGAGAGAGAGAGAGAGAGAGAGAGAGAGAGAGAGAGAGAGAGAGAGAGAGAGAGAGAGAGAGAGAGAGAGAGAGAGAGAGAGAGAGAGAGAGAGGAAAGAGGGGGGAGACAGACCGAGAGAGATAAGAGAGAGAGAGAGAGAGAGAGAGAGAGAGAGAGAGAGAGAGAGAGAGAGAGAGAGAGAGAGAGAGAGAGAGAGAGAGAGAGAGGGAGAGAGAGGAAGAGGGGGGAGACAGACGAGAGAGATAAGAGAGAGAGGAAAGAGGGGGGAGACGACCGAGAGAGAGAGAGAGAGAGAGAGAGAGAGAGAGAGAGAGAGAGAGAGAGAGAGAGAGAGAGAGAGAGAGAGAGAGAGAGAGAGAGAGAGAGAGAGAGAGAGAGGAAAGAGAGGGGGGGAGACAGACCGAGAGAGAGAGATAAGAGAGAGAGAACATTGCGTGTGTGTAGGTAGAGGAGGAATCTGCAGGAGCGTGTCACCGATGCAATGTTTGCCGAGAACGACAGTTGGTCGTCCAGGGTCACACCCAGATTCCTTGCGGTCCGAGTAGGTGTCACCACAGCATCATCAATGGTGACAGCCAGGTCTCGGTGCGGACAGCCCTTTGCCGGGAAGAACACCAGCTCAGTCTTGTCCGGGTTGAGCTTTAGGTGGTGCATCGACATCCAATTTGAGATGTCTGCTAAGCACGCGCCACCATAGTCAGTTGTTGTGTTGTGTCTGACACTGACTGTTGTGTGGAACCAACCATCCACCGCAATACTGTATTGCATCAATACAACAATACTTGGTGACACGTTTACATCCCTACGTACCTTTGTATATAGAAGTACAGTATACATATTCTCAAATGTGCAGTATTTGTTGTACTTGTGCAATGATTATAACGGCATTTTGATCGTGATTCTGATTTCAAGCATGTGATCTGACGTTTAATAAAATAAAAAAAATGCAACTCCCATTTTCGACTTTTGAAAGATTGATTGATAAGGAATGTATTTCCCTTTTAAGACGTTCGAGGACTATGTCATATTATGAAGCATAATAACACACCTGGCTGGCTACCACTGTCTAGCACCCCATCCAACCAAATCCTAAAGAATCAGACACCCCCCCCCATCCCAATGTCCTGTGACTCCACACCCCCACCGAGATCAAAAGCGAAGTGCAACTGCCAACTTTGGGAAGAAAATCAACACCTCATAATAGATTTCCAGCCTTGTGTTCTCCACACACAAACGCACTTCTCTTTTTCGATAAATATATCTCACCATCTCTTGCAGGCCAATCTGCAGACAGTCCTCTGATTCAAGACAGACAGGAAATCAATGCAATCTCAACTAAGCCGTGACTTCTCTCAGCGTCGGCTGACATCCCGACCCCTGGGGGGGGGGAAGCAGCGAACATCGCCTTTGTCTCCGGCTGTTTATTGCGTGCAGGACCCACCCCACCCACCAACACACACACACACACACACACACACACACACACACACACACTGTAGTAGCACCCATACTCTGGGGCAGGTTCCTCTTGACATCATAACCGCAACAATAAGAATCAGCTGTGCTGGGATATATATTTTTGGAATTATTCGAATTTATTCGATTTGACGATTTGTTCTTCCGAGACGTTGACGGATGGGAGAGAGGCGGCCTTCTGACAGATTGCCGGCAGATCTGCTTTGATCCGCGGTCCGATATGACAGCGGTTCGAGGGTCTGACGGAGGACCGTCCACACTTTCTCCCAGGGAGAGCAACGCTATTATAACACTATAACACTATAGAGGGCTGGCACGACAAGTCAGGCTGCCCGGTTCTGGACCCTGTGTGTTACTCTGGCCACCCCTACACGACCTCCCACTCCCCCGCCGTTGGGCCAGGGGAGACGGTGAGAAGGTCCACCATCAACGGGGACAACGTACTACTGAGCACTGTAAACGTTGGGTTTGGTGGGTTGTTTTAAGAGCTAGGTTTGGTCAGTTATTTATTCAAGAGCTAGGTTTGGTCTGTTATTTATTTAAGAGCTAGGTTTGGTCTGTTATTTATTTAAGAGCTAGGTTTGGTCAGTTGTTTATATAAGAGCTAGGTGGGTTGTTTAAGAGCTAGGTTTGGTCTGTTGTTTATTTAAGAGCTAGGTTATGTGTGTTGTTTAAGAGCTAGGTTTAGTCTGTTATTTATTTAAGAGCTTGGTTTTGAGGGTTGTTCAAGAGCTAAGTTTGGTTTGGTTTTGACATGATGGATTGCGATGCATCTGATGTGTTTTGAGGCTTTGATTGTCTTGGGAGGGCTTTCAACACAGAGATGATACTGGGAAAGATGTGGTCTTTCAAGACCCACTAGCATTGTTTTGTTTTCAAAACATCAACAAGTATGGACAGTTTTTGTCAGGTTTCTAACAACTATCTGCTTTTATCATTTCCAGTGACATTATTTGTATCAACACTCAATTCTCTGCATTTTATATGGCTTACGCCAGAACATGGGGCCGCGAGAGAACTCGGAGGTTGCCGTCTCCGTGGTGATAGACATCCTGGTTTCCGTGGGAACCCTCAGGCTCTTGCGCATGGAGCAGTGGGGGCGTGGGTCTCTCCACGCGAGGCGACTTTGCGTGTGGTTCTGCATAGGGTTCTGCATAGGGTCTGCATAGGTTCTGAGCGTAGTCCACCCCAAGTCACGGATTCGGCGGTGGTGTCTCAACGTAACATCGCACACGCAAACTACAACTTTGTCACGAATTAACCGGGAAAAAACAAAACAGGAAAATCAACGTCAGGGTGACGTGAGGGCTGGGCAATATATCCATATCGTCATATGAGAGTAGATAATAGATAGATAGATAATGGTAATATGGCATTAGTGTTTCCCTGGTTTTAAAGGCTGCATTACAGGGACAAGATGTCAGGTTCTGAACTCACCAGACGGTTCTGGCTGTTTTACCCACTTTGTCATTTTATCCACCTTGCTGATGATTATGGATCAAGAATGTCATCCATACAATATTGCCACAATATCGATAGAGGAATCTGGTGAAGGACATTGACATTTAGATTTTCTACGTATCTCCCAGCTCTACCCGACGTAAATGGTAAACAGACATTTACGTAGCATTTCTATAGCTCTTTTACCCAAAGCCTCTTTTATGCTATGCCTCACATTCACCCATTCACCCTCCCTACCGCCTGAGATACCGCCGGCGCTTGTATATCAACTCTTTTAGTTTATGTGGCAGAAGGTAGCGGTACTTTGTTACAGTAGAAAACAGCCGAGTGTGACAGTTAAAGGACTGTGACCCGAGACCCGAGGTCAGACCGAGCTCTCCACGTGTCGGAGGTCCGCTGGTATCAATGGCAGAGCTCGTCAACGGGCCGACAGCACGATAAAAATGGAGAAAACACAAATGTAACGTCATTGTTTTGGTGTAAAACTGTGAAAAAGCTGTGCCCGTATTACGGAACATCAAACATTAACGCCGGTGTGTGTGTGTGTGTGTGTGTGTGTGTGTGTGTTGTGTGTGGGCGGGCGGGCGGCGGCCGTGCATTAAAGCGTGGGTAAGTGTGCATTTGACCATTTGACAGCCATCAGCCGCTGTGTGACAGTCGAAAGCCACTTCCCCTCTCCCCAGGGAGGGCGAAGGGAGGGGGGGGAGGGAGGCTGCAGGTTTGGGTCTTATAAAAGACTTGGATCAAGGAGCAGTACTTTCGCTCTTGGTTAGTGCGCTAATGAGAGCCGCATGCATCCAGGAGAGAGAGAGAGAGAGAGAGAGAGAGAGAGAGAGAGAGAGAGAGAGAGAGAGAGAGAGAGGACCACTTTGATCCCCAGATAACATCGTAGCACTGCCACCCTCTCCTCTCCCTCCTGTCTGTCAGCCCCGCTGGAGGAGCGAGGGGAGTGGAGTCCTAGTGAGGAGCACTGACCCTCTTAGTCAGACCGCGCCGTCACAGGACGGACACCGGCGCCCTGTTCATGTGGGCGTAACGGTGATGTGGGCCACACACGTAAAGCCTTCTCCAGTGGGCGCCATTCATTCTGGCTGGGCTCCGCCATGTTGTATTGTAATTATTATTACAAGCAGACAGAGAGAGACACACAGACAGACAGACAGAGATGGTGAGAGAGAGAGAGAGAGAGAGAGAGAGAGAGAGAGAGAGAGAGAGAGAGAGAGAGAGAGAGAGAGTGAGAGAGAGAGAGAGAGAGAGAGAGAGAGAGCGAGAGAGAGATGACAGAAAGAGCAAGATAGAGAGTGAGACAAAGACAGAGAGAGACAGCGAGAGAGAGAGAGAGAGAGGAACAGATGAAAAGAAAGAAGGAATGAAAGGCGATATATATGTTGCCTCTCTGTGTGTGTGTGTGTGTGTGTGTGTGTTGTCCTCCTGGTACATCTCACGAGTCACCCGTGATAAAGTCACACAAACACTGACACCGATTTGAATATTGGTTCAAAGAAACACGACACCATCCACACTGTGTGATGTGTTTCACTTCCGCCTCATCACCGTGCTTCCATGCAGGAGCAGCAGGCGCACTACAGAGAGCGGTGTGATGGGTACTTGGGCCCGGTTATATTATTATAACATCAGCCCTCAAATGTCATTATGGCCACCACCGCGGTTGACAGCCATTATACCTCCATAACTACAGTATGGAGAGCTGCTGCTCTGCCGCCAGCTTCACACACACACACACACAATAATAATAATAAGTGGATGGGAATACATTACAGCTTACACACACACACACACACACACACACCACACACACACACACACACACCACACACACACACACACACACACACACACACACACACACACACACACACACACACACACACACACACACAGCCAAATGGCAGGCAGTCCTAGATTCAAATTGGAGTAGGTTATGTTTGTTTGATTTTATTATGCATTACAGGACAACCCAGCGCCACGATATCCTTCTCTTTACGACCCGTTTGCCTTCTCTGGACACCATCGATACCATATCGTGCTTTATGTTTAAGAGTAGAAACCATGATATGATTGGTTCATCTTTCCAGCATGGACACACAAGCATCTTGCACATTTTCATATCACGTTTTATTTTGTTTATTAGTAATATAATAGAACTAATCACGAGATGATATCATGTAACTACACCTACACCACAGTGGAAAAACAACCAAGCTATTATCATCCTCACACCGGCCAATCACAGGGGAAATAACACTTCCCCGTCTCCCCAGTGATTGGCTACCACGGCAGAGTGGTCAGACCGGCGGCTGCCGCTCGCTGGTTCAATCCCCCGACGTGGTACAAAATGGTCAAACCCCGAAATGGGACAAAATGTCGAACTTAAACTTTGTGAAAATAAGGTTTTCCATCAAAGGATTCGATACCAAATGCAGGACGGTTGCACAGCTGTTAAAGGAGGATCATCATTCCTCCGCTAGCTTCTGACCGTTATCTGGACGACCGCTGTGAGTCTCCCAGATAAGGGTCGGTCTCTCTCTCTCTCTCTCTCTCTCTCTCTCTCTCTCTCTCTCTCTCTCTCTCTCTCTCTCTCTCTCTCTCTCTCTCTCTCTCTCTCTCTCTCTCTCTCTCTCTCTCTCTGCAAAAAAAAAAGCTCCACTTTATCACTTTACACCTGACTCAGCTATACATGCTAACGCTTTGCTACCTGGCTCTCGTGCTGTGCTCTCACACTAGGGGGGGGGGGGGGAAGTGATGACAGCGTCATCAGCGGTAACACACATAAGTGGTTTTCTTCCCGAGGGGGGGGGGGGGGAAGGATTCTGTATTCTTTTTTTAGCAACACATATCTATATACACCTCGACCAAAATCCATCGTCTTTCAGCCCGGCCACCCCCCCCCCCCCCCCCAACTAGGGATGGGAGAGGAATATCATTAAGTCCTCTCAGTCGTTCTCTTATCCGACAGAGATCACCGTCAGTCACTGGAGGAGAGGGATAAAAAAACTACTTCCATGGATGTTTGAAAGGGCTGAGCGAAGCGGCCACCTTGTGACGTTAGCGCTGCACAGAGAGGGAGCGAAACAGTGCTGTGAAGTGCTTTTGAAGCCCGGTGGAAGATAGCTGGAAGCCTGACATTTAGGGGGGAGGGGGGGGGGGGGAAGAAGAGCAAGGCGGACCCCCTGCAAACGACCGAGCCCACATCCAACGCCCGGGCACTCGGGAGGGGGAGTGTGTGTGAGTGCCGTGGATTCTGGAGCCAAAGACAGCAAGCGGAAAAGGACCTGGCAGCGGCCCTCGTGAGCGGCCTTCTGATTACGGTCATTCATCACGGCGGTGCTAACCCCGGTGTCGTTAAGGGGATTCATCGGCCAGGCCCGCGGAACTGGATGCTCTGACGCTGAAGCGGAGACCGAAACGCCGTCCAAATTTCCCCGGCGCCGGAGCCAAAACAGATTGTGAGGAGATTATACCGCTAGTGTCCCTGCGGGAAGCCCTCTTCCTATAAACTATTCACCGGATCTTTAGTCCGTCAGGAGCGACGGCAGGTAACGGCGGTGACACCCAGCTGCCCAGGAGCCCGGTGACCAACGGGCCTCGGCAGTAATGACGCCAGACAGGTGTTTATTTAGACCTCCAGGGGGTTTCCGGTCACCGCCTGGGAATGAAACGTGTTTGGGTTCTATGAGGCCCTGGGGTAGGGCCTGGGGGAGCGGGTCACTGCGTTTTAGACAGCGGGGGGCGGTCAGCGCTTCTTGCCGTTCAGCTACATATCGCATTTCCATGAGTTGCTATTAAGCCTAAGTACATGTGTCTTGACATTGTTGCAAAATGTGTTCACGCTCCAAATAAGACCCAGACCAAAACAATGTTGAGCTCGTTAATGGTGACGCTGCTCCAAAAATGTCAACGCGACACAAGCGGCCGCCTAGCGGATAGTATTACTGGGCTGGGCCCCCCCGGGGGACCAGGGCTGTGTCACTGACCGTCACGCCCTCCGACCGGACGACCCGTGTCCACAGATGGCCGGGCCCTTATTTGTATGCGGAGCTGTCCTCCAAGGACAACCGCCCTGGGACGTCCCAGGAGAACCCGGGGAGCATGTCCACCTATCGCTCCCATCAGGGGACCTCTGTGCACTCCACTTCACCCATCGTCTTAGTGGAGATGATTGAATGCCCCACGGCTAGGCTTTGGCGGCAATGAGTGAAAATGCCCTTGGAATAGTGCTTAAGTGTTAATTCCCCATCACACCGCATCCATTATCTATTTTTGCTTGCATTGGGTAGCCCATAGCCGGTTATTTTTTGTTTGTTGAGAAAACGACTTCCTCTGATTGGGCACCTCTGAATGTCAATCAATACACCCAATCATGTGCGTTTTAGATTCTCCGCTTCTATCCAATGACAGAAAGTGTGTGTTACAACTCATAGTATTTCCGTTTCTGTCTCCAGAAACAGAGCTTAATCTATGTTTATCCAATTCAAACATTCAACATTCTTTGTGGGGGGGGGATTTGGCCACAATTTGTTCTGGAATGCAAATTAGCTGGAATTTGTGATAATGGTGCAATAAAAGGAATTTAATATTCACAATACAACTGTACAGGCACAAACAAAACCCAAACTTTTTTTCAAGCTATATAAAATATAACGTCCCTCCAACATCCATCAGCTGGTACATACTCATTATTAATAAGCTAAACGGCTGGGAGGAGACCACCGGGCAGACTAAGGTACCAGTGGGGTCATCTCCAACAGTCAGAGCTGGTTGATGTGGCCAGGGAGAGGGACGTTTGGGGTCCCCTGCTGTAGCTGCTGCCTCCGCGGCCTGATCTGGATAAGTGGTAAGTGGTGGCGATAGGATGGATAACTACTGACTTTACTATATTATGTAACCGTTAATCTCTCCGAAACTCCACCTACACCGCGATGCCACCTGGCCGCAGGACGTGAGAATAGTCGTGTCCTACCAAACTCAATAGACCTTTACCCATCCCTGGCCTTTTGCTCTACAGGCTCATTGAGCTCATTTAGCTCATTTAGCCTGTCAGAAAAGGCTAATGCCCCGACCATACGGAGGCTCGTCTACGCCCTCGTCCAGACGAACAGAAGTGCCATCGATGTTTGCTAATACATATCGGCGTGGGGATTTGTCTGTGACACGTGGTGCGGTCGAGCATCCCTTTCTGTGCTGATGCGCTGCCTTCTCCAGCCCCTGAGAAGGTATCCTGTATTCAACTGGAACGTATCCGGCATCCTGAGCATCACTCCACCAGATAACTCCAATAATACATTTTTGTTCACCAGCCCAACGTAAGCGGAGCTGAGGTGGGTTGATCCGAATTAACCCTGCCATCAAAGATGGGAGAAGGTTTGTCTGTTTGTTTATCCGTTAGCAAGATAACTCTAAAAGTTATGTGCAGAATTTGACAAAACTTGTTCACTCTCTACCCAGAAGGCCTTTCTATATGCACATTGTAATGTGCCAGTGAGTTTGTAATGCGTGTTTAAATCTAACATCTGGCCCCCTTAATGGGAGAGAACTGTACACAACTGTTCTAAACAACTGCTCGAAAGTAAAAAGAAAGAAAGAAAAAAGGGCAATAAAAATGTTAATTAACAATTTTAATATTTGGCAGAGGAGTGAGAGGAGAGCAGATCCCCAAAGCAACAAGGCTGAAACCTTTCCTGCCCTTTTTCAACTTTTGTTGATATTATTATACCGTGGTCGTGCGTTCCTCATGATGTCAAGGTGTATGACGAGAAGAAACAACACTGATACCGTTTTCACACTGCATACGGTATGGACTCCCGTATTAGTCGATACGGGTGTCGACGCCGTATTAGTCAGTGCGCATCGAATACACTTTGTGTTCACACTCTCTTCTAATTCGCGATTCGCTGCGCACTCGATACCAGGTTTTGATACCAATATTCTGTTCACACACACACACACACCACACACACACACACACACACACACACACACACACACACACACACACACACACACACACACACACACACACACACACACACACACACACACACACACACACACACCACACACACACACACACACACACACACACACACACGGGAAGCATAACCCGTAGTAATTGTATTGCTTTGCACCCGAACAAGTTACTTCAGGATCAAAACCACCTCCCCAAGGTGGATTAGTTAATGTGCACTAGTTGGGTATCGAATGCGCATTACTTTCCAGTGTGAAAGCAAAAGCGAAGCGAAACTAGTTTTGCAGCGCCGCGAATACCGTATTTTAGCCCAGTGTGAAAACGGTATGAATGACGACTAAGACACAGCTCGACGCTGAGAGAACCTGCAGACACGGCAAAAACATGTGTCGGATGAAGAGAGCCTTCAAAAGAGGACCTACTGTTCACAAGCTCTTGTGACTCGCGGTGTTAAAAGCAGGACATTGAAAAGTCCACTCAGACACATCACATCACCACACGTGAACGATCAACCAAAAACCAGCCCGCCGGCGAAAGTCATTCACATATTATCGTAATATTTGATCCCACTCACGCACCAACAGTAGAAACAAGAGGGGAGCGTCTTGGAGCAACTTGTTCCACCACAACGTTCAACCGTAATGTTCCACCACAATGATCCTCAGTGATGTTCCACCGTGATGTTCCACCGTGATGTGCCACCGTGTTTTCCGCGAGGGCCAGCTTCACCTACCGCCTGCTTTTGATATGGCCAGAAGTTATCTAAACGACAACATTAATCACCGGCGGCATCTGCTGCAAGACCAGCCACAGACCGGCCACGCTGCTGGAGCTGTAAGAGAGTGCAAGCTAGACACTAAACACACACACACACACACACACACACAAAAGGGATATGTGTGTGCTTAAGAGTCGGGATGTAGATGAGTCATTGTTTTAAAGCACTGTGGCCCATTAGCTGGACGCTGCTTACAGGCATAAGAACTGCAGACCGGACACACGCACGCACGCAGGCACGCACACACATCGAGGAGCTCGTCTGCCACTCTGGTGCCGTGGTCGTCGTCAGCCCGGGAAAGAAGAATAGGTTGGTTGCTGTTTGTTTGAAGCAGCCTCACCTGGCCCCAGTCAGACTGATTAGAGTCTGGTTGAAGCAGCCTCACCTGGCCCCAGTCAGACTGATTAGAGTCTGGTTGAAGCAGCCTCACCTGGCCCCAGTTAGACTGATTAGAGTCTGGTTAAAGCAGCCTCACCTGGCCCCAGTCAGACTGATTAGAGTCTGGTTGAAGCAGCCTCACCTGGCCCCAGTTAGACTGATTAGAGTCTGGTAAAGCAGCCTCACCTGGCCCCAGTCAGACTGATTAGAGTCTGGTTAAAGCAGCCTCACCTGGCCCCAGTCAGACTGATTAGAGTCTGGGGCTGTTGAGGCTGCACACCTGTAAAGGAACACAGGTAAAACCAGCTACCACCACCACACACACTCAGGAGGAGCACTAGCGTGGACCTTCTGCTCTGTTATATCAACTCTACAAACTCCCCAGCTCTCGGGCAGAAGGCCTAGGAACAACCAACCATTATTAGTGGAGTACAGACGTTACTGCTGCCGCATCCCGATGGATGGGATGTGACCACCGACTCATCAAAAACCTCCATTTCCAAGCACTGCCCTGGGGGGGGCCATAACGGGCTCTGTGGCCCCTCCCACCACACCGTGTAATGTATTTAAATCCAGAGAGGAGAGTCCTCGCTCACACAGAACCACTGAGCTCTGAGGGCAATTCGCTGAGGACCCACATCGGGTACATTAGACGGCCGACCGAGGGGAACAAACAAGTGGTTATTTGTGCAATATTGAGTCGTGCCGCTGAAGTAGTGTCGCCCCCGGGGGTCGGGAGAGCCAGTGCCGTGGCGGGAAAAACGGAGGTAGTGGATACGGGACCAGTTAGTTTTATTATAACGTCCTGCTTCAATGCTGAGCGGCCCGACTCCCACTTCTCTGAGGGAGAAGTCAACCACAACGGATTGGCTTTCATTAATAAGCCCACAACTCAGCGTGGTGAAACATACTTAGACCCTCCCCCCCCTGAACATTATGCCACCATTCACACTGAAGAGATACAGAATCAACACATCTGCAGCCTTAGCACACAGACACACACACACCCACACATGCACGCACGCACACACCCACACACGCGTCGCACGCACGCACACACACACACACACACACTGGTGTCGGTGCAGTGGATGACAAACACGACGGTGACTCAGAAAGACGGAGGGTTTGTGGACTCACTTGAGTTCCGCCTGCATGCAAAAAGTACTGTCACTAGAACTTCCGGGGAAAGTACTCTGGTGCGCTCTAACGACCACCTCCGCACACAATTCCAGCGGTCCATGAAGCAGTCCACATGACAACACGTCATGTTGTGGTCACATTGTGATCCGTATCATAATCCATATGATGAGGTTTCTTCCACATCTAAACATTTCCCCCCCCCCGCATTTTCCTGTGCCGCCATGCCCCCCGAGCAGCGGACGGATGGGCGGTTGATGTACATGACGGGCGGTTGATGTACATTAACTGAAAGAGTGAAAGAGTGATTTACGTGGCGAGCCGGTGGGAGGACATTGACCCGAGATAGCCTGCCAAGCACCAGTCGATCGGGATGGGAGCCGGGGGGGAAGGCACTTGATTGTTTCTTGTCTTCGTTTCTCGTTTTATGTCCTGAAGACGAGTTCACTCCAACACCGCTTGCTGATCCTGGGATCCAGGGAAGGGGGGGGGGGGGGGGAGGAGGTACACTATCAAATACACTAGTCACTGCACTTGCAGGCGGCAGTAGTTCCGTCTGTTGGGACTTGGCTCGGGAACCGGAGGGTCGCCGATTGGGACCAAGTACGGAGTGAGAACTGGTACTTGGAAAAAGGGGCCACTCTGCCTACTGGGCACTGCCAAAGTGCCCTTGAGCAATGCACCAGACCCCTACACTGCTCCCCTGGTGCTGTATATACGATAGCTGCCAACTGCTCCTAATAATAGGATGGGTTAAATGCAGAGAAACAAGTTTCACTGTGTGTGAACATGTATGTGACCAATAAAGACGATTCAAGATTTAGATTTGAGATTTAGCCACTATACAAGCCACTACACTTGCCACTATACTAGCCACTACATTAGCCATTACACAAGCCAGTACACTAGCCAGTACATAGTGCATTTTATTTATATTGCATATTTATTTAGCAAAAAAAAAAACTACCCTCCAATATCACCGGAGATGTACCAATTAGTTTGAAGATGATTTAACTGACAGTCCCCCCCCTCCCAACACACACACACACACACACACACACACACACACACACACACACACACACACACACACACACACACACACACACACACACACACACACACACACACACACACACACACACACACACACACACACACACACACACACACACACACACACACAGAATAAACACGCACACACGCACAGACTAATCGTTACTTCAATGTACCCAATGTGCCGTCTTCAGCACACAGTGAGAGAAATGTCGAAACAGATGATGGGATTTAAGGAGAGGATTGGGCGAAGGCTTGTACTTTTAGTGGTTTGGTCAGCAAAAAGCTTGCAAGAAATTGCATGTCCGCACATCGGTGACAAAGCGGGACGCATCTTAATTGCTTAAGTATTCAGCAAATGGGGTGAAGTTACACATCGATGAAGGAAACTAATGGTCGTAGCTTAGTGTTGCGGTCGTGTACGTATACTCCGAACCCTCTCGGGAGTGGCGCGGCTCCCCCGCTTTAATAGCTTCGAGCGGCGGTTTCAAACTGACACACACGCTGACACGCGGTTAGCACACACACCGACACGCAGTTAGCACACAGCCCACCAGGGGACTACACCGTAAGCCGGCAGGACAGAGAGAGTCTCAGAGAGACTGCGGCGGTATAGCTCAGGAGGTAGAGCGGTCACCTCACAACCGGAAGGTTGCTGGTTCGATCCCCGCCGCCTCCTCCTAGCAAAAACTGCAGAGGTGTCCTTGAGCAAGACACCCTAACCCTAACTGCTCCTGACGTGCTGGCTGTCTCCTTGCGTGGCTGACTCCGCCGTTGGTGGTTGAATGTGTGTATGAATGGGTGAATGTGAGCATGTGTGCATGAGTTGTAAAGCGCTTTGAGTTTGAGTTTGGTTAGAAAAGCGCTATATAAATGTCTATTTACCATTAGTCTCTGGACATCGTCAGGTCAATAAAGAAACGGTCAATGCATCTACAGAATGTACGGGCCAATTGCGTCGACGGAAATTCACTTATAAGTTCGCCAATTGCGTCGATGTCAAGACACTTAGAAGTTAGGAAAGTTCTACAAGCAAAGGCACTTTTTAGTTTCGAGAAAAGTTTCAGAATTGATAACCGCAAATGTGAAATCCCCATGTGTGGTCTTGAAACTTCACATCTTTTTTTTTTGTTATATGCAAGTCTACCAGTAACTTACAAATGGATCTATTAAGAAATAATTCCAGATCTGGATTCCATCTGTGGGTTCTAAATGTCGACGATTTCGAGGAAGTGGAGATACGTCGCCGTACGTCACTTGTAGAAAACGTAGGGGGGCCAAATCCTCCGTGCGAATAGACACTTAATTGCCTTTAAAGATGTGTGCAGAAGGGTTCTGCACGGCTGGGGGACAGGGTCCGTCCCTGAGGGGGAACCCTTCTCCCCGCACGGCGGTCTTCAGGGACTATGACAACCGGGGCACAAGTTAATAAGATGATGCAGTGGCTCCCGTCTTCAAACGCTCTTCAGTCTTCAAACGCCGCCACTTCTGACAGGAAGGAAAAGGCTGGAGGGGGAGGAGGAGGAGGAGGAGGAGGAGGAGGAGGAGGAGGAGGAGGAGGAGAGGCTGGAGGAGGTGGGTGAGCCCACCCACTGATGGGCCAACCCGATTATTAGCCTTGTGAGACCATCCAAGATATTTAAATTTCTCAATGAATGTCAGTCTGGCCTTGGCCCAGCAGCAATTGATTTCCAAGTTTGGGCGTGGCCTTACTCAAGCCAATCAGATTCAATAACTAACTCTTGACTCATGCTTTCTCCCCACTCTCACTGCATTCAGTTGGAAGTGAAGCTAAGAAATCTTCTCCTCTGAGGAAAAGCTTTCCGTGCCGATCCCTGTTCCAGGTTCAACAGCGTTATTCAGTATATTTCTGATTAGTTTTGATGGCGCTGTGGATCACTCTCTCTGATATAATTTAGTTATGTTTGGAAGAGGCTTTCAACAGGCTGGATGCCAGATAAACAGTGTGGGGACGGTGTAACAAGGCTACATCCTGATGGTCGTCATATCAACTGTAGCTGAGGCCCTGCCTCAGTCCGAGGACCTCCCTCAGTCTGAGGACCTGCCTCCGTCTGAGCCCCTGCCCTTAGTCCAAGCCCCTGCCTCATTCCGAGGCCCTGCCTCAGTCAGCCGGCTGCAAATAGTGTCAGTGATTACAGGTCTCGAAGAACGTTACGTCTCCTAGATCGAACGCATGTCTTTCTGGCTCTCCGCCAGGCGGCATTGTGCTGCGCTTCATAGGGATAATTCTCTTGAACTTTTATTAGAGTCTATTTGCTGGGCTCAGCTTGAGGGGCCGTGATAAAGGATGTGTGAAAAGCCGGATGGAGGAATAGTGGAAAACAGCCGTGTCCCATGGAGCCTGAATATGGAGGGCGGGGTGGAGGGGGTGAGTGTGAGTGAGGGAGAGTGTGAATGCAGGGGGGGGGGGGAGGCGATGGGGAGGGTGGAGGGGAGAGTAGCAGGGGTACAAATCACCCACTGCCTTCTTTCATCATTTGCACTTTTCCAATTTCTCTCAGGACCCCCCGTCGCCGGTAGCTGCCCACAGCGCTGCTCGCTCAACAGGGAGGAGGAGGAGGAGGTGGAGGAGGAGGAGGTGGTGGTGACTCAGGCAGCCAGGGGTGGCTGTTATTGATGACCCAGGAAGGCACCTACAGGCCTGTGTGTTTACACCTGAACCCCCCCCCCATGGCACTGGGGGGGGCCGCAGAGTGGAGAAAGTGGGGGGCTGGCATTCAGAAAATACCAAAACCAACGCACAGAGTGGAGCGATTGAAAGGCAACAGAAAGAAGAAAGAAAAAGTGGGCAGCTTTCGGTTATGATTTCAACAGCCTGTGTTGTTCCCCCTGCCAGACCGCCGTGTGTCTGCCTTTGGACGGCTCGTGGACTCGTATGGTGTATGGTGTGGGTTTTATTTTTTTTTTACGCCTATATTTTCCTTTTCATGTGTTGACTTTATTGATATCATTGTCGTTATTTTGGATTCTTTTCTTTATTCATCATCGTCATCATTATCATCTCTCATTTATTTTCAGTGGAATTGCTTCCTTGTTCCACCAGCTGTCCTCTCCCCTGTGTTATTAAATTATATTATATTCTAATATAATATATGAAGGTTGTGGGCGGGTGGAGGTGGGGGGGGAACGGTGAATTTAAAATGTGTCAAAAAAAAACATTTTTCATCTGCAGCTACCTCAACCAATCAGGACGGAGAGAGAGGCAGAGGTGAGATACCAGAGTGACAGGCGAGGATATCGACAAGATTCCAGCAGAGAGGGGATGAGGAACGTAACAGAGTTATGATGGAGGGGAGAGAGGAGAGAGGGGGAGGAGAGGAGGAGGGAGGAGGAGGGAGGGATAGCGGGAGGAGTGATGGAGGAAGGGAGAGAGGGGAAGAAGGGAGGATGTACTTATTTGACCCAATAAGTACATCAAACAGGGGCTACACAATGACAAATAGTGAAGCCGATACACAGAGATAATGAACTAAAAAATTGATTGTGTGAAACTGTGAATTAAAAATGTGAATAAAAAAAAATCCAAATCAGAAATTGACCATGAAAATGGGACTTTGGACTTGGGAAATAAAACCATTCGAATACGATAATACTGATAAACCTACGAGAGGTCACCCACCCACACCCAACTAAACCACTGGAACCATATTGAGAACCTTTTGACAGAAAAGGTACAGAAAGAACAAAGGTAAGAAGAAAGATCTACAGGAAGAAAGCGCAAACGACACTCCTAATCAAATGAATCCGGAGTCTGCCCATGATAAGTTGCGCCCTAATATCCAGGACCATCCGGTGGCCAGGGTGTGTGAGCCCAGCCCAAGGGTTGTGGGTTCCATCCCCGGTGCCCTGTGGTCTGCCTGCAGGTGTTCTAACCCCCCCCCACCCCTAGCTGCTCATTAAAGACACAAAAAATACGTCCATTTGGATAAAGACGTTACATTCAGGGCTGGCCTGAATACATAATTAAAAATTACGAGCAGTAGTTATAAACGATGCTGATGTTTATTACTTCTTCTTCTTATTACCAGTCTGTTCGATCGATTAACTAGAGAGCAATGATCCCCTCGCTCTACTTCTCCTGTACCTCCTGTTGGCTCTGCTGTCGCAGGGAGGGCCTGCTGTAGGGATGGCAAGATTCACAGATTTGCATCGGTACACCGGAATAAAAGTTCACCTACGATGCCTGGAGTTGGGATACATCATTCTTAATTCTACTCTCGGTAAAATCCGATGTATTTTGGGACTCCGTCGCCAAAAATGTTTTTTTGCTTCCTCCGGTCCCATTAGTCCCATTTGGCACCGCTGACACAGGACACCTTTTGCAGGCTGAAAAACGCCAGCGCACTGCACTGCTCTTTATCAATGACACAGGACGATCCTATTTAAAACAAAAAAAGAGCTGTTCGAAACGGTACAACCAGCTGTCAGTCTAAGCATTGTAAACAAAAGTTAAATGTCTGCATATCTGCGGATAGCAATTAACGGATCAGCCCCCAAGGCATTCCCATACACACAGCAGCTGTTCTTCCAAAAACCCAGAAGGATTAAGTGCTCTGACCAACAGCCATCTTTGTGCACACTGAGTATTGAGTAAATTCAATCAATCAAAATGTAATGAATTTGTATTGTTCCCCCCAAAACCACGCCCCCCACACCAGCTACTGCCACAAGTATATTTCAGATCTGTGGGAAACACTGGACAGCCCTTAGGTCTGTATCTTACGTCTGTCCCTTAAGTCCCTTGTTGTTTGTTGTTGTTTGTTAAGTCTGCATCTTATGTCCGTCTCTTACGTCCGTCTCTTACGTCCGTCTCTTACGTCCGTCTCTTACGTCTGTATCTTAAGTCTGCATCTTAGGTCTGCATCTTACGTCCGTCTCTTACGTCCGTCTCTTACGTCCGTCTCTTACGTCTGCATCTTAGGTCTGCATCTTACGTCCGTCTCTTACGTCCGTCTCTTACGTCCGTCTCTTACGTCTGTATCTTAAGTCTGCATCTTAGGTCTGCATCTTACGTCCGTCTCTTACGTCCGTCTCTTACGTCCGTCTCTTACGTCTGTATCTTAAGTCTGCATCTTACGTCTGCATCTTACGTCTGTATCTTAAGGCCCCGTCACACTATAACGTTCTGGTCAGCGTTCTATGAACGTTCTAATCGTTCAATTTTCGAGCGTTCTAGGGTGAGCGTGTACATCTGGCTGTGACTAACGTGTGACTAACGCACAAATTAGCGTGTGACTAACGCATGAGGAGCGTGTACCAGCGACCACGTAAGACACCCCTGAAATCTATTAGCGTGTGCTGACGTGTCACTGTGTTCAAACGGGTATAAAACGCGGGGAAATCACAGTGGATTCAGTTCTTGTCACGAGTGGATTGTTCGGTGGGACGCAGACCAAGACACAGTGGAGCTATAACAGAGCTTTATTTCAAGCAAACACAACACAAGAGAGTGATCAGGGACAGTCCAGGGGTCTGGGTACCGGGAGGTCGATCCGCGGAGTACCGGCAGGTAGTAGACCGGCGAGAGTCCCGTCCCGGGACGGGAGAGGAGTCTGGGTACCGGGAGGTCGCGACAGGTACCAGACATGTAATTCTAATGACCGGGGAGCTCGTATAGACCGGCGTAACGCGAGACAGGCGGGTGAAGCGAGATAGGTAAAGGATCTGGATCTCCGGGACATCAGCGTGGCGATTCCGTCCAGAATGTACGACGTAACATGAACAAAGTATGACGTACGACCTAACCCCGGGGTAACGGGGAGCCAGGGTCTATATACCCCAGGTGAGGGGATTAGCAATCAGCCACGGCAATTGCTGACAGGTGTGTGTGTGTGGGTGTGCGCGCCTCACGCACGGGGCTTGGCCACGCCCCCTGACAACCACCGTAACCGTGACAGTTCTTCTGGATATTGAACAGTGCACATCATGCCGCCAAGAGGGAAAAAGTGTGTAAGGGGGGCTACTGCTAAACTCCATCTCCATGTCGTCTGTACTCCTTCTCCAATCCGAAAATAGGCACACAATGTTGGATGAGTGTATGACTATGAGCACTGGTCCTGACCCACACACACACTCCATCTCCAATCCGAAAATATGCGCACAATGTTGGATACCACGTGAGTGTATCCAGTGAGTCGTTCACTGCAAAGCAAAGATTGTGAACGATTAATAACAACCAAGTAACGCTAGGGTAACGACTGACTAACAATAGCCGAACGCGTGCAACGTTCGGCGAACGCTGGTCTCCATGAGAACCTTTGTGCATGTTCAAAACTTTATTTTCGGACCAGTGTTCTCCGACGATCACCGACGATCACCGACGATTACCAGCGTTCACCAGCGTTCACCCAACGCTCTTCTGGCGCTATGCCAGCGACCACGGACGATTACCAACGTTTCCTCAAATGCTGACCAGAACGTTATGGTGTGACGGGGCCTTTACGTCCGTCTCTTACCTCTGCATCTTAAGTCTGCATCTTACGTCTGCATCTTATGTCTGTCTCTGAAGTCTATGTCTTAGGTCTGCATCTTAGGTCTGCATCTTACGTCTGTAACTTAAGTCTGCATCTTAAGTCAGAATCTTAAGTCTGTATCTTAAGTCTGCATCTTAAGTCTGCATCTTACATCTGCATCTTACGTCTGTATCTTACGTCCGTCTCTTACCTCTGCATCTTAAGTCTGCATCTTACGTCTGCATCTTATGTCTGTCTCTGAAGTCCATGTCTTAGGTCTGCATCTTAGGTCTGCATCTTATGTCTGTATCTTAAGTCTGTATCTTAAGTCTGCATCTTAAGTCTGCATCTTAAGTCTGCATCTTACGTCCGTCTCTTATGTCCGTCTCTTACGTCTCTATCTTACGTCCGTCTCTTAAGTCTGCATCTTAAATCTGCATCTTACGTCTGCATCTTACGTCTGCATCTTACGTCTGCATCTTACGTCTGTATCTTACGTCCGTCTCTTACTTCTGCATCTTACGTCTGCATCTTATGTCTGTCTCTGAAGTGTGTGTCTTAGGTCTGCATCTTACGTCTGCATCTTAAGTCTGCATCTTAAGTCTGCATCTTATGACTGCATCTTAAGTCTGCATCTTAAGTCGGTCTCTTAAGTCTGCATTTTACGTCTGAATTTGCAAGTCTGCAGCTTACCTGGCACAGTTGGCAGAGTCTCTGCGCCAGACCGCTGAGCAGGGAGAGAAGATGGCGGACCAGCAGGGACCGGAGAAGGCTGCTCTCCCCCAGGAGGATCAAGTACTCTGTCAGCTTCTCTCCTGACGCCTGTCCCTGCAGCAAAGCATCATGGGAAAAAGATGAGCGGCGGGTATACTATATACGGTTTGCGGTATACTTACTGTATATCCACTCTTCCGCAGGTTATCAAGTAGGTTTGGCTGTTGTTGGTTATATTTTCAGTGATCTTACACATCTTGTACATCTTTTTTCCTGGTACTAAACAAAGATTCTCTAAGCATTCATGATGCAATTATCGTTTCATCATCATGGTGTGATCGTATTCAGTCCAGAAACCTTCCATTTTTGATGGAAGGCTCACCGTTACACCGCAATATTTTAATGAACAATAAACAATACAGACTTTTTACTTCTGTTTACTTTGTCACAAGAAAACAACAATGTCTATTTAAAGGTGTTTAAATCATCTGGAAAAAAGGAGAAATTCAGTCAGCCAGGTATTAGTGTACGACGTGGACCAATGGTGTTCCGCCACCTATCCCCGGGGGAACGCCATTGGACGAGAGCCTCTTTAGGGGGCGGGCTCAACACATTCATACATCAATGTGATCAATGAGCTGATCTCCGGGGCCGCTGAACCTCTTTAGGATGTCAAGCCAGTCTGTTATTGCTTCGTGGGCAGCTGGTGTTTTCCAATAGCTTTCATGCAAATCTTTGCCCCAAATCCACGTGTGGTGAACACATTTAAAAATGTCTCTGTCAGCATTAGGACGTAACACAGCGCCTGTGCCCAAAGCGCCCGTGTCTCCGGCTGGCAGGAGTTCACGTCGTAGCTCGGTTCCTCTCTATTTAGTTTTACCGGCGGCGACCTTCAGCAACTCTTTCTCCATCAACTTTAAGCCTCTCTAAACGCCCAGCCTCTACATGCTCCCGTCTGGCTCGTGGCCCACGTCCTCTGCTATTTTCAGAGAGGAGCAGAAGAGATAGCGAGCGGAAAGAGGAAAAAAATAAACTAATATGAGCCGAATTCAATATTTGTCCAGCCCGGTGCCAGCGTCTCTCCTTCTCCGAAAAAAATTGATTATTTAATTTCTCTGACATCATTTCAAGAAGCGCTGGCTGGATAAAAATATTAAAATCAGAGGCCCTGCTGCAGGAGGACGCTTCAATCTTTGGAAATAGAATCAGGACAAATCAAATATAAACGTGAAAAAAAGATGCACGCCATTATGCAGAGTTTGAACTGGCTCTCCTAAACTAGTATCATTATTATCATCATTATTATTATTTAACTATTCAACAATCCTCCAACGGACATAAGAGCGACTGGGCCGAAGGAGCGCAGAAGCCGATAACTCAAAAGGTTATTACATGACATCTGCCGCTAGAGGAGCGCAGAAAGACGGCGGCTTAAGAGGCACAATCGGCTATTTAATCGCCCGGCGCTCAATCTTCTTCTCCGGCTTCCCTTGCCGGACCTGCAGGGCCCTAGAACGTCCACCTCATAACCGAGACCATTATGGATCTATTCAGACTCAAAGCTTCCCCATCAGAACCCCCCCCCCCACCGACGCAGAGGTCCACCCAGGGGTGAAGTGGCAGCCGGCGGCCTCCGATTGAAAGTGGTTTTGATTGACTGGGCTGGAAACGCTTTGGGTTCACACAGCGAGCGAGTCACCGTGCGGCAGTATAGCTCAGGAGGTACAGTGGTCGCCTAACAACCGGAAGGTTGTTGGTTACATCCCCCGGCTCCTCCTAGCAAAAAAAAACTGTCGCGGTGTCCTTGAGCAAGACACCCACTAACTGCTCCTGATGTGACGGCTGTCTCCTTGCATGGCTGACTCCGCCGTCGGTGGATGAACGTGTGTGTGAATGTGAGGCATGACTTGTAAAGCGCTTTGGATAAAAGCGCTTTATAAAAGCATCCATTACCGTCAGGGAAGCCAACGGTGCCATCGGATTTTCAACTGCCGGAGTTATTTATCCACTCGTTCCCTTTTTAGACTTTGGGTTGGGGTTCGGGGAGCATCTGGCTCCAGGATGCCTACAGGTAGAGAGGTTCAAACCCCCAACATCCTATGGACCCGGGAGTCCAGACGCTACCCTGTCCTATATGATGTCAGTCGGGGGGCAGAGCGGCCGGTGCTTCCTCAAGTTGTCACAGCGGCTCAGAAAAAAACCATAGCTCACCGGAGAGAGAGAGAGAGAGAGAGAGAGAGAGAGAGAGAGAGAGAGAGAGAGAGAGAGAGAGAGAGAGAGAGAGAGAGAGAGAGAGAGAGAGAGAGAGAGAGAGAGAGACGACGCCTTGCCCTGTGAACAAAAGGCTGTGTTCCGAAACCCCGTATGCACACGGCACCACAGAGTCAGCCCGCGGCCACACATCACATTATCAGCGGCCCGGCGACCCGCTCATAACCAGCGGGCTCTCTCTCATACATCACACTGGAACAATCATCTCATGGTTGACTAAATGACCGATCGGGGGAGGAAATACGATTACATGCAAGTGAAATATCACGCGGCTACCGGCCCCTTCCCAGTCCAGAACAGTCCCCCTGTGTTCCCGGTCCCCCGGGGCTTGGCGAGGCCCCGCTAGGAGCTCCCGGGAGTTGTGTTACACTGGGTGTAACACACACACACACACACACACCCAGACTCCCAGAGGTACTGGATGTAACCCGACAGGTCACAGGGTGTTGGGCTGCACAAGGTATGAGTAAGCTCTGTACAATACGGAGCTTACCCACCAGCGCCGTGCACGCCCCCCCACCAGCGCCGTGCACGCCCCCCACATGAGCACCGTGCACACCGCCCACGCCCCCCACCTGCACCGTGCACGCCCCCCACCAGCACCGTGCACGCCCCCCACATGAGCACCGTGCACGCCCCCCACCTGCGCCGTGCACGCCCCCCACATGAGCACCGTGCACGCCCGCCACCTGCACCGTGCACGCCCCCCACATGAGCACCGTGCACGCCCCCCACATGAGCACTGTGCACGCCCCCCACATGAGCACCGTGCACGCCCCCCACATGAGCACCGTGCACGCCCCCCACCTGCGCCGTGCACGCCCCCCACATGAGCACTGTGCACGCCCCCCACATGAGCACCGTGCACGCCCCCCACCTGCACCGTGCACGCCCCCCACCAGACACCTGCATCAACCAAATGCAGAGTCCAGACTGCTTCTGTTCGTTGTCTGAGG
>CM051019.1:18256891-18266891 GCA_027704905.1 Muraenolepis orangiensis
ACATGAGGTTTGAAACGTCAAACGAGGGAACGTAAAAACAGCTTTAGTCCGACATCATGCTTTTTCGATTTCCGTGTACTTCAACGTGGTGATCGTTTAAGAGGGGTATTTTCATGAGCCAGATTGGGATCTCGACGTTGCGTCGAAATTCCCCACGATTATCGCGTTTGCCTGTTTCCGACGTGGTCGAGCGTTGGCGTTTCGCGGCCGGCACCTCCATTAGAGAGCCGAGGCTTTCTCCCAGAGCCCACAGACAAGCGGAGCCGGTCGGTGATTTCCTGCCCTCTACGCGGCATGGGGGCGTCGGGAGCCCTTTTGCTCTGCAGACACTCGGGAGGAAATTGCAGCCGCCGTGTCGTCACAGACAACCCGTGGCGATATTGCCCGGGGAAACCTTTCTTCATCTTCTCACACTACCCCCAGGGCGGGGAGAAGAGAAGGGAGAGGGGAGGAGGAGGTGGAGGGGAGGAAGAGCATAGGATGAGGATGGGAGGATGGGAGGAGGGGAGAGGAGGATGAGGAGGAAGAAGATGGGAGGAGAGGAGGAGGATGGGAGGAAGAGCATAGGATGAGGATGGGAGGAGGGGAGTAGGGGTGAGGAGGATGAGGAAGAGGAGGATGGGAGGAGAGGAGGAGGATGGGAGAGGAGAAGGAGGGGAGGAGGTGGAGGGGAGGAATAGCATAGGATGAGGATGGGAGGAGGAGGAGGAGGAGGAGGAGGGGGAGGAGGAGGAGGGGAGGAGATGAGGAGAGGAAGAGCATAAGATGAGGATGGGAGGAGGAGGGGGAGGAGGAGGAGGATGGGAGGAGAGGAGGAGGGGAGGAGGATGGGAGGAGAGAGGAGGATGATAGGGGGAGCGGGGAGGAGGATGGAATGAGGGGAGGAGGAGAGGAGGATGGGAGGGGGGAAATCGGGAGGAGTAAAGGAAGGGGGGAGAGTTACGGTGAGCCGTGCCGTCCCTCCCGTCTAAAGACACACCAGCCCGCACAAGCCATGACTATTCTGGGATTATTTCCAGTTCACTCCCACCATATTTCCTCACACTCACTGCCAGTCGGCCCCCTTTCTACACTAGACTGTCTACATGTCTACATTCATACACCAAAGCGCGTGTAACCTGTGTGTGTGTGTGTGTGTGTGTGTGTGTGTGTGTGTGTGTGTGTGTGTGTGTGTGTGTGTGTGTGTGTGTGTGTGTGTGTGTGTGAACCAAGGGCACGATAAACACTGTTGCTCTGTGCTGACATCATTCACAAGGCCTCCATGACCTGGTGTGACACTGTGGATGAAAAATGCTCCAAGGCCTGCATGATTCAGATTTCTATTGTGGGGTTGGTAACCTTTTTATATAACAGTTGTTAGGGAAAAATACCCAAATGCGCATTATATATATATATATATATATATATATATATATATATATATATATATATATAATTGCGTGTCTTGAGGATTGCTAGAGCATTATGTTGCACTTGTAAAATGACAATAAAGGCATTCTGATATATATATACACCTTTGCGCGTGTGCACGCACGCACACACACGCGCGCGCGCACACACACACACGCGCACACGCACACACACACGTGACTTACCTTGCCGAGTTGATCGCCGTTGAACAGCAACCCCACTAGCTCCTTCAGAGACACTTCCACGCCCGCCACAAACTGCGGCGAGGGTTGCCGGTGCAAACACCAGGCGTCCGTGGCCCCGGCCAGCACTCGGCACGCCTCCTCCAGGACCGGGTGGCCCGAGGGCGAGGTAGGCGGCAGTGGCGCCGGGCCGTCCGTGGTGCCGACCAGCGCCACCACAGAGTCCAACAGCCCGCAGAGGGAGTCCGCCATCAGCGACGAGTCCTGGGGCTCGGGGCAGAACGGGTGGGGTCCCGCGGCCCACGCCCGGCGGCCACCCCTGTCTCCGGCGCGACGGAGGCCGCATAGGCTCTGGAGGAAGCGCATGTGGCGATGCATGGAGCTCCCCTCTGGGGTACAGGTCTGGTGGGGCGGAGGAAAAAGTAGCCTGGAGACGGGGCCTGAGGTGGAGGCCTGGGGGCCTACAGGGGCCGCAGGGCTTCCAGGGGCCACCACGCGCGGCGCCTCGGGGTCTGAGTGTGGCAGCTGAGTCTCCGTACCACAGCCTGAATCACAGTCCATCGTGGGGTCTTGGGAGAGGACGCCGTCCGACATGATGAAATCGTCACCTGCGAACATTGTCAGCCAATTAGATTGTTGTAGGCTCGTTAGCGACAGCGTTCATGTATTTCCACAACAAGGACACATTAAGAAGCAATTTAGTGCCGTCTCCCGTCATTAAATTTGACTTGTCTTGCATGGCAACCTAGTCACTGATTCGGTTGCGACTCTGTTTCAACTTCCTGTCTGTCTGTGTCTGTGTGTGTGTGTGTGTGTGTGTGTGTGTGTGTGTGTGTGTGTGTGTGTGTGTGTGTGTGTGTGTGTGTGTGTGTGTGTGTGTGTGTGTGTGTGATGTCTTGGTTAATGAGGAAGCTGTGGTTGAGACCAGATATGTAATTAAGAACATTTGTCATTTTAATTTAATTGCCAGGAGAGCTAACTACACCTGGACTTGGTCTACACTGGTAAGCAGACGGCCATCTAGTGGCCGTTCACCGAATAGGTTTGAAAGTCTGGGTTAGAAAGGTCAGGTCACCCTCATGTAATGGTCATTGGTCCTTAGGTTGTGGTCATCGTTTCATTAGCATATTGAATCACTCGACCAGGAGATTGTTATTTTAACTTGTTGACACAATTACACACCCAATGCGTTTCTGATGTCATTCACATTACATTACAGTCATTTAGCAGACGCTTTTATCCAAAGCGACTTACAATAGTGCGTTCAACAAAGGAAGGTAAGAGAACAACTCGTCACCAGGAATCAAAAGTGCATTTCATTAACCTAACAAGTCTCCATGAACTGAGCCAGTGCTCAGGTAAACGTACAATAAGTTCAGGTAAAAGTACAATAAGATAAAAGTACAATAAGTTGGCAAACAATATTCATTCTTTTTTTCTTTTTTCTACAGATGAATCTAATCTGAATACAGAAAGATATAAATACACACACTAAGCACCACAGACTCACTTTAGAAACTCATCTTAAGTGAGATGGACATTTTTAATAAAACCACATCCAAGAAAGCCTGGAGAAACCCAAAGTGGACCAACGTGACGTTTCGATTTCACAGAGGCGCCAGGAGGAAAGGGCCGGTAGTTAGTTAACGAAGTTGCTCCTTCCTGTTTTTCATTAAAACATCTCGTCGCCTCAAACCAAGATAGCTTCACATTTCCATAACGAGTTTCAACCTTCCCAGCACCAACTCGGTGCTGGGAAGGAATGCCAGGAGAGTTTAAATGCAAGGCTATGAAATACAAAAGAGTGTATCGAATGAACACATGTCTGACATTCACGACATATGGTTTCACCTAATTGTCTTTCATCGGCTTCCAAATGGTCAGAAACCGGACAAAGCCTGATCACGTCCAATGGGCCGAAGTCCTGGCATTCAAACAGCTCTCAAAGAGCATATTTGATTCTGGTGACAAACGGAAGTCCTTCACTGGGCTTTCTCTGCACATTAAAAAGAGAAGTCCCGGTTTCCGGAGCAACTGTGTTCATCTCCACGATGACCACTTCCCTCGTTAGCTTGTTGAGACTCCACGTCAGACCGGCTTCTGCGGGTTGCCCATTAGCGAGGCCAATCCTCACCAAACGCAAGATTTTCCTGTCGTTTAAATGCACCACTTCACTCTTAATGATGAGTAAGCCAACTGTGACCGCCCACCTCGCTGTCGGAGCGAAGTCACTCGCCCAAACCCACCAGTGACTCAACAGTCAAATTAGCAGGTAGAGTGAGCTCAGCTTCCGACCTGCAACTATTAGACACTGGACACTTTTCTGCGCTTCAGATCATTGTACATGTGGACTACTTACTTACATCAAACCAAAATGTTCCAAATGTGATTATTCAGACTCGGAAGGCTTTGAAGTCCGCCACCTGGCAGCAGCTAGGGCTCCCTGAGCGACCCCTCGTCCAACGACGACGACGACACGTATGGAAGACTCACCGCCCGGGCCCTATGGACCACGCCGGCATCTGATCCACGACTACATACTTAGGGTCGTAAACGACGGTAATGTGTTGCACATGTGTTGCATCCTATACCGCCAGAGCACCTGATTCATTAAACCTGGAATTCAAACTGAATAAACCGGTCCGTGTCTCAAAAGCATTTTCCACCGCCCACAGAACACCCACAGAAGGGGCCGTTCCACTGCTGCTCCGCATAAAGAGGTTTCAATGAACTCCACGGGGGGGGGGGGGGGGGGTGACCATGGGCTCACCTCCGCACAACAAAAGGTTCCAGTGAAAACTGTGTGGGACATACTGAAGGCAGCTGATACGCACGCACGCACGCACGCACGCACGCACGCACGCACGCACGCACGCACGCACGCACGCACGCACGCACGCACGCACGCACGCACGCACGCACGCACGCACGCACGCACGCACGCACAGGGGGGTGTGTGTGTTCGTGCCTGTTAAAACAAAAAGCAAGCCGGAGAATGGCAGAGCGGTGGCCTTCCGCCTCTACCCCAGTGTTTGTCCAACACAAGGTCTGAATGAATGCAGTTGGGTACCACTACCACGACTACGACTACGACGACTAGAATAAAACCCCATTTGAGAACCAAATATAAACATCGCGCTATACACAAGCCTCAAACTGTGGACGGACAGCATGGAGAAACGGTAGATCCTGCTTGTCAAATCGATGTGTGATGTGCGCAGAATTCACGCGCTCCGGCTCCAGCTCCGGCTCAGGACAAAGGGAATCGTTTTCAATTGGACCTTTTGATTGTGCCTCCGATGACAAACGACACCTTTAAAAGTGTCAGCGGTCTGGCTGCTCCAGATCCTTCTCTTACTAAGCCGCGGCTCCTATCGGGGAATTTAATAAAAACCTGTTTCTGTCTCATTTAATTCCGATTAAACCAGAAGAGAAAGAGAGAGAGATAGGGAGAGAGAGAGAGAGCGAGAGCGAGAGCGAGAGAGGGAGAGAAAGAGAGAGAGAGAGCGAGAGCGAGAGCGAGCGAGAGAGAGAGAGAGAGCCCGTCAATTAAAATCAAGGTTCCCTTTCCTACCACCACTGCCGCCGCCGCCGCCTTGGACAGATGTAGCCGATGATCGGGCTTTACGTTATTTTACAGGTTTGAAGCGGTGAGAAACACACACACACACACACACACACACACACACACACACACACACACACACAGCGCTTTTAAAGAGTGACTCAGAAAGGCGCTCCAGTGGAGTAGAGGTCAACCCGTCCGACCTCACTGCTATTGGCTCGCGGGTGAAAGGAATCCAACTAAACTTTCGTACTTTCGCGGGCCAGAATCCAAGCGGCGGTGGGCGTGCGAGGAAGCTTAACGCCCCGCTGGGCCGGGGGGGGGGGGGGGGCGGGAGGGTTGGTGTTGACAGACACACAGCCGCCCCGCTCGACATGACCTTTCTGTCCAACACCAAAGACAGCCGTATAATTGCTTACAGGTGGCGGTTTCCCCCCCCCCCCACACCCGTGCTAAATCATCCATCTTCAGGACTAAACAAATCACACACACACACACACACACACACACACACACACACACACACCTTGTGTGGTATTACCCGATACGGTTACTGAATGTCAATGCTGGCGATCTCACACTCGTTTTCTGAACACTGAACACCTCTGTGATGTTCCATCCATTCCGGTTGAGGTTCCCTAACCTGCCATTTCGATGAGTCAGCGGTGTGGTTTTTAATGCCGGCTGACCTTCTGATACTACGGCTTAGAGTACAAACAGTGGTGGTGGTGAAAAACACAGGGAGTTAGGACTCGGCTTGGGAACCGGAGAGTCGTCGGTTCGAGTCCCTGACACACCTGGGCACTGCCGAGGTGCCCTTGAGCAAGGCACCAAACCCCTACACTGCTCCCCGGGCGCTGTGTATAAAATAGCCGCCCACTGCTCCCAATACTGGGATGGGTTAAATGCAGAGGAACACATTTCCCTGTGTGTGTGTATGTGACCAATGGAGAGGATTCAATCCTCCAGATTTAGATTAAGATCACACTGTCTATGAGAAGCAGCCTCCAATAACCAATCCACGGCCAGACACTGTTATTTACTTAAATAAAGAGGAAACATGACAATTAGCTTTAGCCTTTGTTGTTATTTGATAACCCTCATAAATAAATAAATGAATAAATACATACATAGATAAATAAATAAATAAATAGATAGAACAATGCGTTTGTTGTTATTATTATTATATATTTTTTGTTTTCACTTGCCCCGTCAACGTTGAGCCCTGCAGTCTCTCGTGTAACACAAAAATAGAGAGGATGACCCTATCAATATGGGCCAATCGGGTGGCGCCTGAGCTGTGATTGGTCGGATTGGGCTCGACAAGAGTCCAACGGGCAGCCCGATGGACCAATGGCGGGACTGCTAACACGTAATCCGATGGCAAAGGGAAGTGACGTATCCAGACCGGTAAGAGCAGCTCATCGGGTCAGAGCACTTTGGATGTAACTATTATGCACTCTGAAAACGAATTACAATAATTGTCCGGTCTGGACAAATTTAATTTTAGGAATTAAAACAAAAAGCCTCTTGAAGCGAGGATGAGCATGATGAAGTAGCGGAGGACTGTTGTCGAGTATAGCATTCCATTGGCTAGTCGGTATTCTAACAGATCGTCACATCTTGTAGGCGGCGTGAAGTTCGACTGACCCGGCCGAAAACATTCCAGGTCCCGGAGGCCGGCCTCCGTGTGGGCACACATCCTCGAGCAAGACGCCCCCTCGACCCTACCTGCCCCTCCTTAATGGCCACTATCTGAATTCACTACAAGCCACTTTCCATAAAAGCATCTGAGAAATATTATAATATATTCATATTATATAACACCCACCCAAACACACATCATCATCATCATCTCTCATTGGCCTTTCCCGACTCCGGAGATTTAACTTTCATTCCTACTCAAACATCCTTACCCGATGCTTCGCCGCCGGCGCCCCCTGTCTGCGGCACCGCCGCCGGCATCTTGGCGAGGAGCAGCTCCTGCCTCAGGTGCAGCACCTCCTCCCGGAGCTCCCGCGCCCTGCTCCTCCAGCCGTCGTCTCTGCTCCTCACCCGCGCCGCCAGCGCCTCGGCGTGCTCCCTGCCACTCACCCCGGGGGGGCGGGACTTGATCACCGCCACGGCGGCCGCCAGCCTGGCCTTCTTCACCAGCCACCCGCTCGCCGAGGATCTGCCGGCTGCCCGGACAGACAGACAGACAGACAGACAGGCAGGCAGGCAGGCAGGCAGGCAGGCAGGCAGACAGACAGACAGACAGACAGACAGACAGGCAGGCAGGCAGGCAGGCAGGCAGGCAGGCAGGCAGGCAGACAGACAGACAGACAGACAGACAGACAGACAGACAGACAGACAGACAGACAGACAGGCAGGCAGGCAGGCAGGCAGGCAGGCAGGCAGGCAGACAGACAGACAGACAGACAGACAGACAGACAGACAGGCAGGCAGGCAGGCAGACGTAGCGTTACTATTGGTGAGACATATTTCATATTTGTATAAAGTCTATCCTGACTAGTGGCGAGGGTCTTTTGAGTTCTTGGTTCGAAAAACCCCAGAGCTTGAAGTCTTGCTGTCGGTAAGATGTAGTAAAATAGAACATAATATATCCAATAGTTATTGGATATGGATTCCAGAAATAGCACAAAGAAATATCCAATTGCCACAAACACACTCTTCTGTATTTCACCCAATATAAGACGATATTAAATATGTATTTTACCGTAGTTTTGTCGTATGGCAATGATGGCAATTAGTTTGCTTGCACACAAGGCGTTTTCCAGGGTGTGTTTAGGTTTACACTGTTCGTTACACTCATGTTATGTTCGTTACACTCATGTTATGTTGGTTACACTCATGTTATGTTGGTTACACTCATGTTACACTCATGTTACTGTTCGTTACACTCATGTTATGTTGGTTACTCTGTTACACTCATGTTATGTTGGTTACACTCATGTTACACTCATGTTATGTTGGTTACACTCATGTTATGTTTGTTACACTCATGTTATGTTGGTTACACTCATGTTACACTCATGTTATGTTTGTTACACTCATGTTATGTTGGTTACACTCATGTTACACTCATGTTATGTTGGTTACACTCATGTTATGTTTGTTACACTCATGTTATGTTGGTTACACTCATGTTACACTCATGTTATGTTGGTTACACTCATGTTACACTCATGTTATGTTGGTTACACTCATGTTGTGTTTGTTACACTTAAGTTATGTTGGTTACACTTAAGTTATGGTCGTTACACTTAAGTTATGGTCGTCACACTCATGTTATGGTCGTTACACTCATGTTATGGTCGTTACACTCATGTTACACTCATGTTATGGTCGTTACACTCATGTTATGGTCGTTACACTCATGTTACACTCATGTTATGTTCGTTACACTCATGTTACACTCATGTTGTGTTTGTTACACTCATGTTATGTTCGTTACACTCATGTTACACTTATGTTATGGTCGTTACACTCATGATATGTTCGTTACACTCACGTTATATGTGTTACACTCGTTGTATTAGGTTTTAGTCATGCTATGTTGGTTTTAGTCATGCTATGTCACTACTTTACCAGTGTCTTCGTTGTGGGGCGAAGTCTTCTTCTTCATTCCGTCCATAGTCGTCGTTTATGAACCGGATCTTTCTTCTTCTTCTCACTTCGAGGACAATTGAAGGAAACACGACAGCTACCACTCTACGGCGATGAAGAAGAGGGATCGGTCATGTCGTCATTGTGGTTCACGTATTTTATTTTGTTAACGTATATTTGAGATGAACGGATCAGCCGCGGCCATGAGCCCACGAAGAAGTGCCGCACGTTTTAGTTGACGTGACGTTTTTTTGTTACGTTGTTTCGTTACGTTGTTTACGTCGTTTGTACGTTTTCACGCTTCACTGGCGGAAATGGAATAAGTGCATTTATAGAACAAATCGTAAACAACTCACTCTTCTTCTTCTTTATCTTCTTTTTTTTCTTCTTCTTTATCTTCTTTTTCTTCTTCTTTTTCTTCTTTAACCCTCAGGGCGTTATGACCCAGTGGTGAAACAGACCCACTTCAATACAACCGAGACGTGATAAGAATAGAGCAGGAGAGAGAGAGAGAGAGAGAGAGAGAGAGAGAGAGAGAGAGAGAGAGAGGAGAGAGAGAGAGAGAGAGAGAGAGAGAGAGAGAGAGAGAGAGAGAGGAGAGAGGGGGGGGGGGTGAGTGACAGAGAGAGAGAGAGAGAGAGAGAGAGAGAGAGAGAGAGAGAGAGAGAGAGAGAGAGAGAGAGAGAGAGAGAGAGATGGGGGGGGGTGGCAGTATAAAAACAAGTGGCAAGCTTCCTCTGGCGCGCACTGAACTTCTGAAGTGCGGCGCGTCGTCGCCTGCCGCTGCCGCGCCGCGTCTCCTCCACTCCCACCACCACTACTACAGCACGACGGTGACGATGACGATGATGGACGTGATGATGATGGTGATGATGATGTGCACGAGACGTGATGCTGAGGAAGACGTAGAGGAAAATGTAGACCTCCTCGTCATCGGCGCTTCTGCCCGTCAAGTCATCAAGGCGGCGAGAGACGGACGGCCGTGGGATCAGCAGCGTCTTCACTTCATGTAGGATCGAGAAGAAGAAGAAGAAGAAGAAGAAGAAGAAGAAGAAGAAGAAGAAGAAGAAGAAGAAGGAGGTGGCTGAAGTGTACAAGTTGAAAAGAAAAGAAAACTATTTAAAAAAGGAAAAAGGGGTTTTCTTTAACAGTCGCGCTTTTTCAATCTTTTTTTTTTTTTGGGTTGGACTTAAACGCGTGTTTTTTTGCGAAGGCGCGAAGGACCGGACTTGTA
>CM051019.1:18271891-18274391 GCA_027704905.1 Muraenolepis orangiensis
TTGAACCTCCCGCTGTGTACCCCCCTCTACCTCTCCTTTGATGTTAAATATGACGACAAGACGGTGTTATTAACTATTTAAGGTCCTGTACCTCCCTCACACATTGGACCTCCTGCCGTGTTACCTCTCATCTGATGTTCTATACGAAGACAAGACGGTGTTATTAACTATTTAAGGTCCTGTACCCCCTCTACCGCTCCTCTGATGTTACATAAATGAAGACAAGGCAGTGTATTATATATGAACTATTTAAGGTCCCCCCCCTCAAACATGAACCTCCTTCTGTGGTACCCCTCTGTCTGGTCTTCATGTGTAACATCAGACCAGCGGTAGAGGGGGTACACAGCAGGACGTTCAATGTTTAGATTAGATAAGAATCTAATTTATTGTCAAATTTATAGTACAGTACAGCGCAAAAGAAGTTGGCATCTAACCAGAGTGCAAATGTTGCAGTAAAGTGCATGGTAATATATAATGTACAGTGGTTATATGAGATGTAAAAACTGTCTACTAGTTATAAAAACAGGTATAAAATAACTTAAAGAGTAGGTTTGAGATATGTGCAGAATTATAGGTATATATATACGTATATATATATACATATATATATATATATATATATATATATATATATATATATATATATACAGGTAAATATACAAGCATCAACAGGTAGTGAGCAGGGGTATGCAGTTATATCAACAGTTAAATATATATATATTTATACAGTACAAGTACAGTATAAATGTACATGGCTATCATACAGGTATGTCAACAATAAACATGTAAACTATAGGTCGAGGAAGGTTGAGAGTTGAGAGTTTGAGGAGGTACAGGACCTTAAATAGTTAATCACACTGTCTCGTCGTCATATGTGGCTTCAGATGAGAGGGAGTGTTCTTACATATTAACAGGAAGGCATAAGGAGTATCAGTGTGTTCAGTGCAGTGTGTCCAAGAGACACACCTCTCCATAGAGGAGGGTCATTCATACATACGTATGTGCACATGTAACGCCTCTGGCCCTCAGGAAGGACAGTAGCTACAGCCTTTTTAGTCAGGTCATGTCACTGCTCACGCTTATAGAGAGAGAGAGAGAGAGAGAGAGAGAGAGAGAGAGAGAGAGAGAGAGAGAGAGAGAGAGAGAGAGAGAGAGAGAGGGAGAGAGAGAGAGAGAGAGAGAGAGGGGGGGGGGGGGGGAGGGGAGCATGTGAACCAGTGGATCATGTGATGAAATATCTTTCTTCATGACTTATTCGAAACACACACACACACACACACACACACACATACACACACACACACACACACACATTGGAACACACACACACACACACACACACACACACACAGCCATTAGAACACACACATGCACACACACACACATTTGAACACACACACACACACATTAGAACACACATGTAAACACACACACACACACACACACACACACACAAGCATTGGAACACACACACACATTTCAACACACACACACACACAACCACATTGCATCGCACACCCACACACATTGGAACACACACACACACACATTAGAACACACATGTAAACACACACACACACACACACACACACAAGCATTGGAACACACACACACATTTCAACACACACACACACACAACCACATTGCATCGCACACCCACACACATTGGAACACACACACAAAATGCATGTCCCTGCTCAGGCTAAATAAACACTGGGAGGGGGAAAAGGATGTGAACGCTCAAGCCGGCAGATGGTCGGTCGCTTCTGGAAACGAGGTCATCATCCCGCTGGTGTGGAGAATGGATACTGTCAACCGTCAGCTGTCTGCTCCTCTGCTCCGTCCCAGCCCAGAGGACCACAACATGGCCGCGGTCCAGACAGGTGTGCGGCTGCCTACGTCAGAAGAGACAGGCTTAGGGAGAAGATTGTGTCCAAATGATTGAGAGAGAGAGAGAGAGAGAGAGAACAATAACCGTGTTATCGATGCGTTCATTCTCATTTTGCAGGAAGTGACAAACACTTTTGTGATTTTTTTTTCCACACACAGGGAAAGACATCTAGGGACATCTTCAGCGTCCAGTCGAAAGGTTCTAGGTTCCAATTCCACACATAGATGTCCTTCGGCAAGGCACCCGACCCACCCGCCTCAGCTCTTGAGATGAAAGGAATAAATATCCACGACGTCCACCATCAGACGTGTTCTATTGTGTTTCTCATCATTTGTCCAACAAGCAGCTGAGCATCTTTCCCCTGTCATTGTCCTCAGCAAAACACACACATGTCCCTCATACTCCAGTCCTCACCCTAACCCCCACACACTCATATTGTCCTCACACCTCCTCATATTGTCCTCACATGTCTACACACCTCCTTATATTGTCCTCACACCTCCTCATATTGTCCTCACATGTCTACACACCTCCTTATATTGTCCTCACACCAACTCATATTATCTTCACACCTCCTTACACCTCCTCACATGTCCTCACACCTTCTCA
>CM051019.1:18279391-18306891 GCA_027704905.1 Muraenolepis orangiensis
GTTGATTGGTTTCCGTTCTGTCGGCCCGTTTGGACTTCTTTCTGCTGAGTGTGTGTTGGGTGGCGGATGGGTACCTTCTGACTTTATTGTTGCAAGATGGATCGCAGCGTTTCTGCTGCAGTACCTCTGAAGAACAGGAAGATCGCTAGTCCTGGCTCTCGACAACGCGTACTGAACAACGTATTTATAGTGGTAGATCACTAGATACCTATTTCGAACTAGGAACCTGGTTCTAACTATGAACCTGGTTCTAACTAGGAACGTGGTTCTAACTAGGAACGTGGTTCTAACTATGAACCTGGTTCTAACTAGGAACGTGGTTCTAACTAGGAACCTAGATCTAACTAGAAACAAGTTTCTAACTAGGAACCAAGATCTAACTAGGAACCTGGTTCTAACTAGGAACCTGGTTCAAACTAGGAACCTGGTTCTAACTAGGAACCTGGTTCTAACTAGGAACCAAGATCTAACTAGGAACCTGGTTCTAACTAGGAACCAAGATCTAACTAGGAACCTGGTTCTAACTAGGAACCTAGATCTAACTAGGAACCTGGTGCTAACTAGGAACCAAGATCTAACTAGGAAAACCTGGTGAGAGCTAGGAAAACTACATTTAGATTTAGATTCAAATGTATTGTCATTGCACAGCAGCACAAGTACAGTACAGTGAAAATAAGTTAAGTTAAGTTATCCAACCAGAGTGCGAATGTAACATTAAAGTGCATGGTAATATACAATGTACAGAGGTTAAATAAGATGTTAACTAGGTCTACTAGTTAATAATTTGTAATAATTTGTTCTCTGTTTTGTTTTGTTTCTTGTTTTGTTCTGTTGTGTTTGTTTTGTTTTGTATTAGTCTTTATGTATTCTATTTCCTGTAAAGCGTCTTTGAGCACCTGGAAAAGCGCTATATAAGTCCAATATATTATTATTATTATTATTACTAGGTATAAAAACAGGTATAAAAAAACTGATAGAGTAGGTATGAGATATGTGCAGAATTATAGGTATATATATATATACAAGTAGGTAAACAGTAAGTAGTATCAACAGGAGATGAGCATGGGTTATGCAGTTATATCAACAGTTGAATATTAGTATATATATGGTTAGTACAGTAAAAAAAATGTACATGCTATCATACAGGTATGTAAACAATAAATCTGTAAACTATAGTAAGAGTTAGGTAGTTATGATACAGTGCAAGGCAGTTGAAGACATTGATGGTGAAAGGGTATAGTCGGCAGAGTTCAGAGTTCAGAGAGGGGGGGGGGTGGCAGGGGGGCGGCTGTCACGGTGGTACATAGTTCAGAGAGGGGGGGGTGGCAAGGGGGGGGGGTGTTAGGGGGGGGGGCTGTCACCGTGGTACATAGTTCAGAGAGGGGGGGGGGTGGCAAGGGGGGGGGGTGTTAGGGGGGGGTGCTGTCACCGTGGTACAGAGTTCAGAGAGATGACAGCTGAATTAAAGTACTAGTTTGAACTTTATAGAAGTTATAGTCATATGCCGATATGATGTCAATATAAGCTGTGCTGTATTGCTCTTGTGCCAACATCTTAAAACCTGCACTGTGTACACTTTTCTTTTATTACAGAATATTGGAAAGAGTCAATCCGTTCAGGGACTGCGTCTCTATAACACGTTTTATTCTGGTCCCGTTCGGCCCTGGAATGGTTTTGAAATGCACTTTTGTTCCGTCCGCCGGGGTTCTGATTTCATCTCCTTCGGAAATCCTTTCATGAGGTTGAAAAATCCCAGGGATAATCCAGCGTTTCCGTTGTCAAGTCTAAATAATGAAGGACCTCGGCATCGGTGGGCAAAAAACCCCCATAAATGATTGATTTGTTTGGGGCTTTGGAATCCCGCCTCTTTAAGCATGTGTTTTTGATCCATCCGGACACACAGAAACCACACGGCACACCCGGCACCAACCTCTGTTCGTGTTTCTGTGCTGCCTTGCTCAGCGGCTCAGCGTTTAGCTTTGAGCGGAGGTGGCGTGCAGCGGCGGTGGCAGCGGGCCGATTACGACCACCAAACTGAATTACACTAATCCACCCCGGATGAATTTCAAAGCGTGAATGATTTGATCCGTGACTCGAATAGACTGATTCGATTAGGGTGCCCAGTGGACGGCGAGCGTTCCTTCGTATCTCCCGGTTTCCAGGATGACTGAGGTCCCTGGCAGAGGGTCAGAGACGGGACCACGCGCTACAGTTAAAGGAATCACGGCCATGACACAGCATGTGTCATGGCCAGGTTTATTATAGTACTGGGAGAATGAATTCTAATTTGTTCTTGGTTCGTGTCCCAAAGAGAGAGAGAGAGACTTCTGTCCGGAAAGAGAGAGACACTTTAAAAGTGCAATAAAATGAGTGAGGCTGATGAACATTTTGGTCTTTGGTCTGAACCGATTACCTGCTTTTACCGGTCTAGATCCCTCCTTCCCGTTCGTGTTAGCAGCCCAGCCATTGGTCCATCGGGCTGCCCGTTTGACTCTTGTCGAGAACGATCCACCCAATCACAGCTCAGGCCACACCGTATTGGCCTAAACTGTGAGGGGTTTCGGCTCGACATCCAAGCGACCTTTCAACCTTTTGATCTAAATAATGTATACATATACTGTAGATAGATATATTTGATATATATATACATACAGTATATATATATATATATATATATATATATATATATATATACAGTATATATATATATATACCAAATATAAATAAAGTATATATTTATGTATTTGGTATATATATACGTATATATATATATATATATATATATATATATATATATATATATATATATATATATATATATATATATGGTGAATATATATATACATGTATATACACACCATATATATACATGTATATGGTGTATATATATATATATATATATATATACAGTATGCTCTCAGTATAACAACAATGTCAACGCCCCTAATGACCATAACCCTAAATCACTAAGTCATTATTATTGTAACATTGAAACGAACAAGTTTCACACCACCTCTGTGGCTCTGCGTCTCTGTGGCTCTGTGGCTCTGTGGCTTTGCGTCTCCAGGTGTTTGTTTTTTTTGTATATTGTCAGATTATATTTTCTCTCCGTGCGCACTTAATCAGCGAGCCCCCAAGGCTACAAATCCGCCTCAATTAGTTTGGGAGTCAGTGTGTGTTTTGATGTGCTGAAATTGAGTGCAAAGCCGTTCTTTCGAATTGCATTACACTTGCATGAGGTCCCCGTTACACTCGCAGGTTGAGCGCGGAGATAAGCGCTGTTACTATTAACTCTCTTCTTACGGGCTTCCACCGACGCTGCTCTCACACTCCCCCCCCCTCCTCTCTCTCTCTCCCACTCTCTCTCTCCCCCCCCTCTCGCCCCCCCCCCCCCTCTCGCCCCCCCCCCCCTCTCCCCCACCCCTCCCCACAGCGAAATTGATGGAAACATTTGCTGTTTTTTTTAGGATTTATATGAGAGAGGAGGGAGGAGGGGGTTTACATCAGAACAACTCTGCGTCAATGATTGTCGTGTAGTGTTACGGTTGAAGTACATACTATACGACTGGAAACGGGGCTCCGAACCCGGGGATGAGAGAAAAGAGAGAGAAAATCAATGTAGGCCTACATTCAGGAGTTTTTTTTGGGGGGGGGAGGGGGGTTTGGGTTCCGAAAGACTCTCTAAAGGTTTCTGATACCACAGACAGCGCTTTGCTCAGCTAACGGGAATTAGGACATAATCGAAGGCCAGGCCCTAAATGGTAAACACCTTATCAGTCTGCTTCCAAGTCCTGTCCAAGTTCCAGACTCTTGTGATGGTGGTGGTGGTGGAGGTGGTGGTGGAGGTGGAGGTGGTGGTGGTGGTGGAGGTGGTGGTGGGGGAGGTGGTGGTGGTGGAGGTGGAGGAGGTGGAGGTGGTGGTGGTGGTGGTGGTGGTGGTGGAGGTGGTGGAGGTGGTGGTGGTGGTGGTGGTGGTGGTGGAGGTGGTGGTGGTGGTGCAGGTGGAGGTGGTGGTGCAGGTGGGGGAGGTGGTGGTGGTGGTGGTGGTGGTGGAGGAGGTGGTGGTGGTGGAGGTGGAGGTGGTGGTGGAGGAGGTGGTGGAGGAGGTGGTGCTGGTGGTGGTGGTGGAGGTGGTGGTAGTGGTGGTGGTGGTGGTGGTGGAGGAGGTGGTAGTGGTGGTGGTGGTGGTGGAGGTGGTGGTAGTGGTGGTGGTGGTGGTGGTGGAGGAGGTGGTAGTGGTGGTGGTGGTGGTGGTGGAGGTGGTGGAGGTGGTGGTGGTGGAGGTGATAAGCATGACGTGATGGCTGTTCCTCCCCACCCCCACCCCCCCTAAGGGTTCTGACATCAAAAAACCAAGTCAATCCTGCCTATCCCCCGGGTGGAGGAAATATAACGTATTGATCTGGTTCTCAGAACATCTGTATGACCGAGAAGGTGGAGAATTGACTTCTTGTTGTTGTGCAAAATAGTTTCTGGATATTTTGCATACAAAAGCGAAGCTAGGGGGAAAGTGTGCAAATACACAAAGCGGAACCACATGAGAGAGATGAGAAGAAGCTAGAAGACGATAGCGTTACAGGGGTGAACGGTACGCATGACACCTGCCGATTTCCCCGCCATCAACCATGCGTTTCTAGATCTGAGCGGGGGGGAACCAACGTGTTAGTTCGGTTAGCTGTGAAGCCCTCAGAGAACACGGGAGACATCCTGAGACCTCCAAACACCCCCACCTCCTCCACCCTTAGAGGGGAGGAACCTTGGAACACAGAGGACGGCGCTCTCCTTCGGAGGAGGAGGGTGGTGCTGACAGACCTGTAAGGAGGGTGGTGCCAACTGTGAGGAGGGTGATGCTGACAGGCCTGCTGTAAGGAGGGTGGTGCTAACAGGCCTGCTGTGAGGAGGGTGGTGCTGACAGGCCTGCTGTAAGGAGGGTGGTGCTGACAGGCCTGCTGTAAGGAGGGTGGTGCCAACTGTGAGGAGGGTGGTGCTGACAGGCCTGCTGTAAGGAGGGTGATGCTAACTGTGAGGAGGGTGGTGCTGACAGGCCTGCTGTAAGGAGGGTGATGCTAACTGTAAGGAGGGTGGTGCTGACAGGCCTGCTGTGAGGAGGGTGGTGCTGACAGGCCTGCTGTAAGGAGGGTGGTGCCAACTATGAGGAGGGTGGTGCTGACAGGCCTGCTGTGAGGAGGGTGGTGCTGACAGGCCTGCTGTAAGGAGGGTGGTGCCAACTATGAGGAGGGTGGTGCTGACAGGCCTGTAGGGAGGGTGGTGCTGACAGGCCTGCTGTAAGGAGGGTGGTGCTGACAGGCCTGCTGTGAGGAGGGTGGTGCCAACTGTGAGGAGGGTGGTGCTGACAGGCCTGCTGTAAGGAGGGTGGTGCTGACAGGCCTGGAAGGAGGGTGGTGCTGACAGGCCTGGAAGGAGGGTGATGCTGACAGGCCTGGAAGGAGGGTGGTGCTGACAGGCCTGTAGGGAGGGTGGTGCTGACAGGCCTGGAAGGAGGGTGGTGCTGACAGGTTCCGGGGGTAAAAATGTAAATAAAGGTGAAACTTTCCCAGGTGATCCATGGTGCAGTGAGAGCGTCTGACTTCCACCTAAAAGGTACCGGGTTCGATACCCAATGTCACTGTGTTTTTGAACAGCGCCCGCAAAAAAAGAAAGAAAGAAAAGCAGAAATGAGAACAAAGTCATATGAGATAATGACACATTAAGGTGAACGAATTCACTGTCACACACACACACACACCACACACACACACACACACACACACACACACACTCACACAGAGACGAGAGTAAATGAATCAGAGCGGCGCATGACTTTAGACTTCAGATTGGGTTCAACTTTATTGTCATTGCGAGTACGCGAGTGTGCAGACAGAGACAACAGCGCATACAGTCGAACACACACACACACACACACACACACACACACACACACACACACACACACACACACACACACACACAAAAATCTATCAGGGTTTAGGAGAAGTTAATGTGAAACGACGGCAGATTAATAAATAAATTGACAATCAATGGGCGAGATGATGAGAGCGCTGTGTTGCGCTCTCTGCCCGTCGAACAGAGCCCTCTGTGCGAGCGTTAGAACCGCTCTAGAACCGCTCTAGAACCAACAGGAGCCCCACCTCCGGTTCCCACGACGCCGGTTGTCACGGTCGCCTCGCTTCCAAGGGGCAAAAGGAGGATTAATATGTGTGCCGTTCGCCGGAGGCTCTCATCCATCATTCCAAGGGGGCAGGCTGGCAGGGGGGGGGGGTGGTGTGGGTTTTGGGGTGGTGTGGGTTGGGGGTGGTGGTGTGGGTTGGGGTAGCCAGTAGCCCTGGCAGAGCTACTGCTGCCTTGCTCCATCAGTGCAGAGCATGGATGTACAAGACCTTGAGCTGAGCTCCAACAGACCCACTGGTGTTTCACAGTGAACGCATGCCTCTCGCCATCTCTCTCTCTGTCCATCTCCCTCGCCCTCTCGCCCTCTCGCCCCCTCTCTCTCTCTCTCTCTCTCTCTCTCTCTCTCTCTCTCTCTCTCTCTCTCTCTCTCTCTCTCTCTCCATCTCCCCCCCCCTCTCTCTCTCTCTCTCTCTCTCTCTCTCTCTCTCTCTCTCTCTCTCTCTCTCTCTCTCTCTCTCTCTCTCTCTCTCTCTCTCTCTCTCTCTCTCTCGCTCTGGAGAAAACAAAGGGAGTTCAGAGCATGCGTAGAATGGCAAGTGTTTATAAACTCAAACATTTCGGAGTACCGCCAGGAGAACCCAGGAGAGATGAAGGGAACCAAGGAGACCGACCCCATGAGAGATTAGGAAAACCCAGGAGAATCCAGAAGAACCCAGGAGAGATTAGGAGAACCCAGGAGAATCCAGAAGAACCCAGGAGAGATTAGGAGAACCCAGGAGAATCCAGGAGAACCCAGGAGAGTTCAGGGGAACCCAAAAGAATCCAGGAGAACCCAGGAGAGATCAGGAGAACCAGGAGAATCTAGGAGAACCCAGGAGAGATCAGGGGCACCAGGAGAATCCAGGGGAACCCAGGAGAGATCAGAGAACCCAGGAGAGATCAGGGGAACCAGGAGAATCCAGGAGAACCCAGGAGAACCCAGGAGAGATCAGGGGAACCAGGAGAATCCAGGAGAACCCAGGAGAGATCAGGGGAACCAGGAGAATCCAGAAGAACCCAGGAGAGATCAGGGGAACCAGGAGAGGAGGAGTTAGGGGAGATCACAAGGTCAGGGAAGGAGTTTGGAGTGTGGAATCCCCAACATATTAAACACATAACTGGTCTATGTTCTGTGGGAACAGAGAATACAACACAAGGGACTTTCCAATTGAGTTTTAGTTAATGTATAAGTTATGTATAAATCATAGCAAGCGTCACAAAGCTGCACAAAGTAAAAGTAAAAATAGAAAAAAACTAATAGACGACAGACTATTATTCATATTGACTTGCGGACACATCAGGTAGAGGAAGCTTCCAGAAGCCCCAGAGTGGCAGGGCTGTGTTATCTCTCTCCTCCCCAGAGCTCTCTCCTCTCTGTAGCGCCGGCACACACACCAAACGTGGACCAAATGGTTTTTTTGTTTTTTTCCTTCCACTGCGGCAGGCGGACGGACCGGGGATGAGATGAAATCTTCTGTTCAGAAAACAGCTCTGCCCAGAGGAGGAGGAGGAGGAGGAGGAGGAGGAGGAGGAGGAGGAGGAGGAGGAGGAGGAGGAGGAGGAGAATAGCCCCTCTTGTGGGGAAAAGTGTAGGACTGGGACCCATGATAGCTCCCAGATGAAACCTCAGCCGCCGCTGAACCCCAAGTGGCCCCTGAAGACGCCACTAGGGGAGGTTCTTGATGGGTTTTCTTTGTGTGTGTGTGTGCGTGTGTGTGTGTGTGTGTGTGTGTTTGTGTGTGTGTGTGTGTGTGTGTGTGTGTGTGTGTGTGTGTGTGTGTGTGTGCGTGCTTGCGTGCATGTGTGTGTGTGTGTGTATGTGCGTGTGTGTGTGCGTGCGTGCGTGTGTAGTGAGATACTAAGGGAGCAAATTGGACCTCGCCATTGGAAGGGTCGCCAGTCTGTAACTGTGGCAACTGAGGCCGTCAGAGGCTGAGGCTCCCATGAGGAGGCAGATGATGGAGGCAGCAGGGGCCCGCCCCTCAGGGTGTTGTGGTGGTGGGGGGGGAAGGGCAAAGGGGAGTCCTGTCAAAGTCATTATCTTAATACTCATTAGCATAATATTCATTATCCTCATACTCATTATCCTAACACACGCTTTGGTGACAAGCTCTCCATCTCTTCTCCCCTCTACCGTCTGGTCGCCGGTTGCGCAGCATCCGTACTGCAAGCACTACCAGGTTTAAGATAGTTTCTATCCACAGGCAGTGGGCCTACTGAACTGCTAGGAGTGCTGCCACTTTCACTTTCATAACATGTCATTAACGTTACACTGTCATACTTTGCTGGACTTTCTGCACTCATTACAGTTACTGCACTGTATTTATGATGCTGCTGCACTACTGGCACTTTAAATGCTTTTAAATAGTTTTGCACATTCAACAGATGTTCATACCATCTATTAGTCACTTTGCTGTCCTTTTTTTGTTCATTTTGATTTTGATTGTATATATCATTTTTATGGTATTGTTTTTGGAGATGTATACTACAGGATGGAGAGCAAGCATTCTAATGTACCTGTTACAAATGGCAAATAAATATCTTGTATCTTGTATCTTGTATTGTCTGCACGCCGTTCAGGAATCGAACCCTCGTATCTTTCCCCCCCCCCCCGATCAGATCAGAGCAGGAGGTGTCCTGCCCTTGGCTCAAGGGCCGGGGCGGGGTACCGAGGGACATGAGGAACTTGAGTTCCAGTTCTTCCGTCCAGAAGAGCGCAGGCATGAAGCCATGCAAGAAGAAAGTGATGAGAAATGAAGGTGAGTTCCCCTTCTCCTTCTGGTCAGTCGGTCCCGAGGGCGGTGGACTCAGAGAAGAAGCCCCTCCCCCCCAGCGGTGTCAGGACACTTAAGTGTGTGAGTCATTAGCGCCGGCAGACAGAAGAACAAGCGGCCAGCAAGACGCAGATTAATGTGGTATTTTGTAAAGAGAGACGCCAGAGCCAATTTAGGGCTCAGAGAAGAGTGAACAGTCCCCAGAATGGGCTCCCGAGTGCTGGGAAGGAGTGGCTCACGGCGGGGGGAGGGGGGTGGGGGGGAGGGGGGTTGGGGGGAGACCATCAGGGTGGGTCAGTGAGGGTCAGATGACAAAGTGCTCATCCCACTGAAGTGTCCCCAAACACCAGCTAACCTATTTTAAGGCCGCATCGCTTGTGAAAATTTGCCAGATGGCACCGGGGTCTCTCTCTCTCCCCCCTCCCCCCCCCCCCCCCCCCCCCACACACACACACACACACATCGACCTGAAGAGGCTTGTTCATAAGGCATAAGGCCGAGCCCAAGACAAGCAGTTTCGGACCCCCCGGGGGTTGATGGTCCGGTTATCCACTAGCAGGACTTCAAGACAACGTTTAGCTTCACCACAGCAGATACTGTTCTCTTTGTTAGGGGCCGTGGGGAAAACATTTCACGTTGTGTGAGCGCCCACGCTCAAGGAGGCAAACAGCGGGTTTTTGAGGGTTAAACGAAGAATATCCTTTTATTTCTTCGCATCACAACTGAAACCAGTAGAACAACAGAACAGCATAACAGCATAGCAGCATATCAGCATATCACGGGACCTCTCGGCCGCAAGGGCTCGGTCCTCTCACCCCCCTCCTCTTTTTCCAGCAACCCTCTACCTGTGTGCTTTTAAGCACCTGATTTACTCAGGTGTTGATTGTTGTCAGCTGGGGGTTTCACTCCGGGATCTCGTTCGCCTTCCCCCGGGTCCTAAAGCCCTCCAAGTATCTCCCTCGGGAGATATACGCCTCCCACAACGTAACCAAAGGTAAGTCTCCTATACTTTGCCCTGGTGGGACCCCAAGGGTAGCTTGGGGTACCACATATCCTTCCCCTCATCTTCAGAGCACCCTCGGCAGGCCCAGACCACAGGCCTTCTGACCTTCGGGACAGGGCATCTGCGTTCCCACGCAAAGTTAGGCACCTGTCGGTAGTATCCCCCTCCTCCACGGGCGCCTCCTGGCGTCCAACCCGGCTTGAAGGGGTATTCCCGGTGGCATTTGAGGACAAACCACCGATCCCGACAGTTGCGGCGCGGGGGCCAACCCCGCTCCTCTGGACCGTCGGCGTCCCAGTCGATGATCCGGGGCCTCGTGTTGTCCTCCAGTGAAAGCGGAGCGACGTCCTCCGGCGGGTGCGGAGCGGCGTCCTCCGGCGGGTGCGGAGCGGCGTCCTCCGGCGGGTGCGGAGCGGCGTCCTCCGGCGGTTGCGGAGCGGCGTCCTCCGGCGATTGCGGAGCGGCGTCCTCCGGCGGGTGCGGAGCGGCGTCCTCCGGCGGGTGCGGAGCGGCGTCCTCCGGCGGGTGCAGAGCGGCGTCCTCCGGCGGGTACGGAGCCAACACGTGGGCCCATTCCTCTCTCGGCCGCTTTCCCGGAGTCCTTTGCGCTGCGCGCTCACAGAGCTGTGTGACGGCCTTCTGTAATGTTTGTTGCCCCTGCAACACTGTTGTCAGCAACTCCCTTAAGGCCGGATCCATGTCTTCGGGTTGTGAGCTGGGTCAGAATGCGCGCATCCTCCACCATATGTGAGCGCCCACGCTCAAGGAGGCAAACAACAGCAGGTTTTTGAGGGTTAAACGAAGAATATCCTTTTATTTCTTCGCATCACAACTGAAACCAGTAGAACAACAGAACAGCAGAACAGCATAGCAGCATATCAGCATATCACGGGACCTCTCGGCCGCAAGGGCTCGGTCCTCTCACCCCCCTTCTCTTTTTCCAGCAACCCTCTACCTGTGTGCTTTTAAGCACCTGATTTACTCAGGTGTTGATTGTTGTCAGCTGGGGGTTTCACTCCGGGATCTCGTTCGCCTTCCCCCGGGTCCTAAAGCCCTCCAAGTATCTCCCTTGGGAGATATACGCCTCCCACAACGTAACCAAAGGTAAGTCTCCTATACTTTGCCCTGGTGGGACCCCAAGGGTAGCTTGGGGTACCACAGTTGTAATAGGGGCCGCAGGTTCGATATCAGCCTGTGGTCCTATGCTCTCTGTCTGTCTGTCTGTCTGTATGTCTCTGTCTCTGTCTCTCTCTCTCCTGTGGTCGCTCCGTACAGAAACACTCAATACATTTTATTTAGTACTTATTCCCGATTCCTATTCTTAGCCTTAGAAAAAATATCGGAAATAAAAAAAACACTCTTAAGAGAGAGAGAGAATAACATGTTAGAAAGAACCACAGGCTGGACTCCAACCGGCAACTCTGCCTCCACAGGGGGTGACACACAGGGTGAGCCACCCCCTCTGGGCTCTGGGTGGTGAAAGGTGTTTTGAAAACCCCCGACGTCTCCAGTCTACCCATTGGCACCCATACCCTTACCCTTACCCCTGAGCAAGGCAGTGACTCTCCCCCTTGTAGCTAGCCAAAGAAATAAACATCAAAAACATAAAAATAAATATTTGATGTTACATTCTCCCTGATATTCAAAATACGCATCATAGCAATTACACAGCAGTGATTAGGCCAAAAACTGCATTTTTTTATCCGACATTAATATTAAATGACACTCTTCCACCAGTTTCGGAGGGACATTACCGCGAGGATCAAAACAGCCCTTTTGTTTTCGCGAGCGCGACATTAGTTTTAGCTCAATGTATTTTTGTTCGAGCACATTTTAAATTAGAAGAAATTGCCTACACTCCACGCATCAGGATGGGATACACCGCGGAGCGGAACGGAGAGACATGTTCTCAGACATATTTAAACGCCGTCGCTAAGCCAGCATTAAATAGCATGGCGCGCGTTACGTAAGTGCAAGCTAACCTGGATTCCCACCACAGCAGCTGAATAAAAAATTACGGAAAGAGGATGGAAGAAGAAGTACTCAGACTTCAGTAAAACTACTAATACAACACTATAGAAATACTCTGTTACGAGTCCAAGTAGTAATACCACACTGTAGAAATACTCTGTGTAACAAGTCAAAGTAGTAATACCACACTGTATAAATACTCTGTGTAACAAGTCAAAGTAGTAATACCACACTGTATAAATACTCTGTGTAACAAGTCAAAGTAGTAATACCACACTGTATAAATACTCTGTGTAACAAGTCAAAGTAGTAATACCACACTGTAGAAATACTATGTTATAAGTTAAATTAAAGGAACAGCCAGTTAAATATTCTGCGTTGAAAATGTTATTGGCATCGAAATATGCTTAAAGTGCCAAAAGTAAAAGTAGTCATTATGCAGAATGGCCCATTTCAGAATAATACATATTACATTATGGGAATATATTTATTGACGCATTGTCCATGTGTTCATGGCTTTAATGTTGCAGCTGGTAAAGATGGAGGTCATTTTACTGTGTTTGTATACTGTATGTTTATTAGTACCTCAAATGTGTACTTGAGTACAGTACTTGAGTAAACTGTGTACTTTAGTTCTACTGTTATATAGTGCTGAGCTCATTCATAGGTCTGGTGCTGGACTAATAAAAAGTAAAGAATGTGTGTATGAATGTAAGTTATGCACAAGTGTTACTTTGAACATTTAAACAGTATCTGCAGAGGTTGAAGACACACCAGGACAAACACACACACACACACACACGAGAGAGAGGAGGTATTATGGACCCATTACCACAACTCAATATAGCAAATACTGATATGTAGAGCTGGTATTGATTATACATTACTGAGATCGATATATGTACAACATATACATATATTGTCTCATAAAACAAACGGTAAATAGAACTGATATGCACATTTGAAACACATGTTGACACATAGCTTATGTTGATATATAGAAGAGTATATACCAGTAAATATAAGTGACATTATACATATTGATATATTATATTTTTCATATAATTACACAGCTCTGACATCGGTCAAAGTTACAGGAGAAACTGTTGAGATAAGACATAATGAACTGAGTCGTGAATCTGTTTAATCTTTTATGGAAAAATTACAAAAAAGTATTTTCAAATGACATATTGTGCCATCCTCTCTCCAATGCAATACATCTAAATGACCATATCAAAAACGTGAGGTCATTGACATTTCTCAACTTATTGTCTTATTATGTAGACCAAGACAAGACAGGGCAAGGCAGGCATTCGACGTGTTATGTCTTTTTCTCAAAATGTTTATTGTGGCTGTCCCATCTGGGTCGCCTGCTGGGATCCCCTTATGGGTTGCGACCCACAGTTTGAAAACGGTACTGTACTGCCCTGTGCTTTTGGGCAAGGCACTGGTGCCACCGGACCATTGCTGTCTACAGATCCACACAAGTAGATCTTCACAGTCTAGGACCGTGCTGTGGTTGTCCGCACTTAACCCCACATGAACAAATGAAACACAAACCCGCAAACCAATCACACACTAATTACCATGTCGTACAATATGCTACAATCTCATTATCAAGTGTTATCTAAAAGAACACACACGCAGACACACGTGCACGCACAAACCACACACACACACACACACACACACACACACACACATACACATAACCCCGGTGTCTCCCGATAACTTCCTGCCAAGGTGCCCTTGAGCAGAACAGTCCAGCATGGTCCCAGTGGGATACACTCCAGCCTATATTCTATGTGAAGCAGGCCATGGCTGAAAGGAGGGCGAGTGTGTGCCATGGATAGCCCTTCTCCCCTGACAAGTATAGCGGGTTGAGTTCAGACTGATCCCAATAGAAACATGATGGACTATGAAAGGCCAGGAGGGGAGGCTGGATGTGATATTATAAGTGTCAAATCCAGCCTCCCCTCCTCGGACAACAACTTATTGTACTTTCCCCTGAGCGCTAGTTCTGCTCTTGGAAGCTTGTTAGGAAGGAAATGCACTTATGACCTCTGGTGACTAGTAGTTATCTTGCCTGCCTGTTGAATGACCTTATATAATAATAATAATAATAATGCCGGCTTATATATAGCGCTTTTATCCAAAGCGCTTTACAAGTCATGAATAAACTACAGCATGACGTTATGAACGAACCTTTAGATAGGTGGGCTACCTGTGTGTGCAACCGTCCATAATGTCTGCCTCAACTGTCTAGATATAATGTCCTAATAATGCTGTTTCATTTAGTTTTTATATAAATGCGTACTGCTCAGATTGTGTCCCCTTATATATTTTCCGGATATTTTGCGTAAACATTATTTTAGTTTAAATCTCTTTTTTTTTGTGCGTATTAATTGCTGTCCTGTACGTCGACCTGCGTCCCATCCACACTGCTTCCTACACCAACACACACATGGCAACACAGGTATAGTGTGCGTGTGTGTGTGTGTGTGTGTGTGTGTGTGTGTGTGTGTGTGTGTGTGTGTGTGTGTGTGTGTGTGTGTGTGTGTGTGTGTGTGTGTGTGTGTGTGTGTGTGTGCGCGCACATGGGAGCGTGCCCCCCCCCCCATATCAACTCAGTTCTCCAGCCACTGGTACGGTTGGTGGCAGATGAACACTAGGCTCCATCATTGAATCCGACTGTCACAGAGACTGGTTTCAACAGAGAGAGAGAGGAACTTCATCGACGCACACACACACACGCGCACGCACGCACACACACACACACACACACACACACACACACACACACACACACACACACACACACACACACACACACACACACACACACACACACACACACACACACACACACACACACACACACACAAACACGCGCGTGCTCACACACTCACACACGCGTGCGCACACACGCTCACACGCACACACACGTGCAGACACACCAAGCACACACACACGCTCACACGCACGCACACGCGCGCGCTCACACACACACGCGCGCGCTCACACACACACGCGCGTGCGCACACACGCTCACACGCACACACACACACACACACACACACGCTCAAACACACAGGCACACACACACACGCTCAAACACACAGGCACACACACACAAGGCGTTAATTATTTAGTTTTGTGGCAGAAAGGCTGGGGGGGGGGGGGGGCTGCTAGCAGCATTCGATTCAAATTAGATTTGTTTATTTCTATTTCTTCCATTTATTTTTTAATTGAGCTGCGGTGCGGTCCACCGTATGGCTGAGACAAGCCCTTTAGTGAACGCGTGTTGTGTGTATACTATTTACGGTGGCAGGGCTGCAAAGCGTTTAATCCGAATGCTGCACTTGGATGTTAAACCCGTCTCAATCGAAGCCGCGCCTCTTTCACACACACACACACACACACACACACACACACACACACACACACACACACACACACACACACACACACACACACACACACACACACACACACACACACACACACACACACACACACACACACACAGAGTGAGGTGTGAGGTGAGGTTGAGTGGTCGCATTAACAGCCGGCCCCGATCTTAAAAGAGCAGACAAGAGAATGTTTTAATTTTTTTAATAATTTTTTTTTTTAAGTTTGTACTCTCCGCTATGTGTGTGTGTGTGTGTGTGTGTGTGTGTGTGTGTGTGTGTGTGTGTGTGTGTGTGTGTGTGTGTGTGTGTGTGTGTGTGTGCGTGCGTGCGTGTGTGTTTGTGTGTGCGTGCCTGCGTGTGTGTGTGTGCTCTGCAGTATTCGGTTGGCCCGGACTTGCGTTCCTTGATTACATTTCAGTTCCCTCCAGTCTCAGCGGGAGTCATTAGGATCATTCTCTGAGCTGAAGTGTTAAAAGGCTGTTCCTAAATTCGACTTTAGCTCAAGCTTTGTTGTCGGTGACTATACATGCAAATGAGATGGGTATAAGAAGGGTATAATTGCCGGGACACAAAAAGAAGGGAAGATGATTCTTTAAGACTATTATCGTCATGACATGAATATAATGTCAATCTGGGCCGTAATCTGCTGGTAACTGGAAGTGTAACTGAAGAGGATGTTAAATAAATGTTATCGGATCCAGCAGTCCTAATGTGTTATAGTAGAACCTCTGATCCATCAGTCCTACTGTGTTATAGTAGAACCTCTGATCCATCAGTCCTACTGTGTTATAGCAGAACCTCTGATCCAGCAGTCCTACTGTGTTATAGGAGAACCTCTGATCCAGCAGTCCTACTGTGTTATAGCAGAACCTCTGATCCAGCAGTCCTACTGTGTTATAGCAGAACTTCTGATCCATCAGTCCTACTGTGTTATAGCAGAACCTCTGATCCAGCAGTCCTATTGTGTCCTAAGTGCCAGTAGTGCATCAGCATCATAAAAACAGTGCAGTAACTGTAATGAGTCCAGAAAGTCCAGCAAAGTATGACAGTGTAATGTTAGTGACAATGTTATGAAAGTGGCAGCACTCCTAGCAGTTCAGTAGGTCACTGCCTGTGGATAAAAACTATCCTTGAACCTGGTAGTCTGCAGGGGGGAGAAACACCCGACACCTGGTCCTAAAGATCTCCTCGATGCATGGGAAAGTGCACACCCGATGATCTTCTCTGCCGTCCTCACGACCCTCTGGATGGCTCTCTTGTCCCGTTGCCGTACCACACAGTGACACCACCGGTCAGGACGCTCTCTACGGGGCCACGGTAGAAGTTCACCAGCCCCTGTGTGCTTATACTGCTGCTCCTGAGCCACTGTAGGCAATAGAGGCTCTGGTCGAGGCCTTCGTGAGCATGACCTCTGTGTTGTGGGTCCACGCTAGGTTCGCTTAACTGCATCACATACTTACCTCAATCATTTTCTAATGTAATAATGAAATCTAAGTCATGAAAAAGGTTTTTTGATCCTCTCATTAGTAGTCACCGTGAAAACACAAGTGTTTAAAATTCGGATGATCCATCCTGTCCACAACTCTTCGCACCATACGGTTTCACGGTTCCATACCTCGGAGAGAGAGATGAGGGAAAAAGGCCGCTGTATGTCAGCCATAAATATTCAGCTCATCCAGGGGCTGTGGGTAAGACGCTGTAGGCCAAGGCAGTCCCCGTTCACCGCGTCTGTTCCACATGAATATTTCAGCTACCACATCTCACGCAGTGTGCTTTTCTATACAGGTTATTAGTCATGTTTAGCTGCCAAGGAAACGCTCAAGTGTTTCCAGGAGGACACGAGAATACAGGATGTTATTAAGTCCAAAATGAGAAAGGTAACTTTGTTTGAAGGCTCCTACCGACCAATTCTAGAGCCTGACAACCGATTCAAGGGCAACAGCCAAGCCAAGGAGATTTGAGATGAAGGTCAAGACGACCGGTCAAGGACGGGCTAACGGGACGGGAGGTTGAGAGGAAGGGGGGGAACTGGGAGTGCGTTCACTCCTACGGCCTGAAAAATGTTTACCATTTCTAAAAGTTCTACAAATGTATCCCACCATCATCCATTCATCGCCCATCATTCATCCAAACATCGTCCATCATCCATCCTCAAGCATCCAACCATATATCATCGTTACAGGGACCTCCCAGGACACCAGTAGTCAGAATCACAGAAGAACTCCAGTGATTTGTGTTCCTTGATTACATTTCAGTTCCCTCCAGTCTCAGCGGGAGTCATTAGGATCATTCTCTGAGCTGAAGTGTTAAAAGGCTGTTCCTAAATTCGACTCTAGCTCAAGCTTTGTTGTCGGTGACTGTACACGCAAATGAGATGGGTATATAAATGTATTATTATAATTAGATCGGAGAAACAAAAGAAGTAAAGAGGATTCTTTTAAGACTATTATCGTCACAATATGAATATGTGAACGTCAATCTGGGCGTTTCCGTCTGCTGGTAACTGGAAGTGCAGCTGAAGAGGATGCTTTGCTCCATACATCTCACTCACAAAATACCTGTGTATTTGCCCTGTTTGATGTACTTATTGTGTCAAATCTAGGCAACTTATTGTACTTTTACCTGAGTAGTGGTTCTGCTCTTGGAGGCTTGTTAGGAAGGAAGTGCACTCATGACTTCTGGTGACTAGTAGTTATCTTGGCCACCTGTTCAATTATCTTATTGTAAGTCAATTTGGACAAAAGTGTCTGCTAAATGACTGCAATGTAATAGGTGGAATTTAAGAGCCACAGACCTTCGACTGTTAGAAATGCCAACCCTTTTGTTAGAAAAAGATTCACAAGCTGTTTATGACACAGACACTAGCTTCACATTTCTGGATTCTGTAAAAAAGAAAACGACAAGAGAGTGGAAGCAAGTCAAGTTCAAAGGTGAAAATGCCAATGCAGCGGACAGCTTAATCGATAGCACCAGACTAATGGCGGTGCTAAACGGGTCAAGACCTTCCAATAGCGGATGACTTGAAGAGATTTGACAAGAACAGAGAGCTGCTCCTGTCTAAAACTAAACCAGTAGTTATGCTACCTAAACCTAACCCTGTAGCTGTGTTGTCTAACACTAACCCAGTAGTTGTATTACCTAACCCTAACCCAGTAGTTGTGTTGTCTAAACCTAACCCAGTAGTTGTGTTGTCTAAACCTAACCCAGTAGTTGTGTTGTCTAAACCTAACCCAGTAGTTGTGTTGTCTAAACCTAACCCAGTAGTTGTGTTGTCTAAACCTAACCCAGTAGTTGTGTTGTCTAAACCTAACCAGTGACACCTGTACACCTGCAGTCATAGAATAAGCCCCTCAGACACAACAGATGAGAACATCAGCATCACACCAGTGGGCTCTCCTCGCTGGGCCAGAACTCACAGCTCAACCGTCTGCTACAACATGGACCCAAAGAACACAATCACACCAAGGTCTAGAGCACTAACAGGAGACCCACAGAGAGACACTGACAGAGAAAGAGACAGACAGACAGAGAGGCAAACAGAGAGAGAGAGAGAGAGAGACAGGTAAACCTCATGGTTTAATAACACATCCCACCGAGGCATGCAGAGAGACAGACAGAGAGAAAGACAGGTAAACATTATGGCTTAATGCTGTTAACAACACAGCAGAGAGGGAGGGAGGGAGAGAGAGAAAGGTGGGGAGGGAGGAAGCAGAGAGGGAGGGAGAGAGAGAGAGAAAGGTGGGGAGGGAGGAAGCAGAGAGGGAGGGAGAAGAGAGAGAGGGAGGGAGGGAGCAGAGAGGGAGGGAGAGAGAGAAAGGTGGGGAGGAAGGAAGCAGAGAGGGAGGGAGAAGAGAGAGAGGGAGGGAGGGAGCAGAGAGGGAGGGAGAGAGAAAGGTGGGGAGGGAGGAAGCAGAGAGGGAGGGAGAAGAGAGAGAGGGAGGGAGGGAGCAGAGTGGGAGGTAGGGAGAGAGAGAGAGGGAGAGAGGGAGCAGAGATGGAGGGAGCAGAGAGGGAAGGAGGGAGGGAGCAGAGAGGGAAGGAGGGAGGGAGCAGAGAGGGAAGGAGAGAGAGAGAGGGAGGGAGAGAGAGGGAGGGAGGGAGGAAACAGAGAGGGAGGGAGGGAGCAGAGAGGGAGGGAGGGAGCAGAGAGGGAGGGAGGAAGCAGAGAGGGGGGGGCGTCTTTTGGGTTGTTTATTTTTTTTTTAAATGTTGCTGCTCTGTTTTTCCTCTCTTTACTTCTTCGGGATGTGACCTGCAGCAGCTTTAATACGACTGTGTGTCCTGCTCCTTATGTAAAGGTAGGAAGGAAACCGATGACACTAATCAAACAATCCTGAGGGGAACTGAAGAGAAGGAGAAGATACTGATTAATGCTGCTGAACTCTATCTCTCTGTGTTGTACGACCAGATGAAGACCATCTGTGTTGTACGACCAGAGGAAGACTGTCTGTGTTGTACGACCAGAGGAAGACCGTCTGTGTTGTACGACCAGATGAAGACCGTCTGTGTTGTACGACCAGAGGAAGACCGTCTGTGTTGTACGACCAGAGGAAGACCGTCTGTGTTGTACGACCAGAGGAAGACTGTCTGTGTTGTACGACCAGAGGAAGACTGTCTGTGTTGTACGACCAGAGGAAGACTGTCTGTGTTGTATCACCACCGAATGGCATCCCAGAGTCTCGTTCGAGGAGATCGGCCTGCAAGTATCAGAGAGATGATTGCTAATCACTTCCCTTTTGTTCCAAATTGATTTCCATTTAGAAACATTGTCTTTTGTGTGAGCGAAAAGACAACAAAACACAGCACCATATTTTCCACACATCTCCTATTAAAAGTAAAACTTGCAATAGTGTGAGGAATCTATTACACCCGAACACACGGGTACGGAGCTTCATTCTTTGTCATTCGTAGCCCCTGTTGTACTCCTTGTGTCAAATCTAGGGAGCCATCGTATTGTGCTATTAAATTAAAGATTAGTATTTGCCATATGCAACAAGTAAATGGAATGCTTACTCCCCATTCCCTCCCGCAGTATGAATTTCTAACACACAATACTATAGCAAATACAATACACAATAAAAATGAACATAAAAGTGACTGAAAGATGATATGTAGATGTTAAGATGTGTAGAATTGTGCAAAATGTAATTTTGTAAATGTGATGTGTATGTATATATTGTATTATTATGGCTTGTTAGGAAGGAAATTCACTGATGACTTCTGGTGACTAGTAGTTCTCTTGCCTACCTGTTGAATGACCTTATTGTAAGACGCTTTCGATGAAAGCGTCTTACAATAAGTTACAATAAGGACTGTAATCTCATGTCATGCAATATAATAAAATGTAATGTAATGAGAGGACCTTGGTTCCATTCCCCAGGTGCTGTTCTTGCTTTATAACGTTCTGTACCTACCTGACCCTTACATCAGAGCAGCAGCACGTCCCGATTCACACAACATCAACGATCGCCACCATTGGCAGCGTCTCAATAATCAATGAAAGCCACTGAATAATCCGACAGAACGGATGGCTATTGATTCCTCTTTTAAACGTCCCCAGAGCCGTGTGTGAGAAAAAACACAAACACAATTTCCAGAGCTATGTGTCTTCCGAAGACACCCACTGCCCATTTAAAATTAAAAAACGATTTGCTCTCCTTCAAACCGGTCTGTCCCCTTCAGCCGTGTCCAGAGCCCACCCTTCTACCCGGGTCTATCCTGTCATGCACGTGGTCCCGAGCGGCGGTGAAGTCCACGTGCCGAACCATCGTGTCCACATCGTTCAGAACGGGCCCTTTCATCGGGTCAGAAGGTCTAACTCCTCAGAGGTGGAAAACAAAAACACGTCTGTCAGAGGGACACCCGGTTCCGTCTAACGGATAACCTACTAGAAGTGTGTTTCTTTCTCCTTTCTGGGGTGTGTTGGCCGGTGGTGGAGGAGGAGGAGGAGGAGGAGGAGGAGGAGGAGGGAGAGGGGGAGAGGGCCTGGTGTTGTGTTGTGTTGTGTGTTGTTGTTGAAGTCCTTTCAGATGACAGATGCGCCGTGAAAGCCACTAACAGGATGACCTCAGTGCGGGGAAGTGGCCGCGCTAAAGCGGGATTACGTCTGAGGAGAAGATCAACAGATTATCCCCCAAAGCGGGACGCCACACTGCTTGAACCTCTCTCACTCTCGCCACACTTCCTCTAAGGTCCTGCCATTGTCTGAGTTGGACAGGAGGGGGTTTTTTTTGTGTGACACGTGTGTTCTCGGTCTGTGCTGTGTTTTGGCAGCAAATATTCGCTCCGGAAGTTGGAGGAAGTCGCTCGGAGCTCTTCAAAAGCGCCGCAGTCCATCGGAAAAAGGGAAAATGACAGCCATGCTAACCTATGGGATTGCTTATGACGTCTGCTTGATGTAGAGGACTTCCCCTTTGCTCTCCTTTCTGTTCTGGATCATATATATCGTATAAAAACGGTTTGTCGTGCGTTCGGAAGACAAAGCAAAATGTCCAGGAGCTTAGGATGCCTTCTGTTGGTGTTTTTCGCACTCCAGGCCGGCGGAAGTGCACGTAAGTCGGCCGGTTTCTTCACTAATACGGTGTCTCATTGTGTCAGTGGGGGAGCGTTCACTAATATGGTGTCTGGTTGTGTCAGTGGGGGAGCGTTCACTAATACGGTGTCTGGTTGTGTCAGTGGGGGAGCGTTCACTAATATGGTGTCTGGTTGTGTCAGTGGGGGAGCGTTCACTAATACGGTGTCTCATTGTGTCAGTGGGAAAGCGCTCACTAATATGGTGTCTCATTGTGTCAGCGGGAAAGCACTCACTAATACGGTGTCTCATTGTGTCAGTGGGAGAGCGCTCACTAATGCGGTGTCTCATTGTGTCAGTGGGAGAGCGTTCACTAATACGGTGTCTGGTTGTGTCAGTTGGAGAAGGTTCACTAATTCCGTGTCTGGTTGTGTGAGTTGGAGAAGGTTCACTAATACAGTGTCTGGTTGTGTCAGTGGGAGAACTTTCATTAATACTGTGTCAGTTGGTTGTGTCAGTGGGAGAGCGTTCACTAATATGGTGTCAGTTGGTTGTGTCAGTGGGAGAGCGTTCACTAATATGGTGTCAGTTGGTTGTGTCAGTGGGAGAACGTTCACTAATATGGTGTCAGTTGGTTGTGTTAGTGGGAGAACGTTCACTAATATGGTGTCAGTTGGTTGTGTTAGTGGGAGAACGTTCACTAATATGGTGTCAGTTGGTTGTGTTAGTGGGAGAACGTTCACTAATATGGTGTCAGTTGGTTGTGTCAGTGGGAGAGCGTTCACTAATATGGTGTCAGTTGGTTGTGTCAGTGGGAGAACGTTCACTAATATGGTGTCAGTTGGTTGTGTCAGTGGGAGAACGTTCACTAATATGGTGTCAGTTGGTTGTGTCAGTGGGAGAACGTTCACTAATATGGTGTCAGTTGGTTGTGTCAGTGGGAGAACGTTCACTAATATGGTGTCAGTTGGTTGTGTTAGTGGGAGAACGTTCACTAATACAGTCTCTGGTTGTGTCGGTTGTGTCACACACTGGAACTTGGTTGCAGTGAACAAGGCCGAGCTTATCACTGTTCAACGTGGCCTTAAAAGGGCCATAACTGCTTCACATAATGATGTACGGATGGGAAGGGATGGAGGATGGATGCGTTATCCCCATGGTTACGTCCCACGTCCACTTTGTGCTGCTTTAGCGAGTACCGCTAGTCGCATCATGAGCGTTACGCTATAAGTGTCCGAGAAGCTGAACCCTCTCTCGGACACGGACATCAAAATCCACTGCTGTCCAGAAGGAGCTCCACACATCCTCACACGCACGCACGCGCGCACGCACGCACGCACGCACACAAACAAACACATACACACACGTCCCAATGTTCACAAACCGGTCGCCAGAGACCAGCCAAAAACATAACATAAGACAACAGATAGTACTCCTGTTTGAATTAAGTAAAGGTGCTGTGTTTTGGCAGCAAATATTCGCTCCGGAAGTTGGAGGAAGTCGCTCGGAGCTCTTCAAAAGCGCCGCAGTCCATCGGAAAAAGGGAAAATGACAGCCATGCTAACCTATGGGATTGCTTATGACGTCTGCTTGATGTAGAGGACTTCCCCTTTGCTCTCCTTTCTGTTCTGGATCATATATATCGTATAAAAACGGTTTGTCGTGCGTTCGGAAGACAAAGCAAAATGTCCAGGAGCTTAGGATGCCTTCTGTTGGTGTTTTTCGCACTCCAGGCCGGCGGAAGTGCACGTAAGTCGGCCGGTTTCTTCACTAATACGGTGTCTCATTGTGTCAGTGGGGGAGCGTTCACTAATATGGTGTCTGGTTGTGTCAGTGGGGGAGCGTTCACTAATACGGTGTCTGGTTGTGTCAGTGGGGGAGCGTTCACTAATATGGTGTCTGGTTGTGTCAGTGGGGGAGCGTTCACTAATACGGTGTCTCATTGTGTCAGTGGGAAAGCGCTCACTAATATGGTGTCTCATTGTGTCAGCGGGAAAGCACTCACTAATACGGTGTCTCATTGTGTCAGTGGGAGAGCGCTCACTAATGCGGTGTCTCATTGTGTCAGTGGGAGAGCGTTCACTAATACGGTGTCTGGTTGTGTCAGTTGGAGAAGGTTCACTAATTCCGTGTCTGGTTGTGTGAGTTGGAGAAGGTTCACTAATACAGTGTCTGGTTGTGTCAGTGGGAGAACTTTCATTAATACTGTGTCAGTTGGTTGTGTCAGTGGGAGAGCGTTCACTAATATGGTGTCAGTTGGTTGTGTCAGTGGGAGAGCGTTCACTAATATGGTGTCAGTTGGTTGTGTCAGTGGGAGAACGTTCACTAATATGGTGTCAGTTGGTTGTGTTAGTGGGAGAACGTTCACTAATATGGTGTCAGTTGGTTGTGTTAGTGGGAGAACGTTCACTAATATGGTGTCAGTTGGTTGTGTTAGTGGGAGAACGTTCACTAATATGGTGTCAGTTGGTTGTGTCAGTGGGAGAGCGTTCACTAATATGGTGTCAGTTGGTTGTGTCAGTGGGAGAACGTTCACTAATATGGTGTCAGTTGGTTGTGTCAGTGGGAGAACGTTCACTAATATGGTGTCAGTTGGTTGTGTCAGTGGGAGAACGTTCACTAATATGGTGTCAGTTGGTTGTGTCAGTGGGAGAACGTTCACTAATATGGTGTCAGTTGGTTGTGTTAGTGGGAGAACGTTCACTAATACAGTCTCTGGTTGTGTCGGTTGTGTCACACACTGGAACTTGGTTGCAGTGAACAAGGCCGAGCTTATCACTGTTCAACGTGGCCTTAAAAGGGCCATAACTGCTTCACATAATGATGTACGGATGGGAAGGGATGGAGGATGGATGCGTTATCCCCATGGTTACGTCCCACGTCCACTTTGTGCTGCTTTAGCGAGTACCGCTAGTCGCATCATGAGCGTTACGCTATAAGTGTCCGAGAAGCTGAACCCTCTCTCGGACACGGACATCAAAATCCACTGCTGTCCAGAAGGAGCTCCACACATCCTCACACGCACGCACGCACGCGCGCACGCACGCACGCACGCACACAAACAAACACATACACACACGTCCCAATGTTCACAAACCGGTCGCCAGAGACCAGCCAAAAACATAACATAAGACAACAGATAGTACTCCTGTTTGAATTAAGTAAAGGTGACAAAAAAAAATTTCCCATGTTGATGATCATGTAAGAAATATGTGGAAAAAAACGGAACCTAAATAAATACCAAAAGGAAAAAATCCTTTTCCACCAAATCACACAGTCTATAAACCCAGCCGCTGTGTGACTCAGGCCTCAGCAGAGGTCAACTCAAATAAAGATCAATGTATGCTAAATCAAACCAAATCTATGTGCGGTGTTATGTAGGTTCAAATGAATAAAGGTTAACACATGAGGGCTTGGAAGCCCCGCCCTCAGCAGCCCCTTCTTTCTTTTCCATTCTAAGCACATTACGAGGGACCGTATAAAAGAGACACATTCCGTCAATGTGGAATGTCAGGGGTCAGGGTCTCCGTGGAGACGGAATGAAAGAAGTCAGTCAATATTGATAATTATGTAAGCTAATAAGGCCCAGCGAGAGACCTTCCATTCTCACCCTCCACTTCCTTATGAAGAGGTTGGTACCAGTGGATGTGGATTTACTGTGAGAAAAATATAACATCTAAATAAACATCTCCTCCATTCAGGAGGTTTTGATTTGCCATAAGCAACAAGTACAATGGAATGAATTTCTACAACACAATACTATAAAAATACTACACACAATAACAATGGAACAATAAAGTGACTGATGGATGATATGTACGTGTGTTGAATGGGGCAGCGTACGCAAGCATTTAAAGTGCCAGTAGTGCAGCAGCATCATGAGTACAGTGCAGAACAGTGCAGTAGCTTTCTATGAGTCCGGAAAGTCCAGCAAAGTATGATAGTGTGATGAAATATGGATGACAATGTTATGATAGTGGCAGCAGTTCAGTAGGCACACTGCCTGTGGATAAAAACGACCCTTGAAGCTGGTAGTCCTTGTACGGACGCTGGGGAGAGTGTCTGCTGGCGGGTGTGGCTGCTTGTTCCAGGCATGCAATGTCACACATTTGATCTTTAACCCCTTTTCCAAAACGTCCAAAATTAAACTGAATTACACAATACAATTCATTAAAACAATGATACATGTTTTTTAATATTATTTTCAATGAGGGACACACCAACTTTTAAAAATAGACCCAACCCTGACCCTGAACCTGACACTAAACCTGACTCTGAACTTGACCCTAAACCTCACACCTGAACCTGACTCTGAACTTGACCCTAAACCTCACACCTGACCCTAAACCTGACCCTGACCCTGAACCTCACACCTGACCCTAAACCTGACCCTGACCCTGACCCTGAACCTAAACCTGACCTTCAGCAGGAGAGTGCTAAAGCCCTTAGCCTGGGAAAACAAATTGAACAACTAGTCAACTGATGTTTCAGTGTTAATTCATGTTTCATGTCTCACTAGTTCATTGAGTTGTGTATTGTCACAGTACATAAAGGCATTGTTGATGACTGCAATATTGGTAAATCCATTTTTAATGGTTTAATGACATGTGCGTCCTGAGCCTGGACCAGTGGAGAAGCACTACACCAACTCCACTTACCTTGGACTGTATAATTGTACAATTGTACCTTGGACTGTAAAACAGTGGCAGCAGTATAGGAGGCTCAGGAGGCAGAGCGGTCGCCTCACAACTGGAAGGTCGCTGGTTCAATCCACAGCTCCTCCGAACAAAAACTGTCGAGGTGTCCTTGAGCAAGACACCCTCACTGCTCCTGACGTGATGGCTGTCTCCTTTCATGGCTGACTCCGCCGTCGGTGGATGAATGTGTGTGTGAATGGGTGAATGTGAGGCATGACTTGTAAAGCGCTTTGGACAAAAGAGCTATATAAATGCATCCATTACAATTTGTCCTGCTTATACACAAAAACACCTTTCACTCTAGTATCTCTTTTGAGCTAGCCATTATTCAGTCTGCAACTTATGTTACAAGAGAGACACATAGTTCGGTCTTTAAACTTACCGACGATCAGAATTAATGGGAAAATCGTTCAACAAAAACCCCATCAAAATGTTCATTGTGGCCGTCCAATGACCTTATGGGTCTCGACCGACCGATCAGTGGTTTGAATAACCACCGATCTTAGACGGTACATCTGACGTTATTCACCGAACCACTAACGGATCTGTCCTCTACTGCTTCCCGGTTAGGCAGCACTAGGGGGCTGGAACCGACGACCGGCCGGACCAACTCCGGGCGTCTAGCAGAGCTGGTGGGCGAATCCCGACGGCGACCCAAGAGGTCCGTGTTCCTACATGCCGGAGTGAGGATCTGCCCCAGAGAGACCCTGGACCAAGTCCTGGCCAGCCACCGGGCGTACTTCCAGCTGAGAGGTATGGAGCCAAGTCAAGTCAGAGAGAGAGAGAGAGAGAGAGAGAGAGAGAGAGAGAGAGAGAGAGAGAGAGAGAGAGAGAGAGAGAGAGAGAGAGAGAGAGAGAGAGAGAGAGAGAGAGAGAGAGAGAGAAAGAAAGAAAGAAAGAAAGAAAGAAAGAAAGAAAGAAAGAGAGAAAGAGAGAGTCCACCACCGGCAGTCCAGCCAAGCC
>CM051019.1:18311891-18316891 GCA_027704905.1 Muraenolepis orangiensis
TTGTCCAAGGGCCCCCAGGAACAGGTCTGGGTTTACCCTCACCCCACCACCACCACACACACTGGCTAGCCCTAACCTCACCCTTATCCTGGAAGTACGCCCGGTGGCTGGCCAGGACTTGGTCCAGGGTCTCTTTGGGGCAGATCCTCACTCCGGCATGTAGGAAGATGGACCTCTTGGTTCGCCGTCGGGATTCGCCCACCAGCTCTGCTAGACGCCCGGAGTTTGTCCGCCCTCTCTCTCTCTCCTGCTAATGTCTCTCTCTCTACTTCCCCTATCCTGTTACTCTCTCTCACTCTCTCTCCTCCCTATCCTGCTAATGTCCCTCCCTCCCCCACCGGTCAGCCCTGATATTATTTCACCCGCCTGTGTTCCCATTTCTTAGTTTTCTGATATTAAAAGCAATGCATTGCGTCCACACACACACACACACACACACACACACACACACACACACACACACACACACACACACACACACACACACACACACACACACACACACACACACACACACACACACACAGCACACACTCTCTTTCTTTGGTTCTAATTACTTATTTTGGTGGGTTCAGCACGTGTTGTGACAGCAAAACAAACCAAACCCCCAAACTAGTACGGAAATGACCTTCAGCGAGGAGAAGAGGAACAGATAATGTGAGACGATACATTCCTATCAACGGGTGTTATTATGGGACACCTTCTGTGGATTCTTTCCTCCGTAAAATAATCATTGTAAAAAATTAATATATGAACAATCGGTAAGCTTAGCCATCAAACTACTTAGCATGCATTAGCCGCCGAGTCGCTGAGCAGGGGCTTAGACAGCTAACTGATGTTTACTATTCACTATTATTTAGCTTTATTACTTATCCAAAGACACTTACAGTGAATACGGTCATTAAAGAGCAGGTGGGGGTTAGGGGTCATTAAGGAGCAGGTAGGGGTTAAAGGTCATTAAGGAGTAGGTAGGGGTTAGGGGTCATTAAGGAGAAGGTAGGGGTTAGAGGTCATTAAGGAGCAGGTAGGGGTTGGAGGTCATTAAGGAGCAGGTAGGGGTTGGAGGTCATTAAGGAGCAGGTAGGGGTTGGAGGTCATTAAGGAGCAGGTAGGGGTTAGAGGTCATTAAGGAGCAGGTAGGGGTTAGGAGTCATTAAGCAGTAGGTAGGGGCCTCCAACTCATACCTGCTCCTTAATGACACGGACCTGAAGTCGACGAATCTAATATATTTTTTCCTTCTAAAAAATATATTTCTTGACACTTTAAAAATAAATACTTTTAAGGAAAATCGGTTGCTGCAGTAATAGAAGAAAAATAAAATAACGATACTTGGACCGTACTATATTGTAAGGTCCGCTGACACCAACAGCCTGATAGTCCCCAGGACCGAGCTCAGGACCTGGGGGGCGACAGGGCCTTTTCAGTGGCTGCACCCTACCTCTGGAACGCCCTCCCCATCCACATCCGTCAGGCAACCACCCTACCATCCTTCAAACAACCACCCTACCACCCTTCAAACAACCGCCCTACCATCCTTTAAACCAGGGGTTCCCAACCTTTTTTGTGCCACGGACCGGTTGTCAAAGTGTGTGTCAACACACACCCCTAACAAAACGGCAGGGCTCGATTTCAGTATAAACGCGCATGTACGCGGAGCGCCGTAACAAAAACCGGTTCGTTCGCGGGTGCGAGCCGGCTCCCGTCGTTCACTTAAGACCGTTCGCGACCGACACGTCACTAGCGCGTAGTCTCTTTAGTAGTGCGTGCAACTGAAAGTCTCTCGTTATGCCGCCGATATATATTTAATCTATATATATAGATTATACCGCCCATATATACTGCTATATAATCTATATATATATAGATTATACTATATATATAATCTCTATATATTGATTATATCGCCCGCCGTTCACCTATACTCAAATGATTTGAGTCAAATATGATGATAAACACACAGCTGTTTCGCGGCCCGGCAGTAACACCTCCACGGCCCGGTACCGGTCCGCGGCCCGGCGGTTGGGAACCCCTGCTTTAAACAACCACCCTACCATCCTTCAAACAACCACCCTACCATCCTTTAAACAACCACCCTACCATCCTTTAAACAACCACCCTACCATCCTTCAAACAACCACCCTACCATCCTTCAAACAACCACCCTACCATCCTTCAAACAACCACCCTACCATCCTTTAAACAACCGCCCTACCATCCTTCAAACAACCACCCTACCATCCTTAAATCAACCACCCTACCATCCTTTAAACAACCACCCTACCATCCTTTAAACAACCGCCCTACCATCCTTCAAACAACCGCCCTACCATCCTTCAAACAACCACCCTACCATCCTTAAATCAACCACCCTACCACCCTTCAAACAACCACCCTACCATCCTTCAAACAACCACCCTACCATCCTTCAAACAACCACCCTACCATCCTACAAACAACCACCCTACCATCCATCAAACAACCACCCTACCATCCTTCAAACAACCACCCTACCATCCTTCAAACAACCACCCTACCATCCTTCAAACAACCACCCTACCATCCTTCAAACAACCACCCTTCAAACAACCACCCTACCATCCTTCAAACAACCACCCTACCACCCTACCATCCTTCAAACAACCACCCTACCATCCTTCAAACAACCACCCTACCATCCTTCAAACAACCACCCTACCATCCTTCAAACAACCACCCTACCATCCTTCAAACAACCACCCTACCATCCTTCAGACAACCACCCTACCATCCTTCAAACAACCACCCTACCATCCTTCAAACACCCACCCTACCATCCTTCAAACAACCACCCTACCATCCTTCAAACAACCACCCTACCATCCTTCAAACAACCACCCTACCATCCTTCAAACAACCACCCTATCATCCTTTAAACAGGCTCTCAAGACACACCTCTTCATACTGGCTTTCCCCTGCTAAAACATCCTCCCCTCTATCCCATGAATTTGAATTATACTCCTTTTTTCTTATGTCTTATCTGTTTTATTTTTTTTCTCTGTATATTATAAAATAGTATATTTTTTCGATTACAATTTTCTATCTAATCTATTATATTCGATATTCTCTGTCTGTAAAAGTGCTTTGAGAACTCAGAAAACTGATTGAAAAAAACCCTTTATAAACTGATTGTATTATTATTATTATTAATATTATTATTAAGATATTCTGGGTATGGTGTGGTGTCCCTGCAGGACTCAGAGTTCCCCGGTAAGGAGAGGCTGGTGAGGTTCAGCATCGGCCTGGTGGACCCCGGGTACCGGGAGCTCCTGGGGGTCCCTGACTCGCCCCAGTACATCGACCTGGCTCACCACCTGCAGGACCAGGTGAGGGTCTGTGTGTTTGTGAGTGCTAGGTTAAAGCTAAACGTTTATGTGGAGTGTGTGTGTGTGGTTGGTGTCTGGTTGAAGCAGCCTCATCTGGCCCCAGTCTGGTTGAAGCAGCCTCACCTGGCCCCAGTCTGACTGATTAAAGTCTGGTTGAAGCAGCCTCAGCTGACCCGGGTCAAACTGATTAGAGTCTGGTTGAAGCAGCCTCACCTGACCCCAGTCTGGTGACGCAGCCTCACCTGGCCCAGAGTCAGACTGATTAGAGTCTGGGGCGGGTGAGGATGCACACCTAGGTAGGGTCCTAGGTATTCAAGGATTACAGGTTAAACCAGCCACCACCACACACACAGGAGGAGCCATCTGCCCTGTTCATCATACAACTACAAACTCTCACACTAAAGAGGGTTCCTCAACACCCTTGTTGTCGGGAGCCATTTTAATGGCTTGTAGCAGCGTCCTCTGCTACAGCAAACGTGTTCTTTGACCTGAACAACCCCGCTCTACCGTTCCTGATCCTCGTGCTGTATCTTGTGTTCCGCTATCGATTGAGAGGCCTGTGCTTTGATTGTCTCACCCGCACTGACCAGTCGCTGGATAAAAGAGAGAGAGGCCGAGGGACTAAAATGGAAACGGAGCATTTTTTTACGGTGGAGAACATTAGCTCTCCCCAGGGACACTGTCAGGGGAGATATTTTGGCCGTTCCATCTTTCCATGTTCCCTGTTGTTATTATTATTATTTACCTATTATGAATCCATATTTATTTATTGTGTCTGTTCGGTCGCCATGGCTACCACCATGGGGCATCAGGACATCAGTGGTACCCGCCCAGCTCGGCCCTGATTGGTCCACAGCATCACAGCAGGGTTTGTCCTGTAAGAGTATTGGCTCCCCACTAAGCATCGGGATCTGAGCGTTCCCGTTCTGTAGCACAAGATTCTCCCAGAGGACAATATGTTAGATCAAGATCAATTGTATTTTAATTTATGGTAATTTTGCACGGCTCTTAATCTTTGTCTTCTTATGCTAATTTTATTTTATATTTTACTGTTGTGGAGCACGATGGGCTCTAATTCTTCGATGAAAGCTGCTATACAAATAGAGTGCAGTCGATTTTTGTGGTTCTAATGCTCTCTAATACAAAACGGTTTACTGCTTCTGCTCCTGCTGCTCCTCCTCCTCGTCCTCCCTTATTCTCCTCCTCCTCCTCCTCCTCCTCCTCCCTCCCATCCCTCCCCCCCTGCTCCTCCTCCTCATCACTCCCCCCTCTCCTCCCCTTTTCTGCTTTTCCTCCTCATCGTCCATCCTCCTCCTACTCTTCCTCCCCTCCTCCTCCCAACCCTCCCCCCCTGCTCCTCCTCCTCCTCCTCCTCCTCCTCCTCCTCCTCCTCCTCCTCCTCCTCCTCCTCCTCCTCCTCCTCCTCCTCCTCCTCCTCTTCCTCCCTCCTTCTCCCCCTTCTCCCCCTGCTCCTCTTCCTCATCCTGCACCTCCTTCTCCACCACTCCGTCCGTCTGTTACAGATGCTTCACGTTTTCGACAAACTGCCAGGATTTAAAGACATCCGCGTGCTGGGCATCAGGTAGGCGCTAGGCTAGAGGTCTGATCCCGGGGGTTAGCCGCCAGGGTTGGGGGTA
>CM051019.1:18324391-18426891 GCA_027704905.1 Muraenolepis orangiensis
CTTCAGAAGAAGAGCCTTCAGAACCCAAGGACGATATGGTCAATGCTTTAGAACCTAAAGAGGAGGCTGTTGAAGTTGTGCAGTTAGAGGATGAGACTGCAACTGATAAACCAGAAGAGGGGGAAGTTGTGGAGTTAGAGAGTGAGAAGGTAACTGAAGCACCAGTTGGAGGTGTGGAGTTCGAAGTCGGGAATGTAGTTAAGGAGCCACTAGAGGAGGTCGTTGGAGGAGAGATTGTAACTGACAAACCAGAAGAGAAAGTTGTAGAGATAGAGACTGAGACCATAGTTGAGGAACAAGAGGAAGAGAAGGTTGAGAAACCAGAACCAGAAGAATTGGAAGACGGGGTCGTTGGAACAGTAGCAAATGAGAACGTAGTTGAGGAACCAGAGGAAAACATTTCAGTTGTGGATTTGGAGAACGAGAAGGTAGTCGAAGAACAAGTACAGGGGATAGTCGGAGAGGTGGTTGAGGTCTCTGCGAACCCAGAGCAACACAAAAAATCTCCGGCAGTAGTAGAACTAGTACAGGAAGAGCTTTCAGAACCGGAGGACAACATGGGCAACGTTTTAGAAACTAAAGGTGAGACGGTTGGAGGTGTGGAGTTAGAGAATGAGACTGTAACTGAAGAATCCCAAGAGGACCTGGTTGAAGACACCAAACCAAAAGTGGCAGATGAGGTTTCGGAACCAACTTCAGAACCCAAACCTGTCAATAGTTTAACCAAAGAACCAGTAGATGATGGTCAAGGGGAAACCGAGATATCTGAATTACAACCACAATCGGAGTCAGAACCAGAGGGTGTTCACGTAGTAGAGGTTTCGGCACCCCAGGATGAACCCACCATACCGGAGGATGATTCTGCAAACCTTCTGGAGCTGAAACCACTACCGTCTGTGGTTGAGGATGAGGTATCTCAGGTAGAACCCGATCCAGCGGAAGTGGAAGGTGATGTTATGGAACCAAAACCAGAAACACCAGAACCCGAAGGAGTTGTGGTTCTCGAACCAAAAACCGAAGCAGGGGAGAGGACCGAACCACCAGCAGAAAGCATTAAAATCCTTGACCCCTTGGAGGACGAGGAGGACTTTTATTTAGTAGGACACTCTGTTGAAGTGGTGGATGACTCGGACTTCCTACAGCCTTCTGACTATAACCAACCATCCAGGGGAGACAGCCTTCCAACTGGTACACTTGAACAAGACTACACGTTTGTTGACGACCTCTATGTCGACACCGGCATGGTGGAGAGGGAAGAGAGTCGGGGGACCGAGGACAGCCAATCAGAAACAGGCGTTTCAGAGTCCGAACAAGCCACAGGTGTAACAGGTAAGACAGCAGATGGTAGAATGTTTTGAAACCAGGGAACCGTACCGTAGGAATGTTTTGAAACCGGGGAACCGTACCGTAGGAATGTTTTGAAACCGGGGAACCGTACCAAATTTAAAATAATTTAACCAGAGAATCGTACTATATGAAGGGAACCAAACCATATGTTTTGCTACTAGGGAACCGTACCATATGAAGGGAACTGTACCATATGAAGGGAACCGTACTGTATGAAGGGAACCGTACTGTATGAAGGGAACCGTACCGTATGAAGAGAACCGTACCGTATGAAGGGAAACATACCATATGAATGTTTTGAAACCAGGGAACCGTAGCATATGAAGGGAACCGTACCGTATGAAGGGAACCGTACCGTATGAAGGGAACCATACCGTATGAAGGGAACCATACTGTATGAAGGGAACCGCACCGTATGAAGGGAACCGTACAATATGAATGTTTTGAAACCAGGGAACTGTACCATATGAAGGGAACCATACCGTATGAAGGGAACCATACTGTATGAAGGGAACCGCACCGTATGAAGGGAACCGTACCGTATGAAGGGAACCGTACCGTATAAAGGGAACCGCATTGTATGAAGGGACTGTACCGTATGAAGGGAACTGTACTGTATAAAGGGAACCGTACCGTATGAAGGGAACAATACCGTACGAAGGGAACCGTACCATACAAAGGGAACCGTACCGTATGAAGGGAACCATACAATATGAATGTTTTGAAACCAGGGAACCGTACCGTAAGAAGAGAACCGTACCGTACGAAGGGAACCGTACCGTATGAAAGGAACCGTACCGTATGAAGGGAACCATACAATATGAAGGGAACCGCATTGTATGAAGGGAACCGTACCGTAAGAAGGGAACCGTACCGCATGAAGGGAACCGTACCGTATGATGGGAACCGTACCGTATGAATTATTTTAAACCAGGGAACCGTACCATATGACGGGCTCACGCTGGAAAATCGCTCCTCAATTTGGTCACCAAAACAGGAACGCGATGAAAAGCTATTAGCCGTCTAAATTAAGTTATGCCGTGGAACCAGATCATTTCACCACGCCTCTGGGATATTGACGTTGGGTATTCTTAGCGACGGAGCAAAGCGAGGGGAGAAGAGAGTGTCTTGTCACTAATTACATATCCTACCACGTCTGACACTTTTCATTTCTTGCTAATAACCTTATTTGTGAAGCACATGTTGACACAGCGGAGACGAGAGCTGCTTCTCGTCGGTACCACGAGGAACAGCACTGAGAGACATTTAGAAGATGGAAAGCACAGAATATGACACATCAAGTGACTATGAATAGAGAACAGTGGATATGATCAATATGCATGTAAATGAACGCGGATAATAGATAGAACGGAGAAACTACAAGGAATGAGATGAAGCGGGCGGAGATGAGCGGGCGGCCTTCATCTCCTCTGTCCCCTCTGAGGGGACAGAGGAGATGAAGGCCGCCCGCTTTGCTTGATTGATCAGAAAGCGAGGGAACAGACAATGCGACCGATTCGTCGGTGATGACTACCGAGGTTGTTCAACGAGTGAACATTAACAAGGTTACTCGGATACGAGAGGGAACAATGAAGACAGACTCACCTCTGAACGGGAGGTCGATTAGTTAGCACCGGGAATTCTGTATACTGTAAAAGTGTTGCTTCCACACACCCCAGGTAGAGCTAGGATAACGCAGTGTGCTTGGCCCAAGCCAAACTGGGGTGGGATGCCTTAAAGCTATAATGTGTAAGTCAGTCAGGTTAGGTGCATTTCGGACTCTTTATTCCATCTTTTTTTCATGGGAAAAAACAAAAAATAACATTGTTATACCTCATGTTTCACAGCTGTGGGCACCTCAGAGACCAACGAGGATGTCATAGAAGAAGCCTCACCTGAGGAGATGGAACAAGCACTCTCTCCCTCAGCAGAAGAAGAAGAAGAAGACATCAGTGTGACCGCTGAACCCGTCCTGGACGCCCTGCCCACCTCCCCAGAACGTTCTGAAACAGAACCAACACTTCTGCCCTTCCCGGTCCCATCCTTTGACTCGGGTCTGTTTGAGGTGGAGGTGGTCCCTACCGCATCCTCTGAGTCCTTGGATGGAGAGGAGGAGGAGGAGAACGAGGAGAACGAGGAGTATGAGGAGATGGAGATGAAGGAGCCTGCTGTGGTCATCATTGATGAGGAGCTAGAGGAGGAGGCGTTGATGGATCTGGGTGGTGGAAGCCACACCGCCCCCCCTGCCGTCGACGAGGAAGACGCAATCGACGAGGCCGTGAAAGATCTTGCTGCGGAGCTTGACCAATCAGACGCGCTGATCCCTGAGTCAGCTGACCCGCAGAGCGAGGGGAGTGGCTTCGCGTTCCCGGACTCTGCCACCACCACGGTGGCTCCGTCTCCACATAGGTACATAACCACGCCCACCATGACCACAGCCAATCGGGGCAGGGAGCTGGTGGTGTTCTTCAGCCTGCGGGTCACCAACATGAAGTTCTCCGAGGACCTCTTCAACAAGAAGTCTCCAGAGTACCGCTCGCTGGAGGGCAGTTTCATGGATATGGTGAGTACTAACTATCAAGAGCAGAGCCTTACTGGACAAGAGTACTAATAAGACTACTAACAAGAGTGCTAATTAGAGTAGAGTATTAACTAGAGAAGAGAACTAACTAGAGTCAAGCACTAACTACAGTAGAGCACTCACTAGAGTAAAGTACTAACTACAGTAGAGCACGCACTAGAGTAAAGTACTAACGACAGTAGAGCACTGGAGTTGAGCACTAACTAGAATAGAGTACTAACTGGACTAGAGTACTAACTAAAGGACTTACGGGACTAGAAGACTAACTGGCTAGGGCACTAATTAGAGTAGAGTATTAACTGGAGTAGTGCGCTGATTAGAGTAGAGTACTAACTACAGTGGAGGGTTAATGGGAGCGTAGTTCTAACCAATAGAGCACGACACAAACACCGCCTCTCTTAGCGAGTCCATTCCCCTTGAACAACATCTCAACCACCCCTCTCCTCCACCAGCTCCTGCCCTACCTGCAGTCCAACCTGACGGGCTTCCAGAAGCTGGAGATCCTGAACTTCAGGGAGGGCAGCGTGGTGGTCAACAGCAAGATGAGGTTCCTGCGCTCTGTTCCCTACAACCTCACGGAGGCAGTGCTCTGTGTCCTGGAGGAGTTGTGCACCACTGCCGCCCAGCACCTGCACATCCAGATAGACAGCCACTCGCTGGACGTAGAACCAGGTAAGAGCCTATGACCAGGACCCTAGAACCAGGTAGAACCTTACAACCAGATCCCTAGAACCAGGTAGGTAGGTGCCTACGATCGAGACCCTAGAACCAGAGAGAACCTTACAACCAGAACCCTAGAACCAGATAGAACTCTAGACTAGAAACCTAGAATGAGTATACAAATAGAACCCTTAGAACCAGAACCCTAAAACTAGGTAGAACCCCAGTACCAGAACCATATAACCAGTACCCTAGAACCAGGTGGAACATAATAACCGGAACTTAGTAGAACTATGTAGTCATCTAGCTGACACTTGACATCTAGCGACATACAGTTAAAGGTGCTTAATTGTAACTGGTCTGAATCTAAACATCTGAACTGATATTTCAAGCATTTCACTCACTAATAGCTCTCGGATGCTTCAGGTCTGGGATGTTACAGGTTTGGGTTAGGGGACATCTTGGTCTAGGATCCTACAGGTAGGGGTTTGGTGGGCCCTTGCTCTAGGATGCTACATGCTACTGTGTTTGACTCTCCTGGCTTCACCGCTTTCATTAAGACGTAAATCACCTCCTGGTTAGTAATTACCCATTACCGCTAATTAACTAGCTAGTCATTATATGTGTTCTGCTTGGAGTTTTTACTGCCCAGAAGTGTAAGTACAAACTAGCCTGAAACAGAACCTGAAAATCTCATTAAAGTCAAATAGACTTCTTAATGTGAGTCACACTGAGAGTGAGTCACACTGAGAGAACTGTAGCTAGTGGAATAGATGAGAGGAGGATGGGGGGATAGAGATAGAGAGAGAGAGAGAGAGAGAGAGAGAAGGTAGAGAGAGAGAGAGAGAGAGAGAGAGAGAGAGAGAGAGAGAGAGAGAGAGAGAGAGAGAGAGAGAGAGAGAGAGAGAGAGAGAGAGAGAGAGAGAGAAGGTAGAAGATGTAGTAGAAGGTAGTAGACGGAGAGAAGGGAGAGAGACAGAGAGAGAGAGAAGGTGGAGAGAGGGGAGAGAGATAGAGGGAGAGGGGCAGAGAGAGAGAGAGAGAGAACAGGAGAGAGAGGGAGAGAGAGGAAGAGAGAAAGAGAGAGAAAGGGAGAGAGAGAGACAGACACAGATAGAGAGAGAGAAGGGGGGAGAGGGAGAGAGAGAGACAGACACAGATAGAGAGAGAGAAGGGGGGAGAGGGAGAGGGGAGAGAGAGAGAGACAGACAGAGAAAGTGAGAGAGAAGGGTGAGAGATGGAGAGAGAGGAGAGTCAAGTCAAGTCAAGTCAAGTTTATTGTCACTTCACAGTTTACACAAGTATAAAGCAGTGATGTGTCTTATGTGCAATACCCGACGACAGACAGCAGTTATAAAAATAAGATAAAAATTGAATAGAAATTGAATAAAGTAATAAAGAGAGAGAGAGAGAAGGGAGAGAGAGATCTGTTTGGTGAATACTTACGTTGTCTGACTCCCCCCCCTCTCTCTCTCTCTCTCTCTCTCTCTCTCTCTCTCTCTCTCTCTCTCTCTCTCTCTCTCTCTCTCTTTTCTCCCTCTCTCCCCCCCTCCCCCCACCCCCCACCCCACTCCCAGCTGACAGGGCGGACCCCTGTAAGTTCCTGGCGTGTGATAGGTCGTCCTCCCGCTGTGTGGTGCAGCGGCCGGGTGGGGAGGCCCAGTGTGTGTGTGAGCCGGGCTTCGTGTCACTGGACGGGCGGCCCTGCCGCAGCGTGTGTCTCGTCCAACCGGATCGCTGCCCCGCGGGGGGCCGCTGTGAGGTCATACCGGGACACGGAGCGGTCTGCAGGTGAGTCCCGTCTGTCTGTCTGTCTGTCTGACTGTGTAAATCTGCCGATCTACCTGTCAGTCTGTCCGAGTCTGTCTGTATCTCTCCATCACCCTGTCTGCCTGTTGCTTCGTTTTTTGTATGTGTCCATCTAACTCTCCATCACTCTGTCTGCCTGTCTGTCTGTCTGCCTGTTGCTTCCTCTCTGTCTGTCTGCATGTGTCCATCTATCTCTCCATCACTCTGCTGCTGTCTGCCTATATTTGTCTGTCTATCTACCTGTCTGTACCTGTCTGTCTGTCTCTCTGTCTGTCTTTCTATAAAACACTCCATCAGAACAACAGAAGCACACTACGGAGTATGGTAAAACAGGATGTCAGCAGTGACAGCAGCCTCCTGTCTGAGCTAGCGTATACGTAATGCGCGGTGACGAGCTCCGTCAGGTCTGGATGTGACCTTCCCGGGTGGCCCAGCGGCCCGTCTGCTAGCGCAGGTAGCGGTCAGGGGGGTTACGCCTTCCCACTTGGCTAGCTGATGTATTGGTAATGACGTGGTGCTTCTGTCTTCCAGAGGTAATTAAGGACGTGTCTGGTTTCCTGAAAATAATACCAAAAAATAACATTTATAGAGACATTTTGAAGCGAGCAGCTAAAGCGTGATCCCCTTCTGTCTGTCTGTTTGTATAGATAATGGAGTCTTTGGAGATAAAGACGAGATGCGCGTCCACTCAGATAATAGGGAACACGCAGTTGGCCGCCTCTCGCTTGGACGCGATAATTAGATCGTCGGTCGGCTTCGTCGTCGGTACGAAGACAACGTCGAGATGTGTTGTTTGGTTTGGCTAAATCCAAAACTAAAACAATGAATTAGGTTGGTATGAATATGCAAAAAGATGTGTGCAATTGCGCTGCTAAAATTAGTTTTAATGCTCAATAAAAAAAATTATTAACATATTGTATAAAAACTAAATTGGGTAATTAAAAGCCTATAAAGACGGGTTTTGTCAGCGCGAGCCTGAGTCTAATTTCCGTTGGGGTCGGTTGACAAGCCGCCTGGCTTTGGTTCCTCTTGGCACACAGAACATTTAAACCCAATTAGACTTTCCTCATCTCCATCTCCGGAACAAAGACAGCATCTGGGAGCTCCGTGACATCCCGGGAAAAACTCCAATCATCGAGACGATGATTTTTAAAAGATGGAAAGAAAACAGACTTTAAAACTAAATACATATATATTTTTTGAGCTTATATTTTTTTTTTACTTAGCCACGTTTCGTTTACCCAACATACGCTACCGTGAAAAAAAACTAAAGTTGGTTTATTCGCTGTTGTTTATTCAAAACTCACAAAGCAAACAAAGCAACTCCTCCTCGCCGCCCGTTGACATTTTGTGAAGACGCCAATATGTCCACAACCGCCAGCCTGGCTTAACATTTCAAACATCGGCCACCCAACCACCTAATTTTCCCCGTGTTCATCTGCGTGCCACTTCAAGGATCACATTAGTGACGGTTGGTGTGTCACGGGTTTCACTCGAGTACATTAAACCGCAGCTCCTCATCGACCTACACGGAAAAAACAACGTTCCTTTGTGGAAAAAGGATCACCTCGGATAAATCTTGTATTGTGGCAGAAGACCCTGAGCCCAGAGAGGCTCCTCCTCCCGACGACAGCCACAGGCGGATGAGGAGGAAGCCGGTTTATTGTAGAGTTTGAAGTTGTATGGTGAGCAGAGCTGAGTGTGTGTGGTGGGGGCTGGTTTAACCTGTGGGCCTTGATTACCAAGGACCCACAGGTGTGCAGCCTTACCAGCCCCAGACTCTAGTCAGTCTGACTGGGGCCAAGTGAGGCTGCTTCAACCAGACTCTAATCCGCCTTACTGGGGCCAGGTGGGGCTGCTTCAACCAGACTCTAATCAGTCTGACTGGGGCCAGGTGAGGCTGCTTCAACCAGACTCTAATCAGTCTAACTGGGGCCAGGTGAGGCTGCTTCAACCAGACTCTAATCAGTCTGACTGGGGCCAGGTGAGGCTGCTTCAACCAGACTCTAATCAGTCTGACTGGGGCCAGGTGAGGCTGCTTCAACCAGACTCTAATCAGCCTGACTGGGGCCAGGTGAGGCTGCTTCAACCAGACTCCAATCAGCCTGACTGGGGCCAGGTGAGGCTGCTTCAACCAGACACCAACCACACACCCTGAAAGGTTCCTTGGGCCAAACCAGGTCCAACCGGGACGAACCAGGTCCAAACCAAGCTAAACTATATCACTATGAGATAAAACAATGCAAAACCAGGTAAAACCCGGGTTAAACCAAGAAAAACCTATGTCAAATCAATCGAAAACCACGGTAAACCAAGATGAAAAATGTTTTTAAAACCAAGTCCCGGTCCGGTCTCTTATGGTGCTGTTCAGTGGAAGACAGACATCATACACCTGTTCAGCTGTCCTCAAGCTGAGCCTGAACTAAACCTAAAATATACACAAACATGATGAGTTGCAGAAGAAAGGTAAGTTTGGTTCCCAGTCTGGATTCGTCTTTCTGTTTCTCCTGAACTGCGGGTATACTGAAGTAGTGTAGTATACAGAGCGTGAAGGTACCAGGCAGGTCCGGGACCGGGCCGAGGTGGGCCTCCTTCAACTGCTTCAGCACAACATCGACACCATTCAATGTTTATCAATCACTTTGGAACCTCATCAATCACGTTCACAGCCGATCGATAGCGCCGTTAAAAAGGTGCACGGCGCGGTGGGAAGCGGCATCATTTAATCCCAAGAAGCACATTCTGTTCTGCTCTGTTCTCTCGGGTTCCTCCGACCTCCCTGCTGTATTTTCCATTTCTCCCGCGGCTTCATATTTACACAACTCACGGTTCTTGACGACCCTACTTGTGCGCGCTGAGCAGAACCGTGCGGCGTGGTTGGCCCGCGCTCTCCAGCCTCTCACGCTGTCCGCTGGTTCTCTGGTTTTCTGATGTTATTTATGGCTGCAGATGCCCTTCGTTTGATTTTCGATTCTGTGTTTTTTCTTTCAGATACCGAGGTGGAGGCCAGCTGTGATTGCCAGTTAGGAGGAGACGGCGCCCGGCGGTGCGTTATCACAGCAGGTGAGCCACAGACACCATGACCTCAGGAGGGGCCAGAGAAAATGTATGGTACTGGGAGAATCAAATACAGAAGGTGCCAATAGTAATGTAATGGACGCTTTTATATAGCGCTTTTATCCAAAGCGCTTTACAAGTCATGCCTCACATTCACCCATTCATACACCCATTCAAGGAGACAGCCAGCACGTCAGGAGGAGCCGGGAGATCGAACCAGCGACCTTTCGGTTGTGAGGCGACCACTCCACCTCCTGAGCTATACCGCCGCCAATAGTAGTTGTACTGGGCAGCTCCCATTAGAACCAGGAGTAGAAGACTGTGGTTGTACTGGGCAGCTCCCAATAGAACCAGGAGTAAAAGACTGTGGTTCACAATTTTGTTGATGTTCTTGTGCAATGACAATAAAGGCATTGTGACTCTGACTCGGATTGTACTGGCAGCTCCCAGTAAGTACCTGTTAGGCAGATTGTGTTTGTTCAGAAAGGTAATCTCCAAACCGAAAGAGAATCCCAGGTGGAATCCCGCACGGAATTCAAACGAGGAGAATGGAAGCTAATCGCAAAACAACAACAATATTATGTTCTTATGAAAGATCATTTTGTTCATGCAAATTGAGCGGCTATAATCGCTTTTCCCTGTTCACCGGTGATTCCTGGCGACTCACCGGTGAGTTTATATCCGACAGTACGGGACCACACCACCAAAAAGATGGATCCGTATTTGGATCTGCGCCAAAATCAATGGGACTGTTCCTCGGCCCATAAGTAATCTAACCACCAAGTTTTGTCCAATTCCGTACAAAACTTTTTGAGTTATCTTGCTAACAGACAAAACAAACAGACATACAGGCTAACAGGGGCAAAAACATATTATTACCTTTTCCCATCTTTGATGGTAGAGCTAAAAATAAACACTGTTGTCTTAAAGTCCGCCAAAAAAATAGTTTTAATTGGAGATACGCTGAGGTTTAATAGAGAAAGTAACATTATTGATATTGTTTTGTGATGGTGGGTTCTTATAGTTCAAGATGTTTTTATTTTTGCCACGTGTAATGGAGGCACAATGGAATGCTTAAACCCCATTCACTCCCACATTTAGAACAACACTATATAGGGTTACTGTAGACTATAAACAGCACTATACTTTAACAATACTATACACAATAAAATAACAGTGTCTGATGGATAAGTGTCTGATGAATGATACCGAATAGACATACGGCCAATGGTGCAATAAGCATTTTAAAGTGACAGTCCAGTGGAGGAAGTATGATACTGTTGGTCTTCAGGATTAAGTGTTAAAGTTCAGTCTCGCTGGCCATTGGGGTGTGAGGGAACTGACCCATCTTAATGTGTCTCCCCTTTGGGTCAGTACCAGGACATCTCCTGATCTCCGTTTTTTGGGGGGGGGGGGGGGGTGGGGGGGGGGGGGTTCAATTCCCCTCCGATACCCCGGATCCCCGGTCGGCTCTAGACTGGGGTGACCCCGGAACTTATGTTGGCTAACAGGTTCTTGTTTGATATATAAACCTCATCTATCAGCGAGTACAGCTGCGGTACTAAAAGGTACCTCCAGAGGCCCCCCCGAAAGGAGCCCAGCAGTTTGTCTCCTCGACAGCGTAACCGCAGGCGGCCGTTAGCCCGTCTCCCGCTGGTTCGCGCTGCGCTAACACCCGGGACCTTTCGACGGGCTTCTCCGTTTTCAACTTTAATTCGGTTGATTGAACGCTGTTTAGACGCACTCAAAGGTTCACACGTCTTCTGTACTTTTTGTACAGGACCCGTTTCCAAGTGAAACGGATACTTTAAAACTTATTAAGATATCTGAGCGGGTCGGACCACTGTAACTCTTTAACACCAACACTGTTTGGAAGTACAGTTGGCTTTAATGGTGCAATGTTCCCTTCCAGGTCTGAGGACTCCACAGCAACAGAACCCCGGGGGGCCCGAACCACCAATCACATCACACCTTTCAATGAGAACCACCAATCACATCACACCTTTAAAATAGAACCACCACCAATCAGATCACACCGTTCAATGAGAACCATTGATCACATTACACCTTTCAATGAGAACCACCAATCACATTACACCTTTCAAGAACCACCAATCAAATCACACCTTTCAAATGGAACCACCACTAATCACATCAAACCGTTCATTTAGAACCACCAATCACATCACACCTTTCAAACAGAACCACCACTAATCACATCAAACCGTTCATTTAGAACCACCAATCACATCACACCTTTCAAATACAATCACAATTAGACCGTTTGGCACAGAGACAACTGGGGTTTTGGTGTGGTTGAACTCTGGCCCAACCGCGACGAGGTCAACACTACCGTCTCCTCCCATCGCTAACAAAGAGACAGACAGACTCCCGGATATCCCTCCCTCCGCTGCCGTGATCTCCTGAGGACAGGGCGGAACCCCGAAGGTTCCGGACCGGGGCGTTTAAAGGATGACATGTAGCTTTAGCCGTCGCCCCACTGCGGCTGGTTACCATAACAACCCTGACCCTGGAAACAACCACAGTTGTTCCGGTGTTTACCAACGAGGACCAGGAAGTAATTGTCATGATATTGGTAGCAATGTGGTGCGTTAAGTGACCGTTATTTCTTTAGAAAGACGTGGTCCACACTGTTCAGACTAACACACACACACACACACACACATATTCTCTGTAGTGTACTTTTTTGTTTTTAAAGGGCCATCTTTTGAAATGTTGATCAATATTAAGTGTGTTGCTCACTGAGAGGTTGTTATAAACCTGTTGTAGATTTAAGACGTCTTTTTTCTATGAAAACCCCAAATCGTATTGAAAAAATTCGACGAGAGAATACAATAAATAGTTATTAATAGACATAATCCAGTGTTCATATCTAACCAGACTGATCAGGAACACAGTGTGGATAAATATGTATGAACGTCGATATGTTAAAAACCAAACATTTAACTCGGGCATGACGCCACAGCTTCAGGTCTCTCGTTGAACCCAATTTGAAAACCAACTGAACACTAATTCAGACCGAGAGGCTGACGGAAAACATGCTTTATTTCTGTTTGCTGCTTGAATAAACCAAGCCTCTCCCTGTGGAAGCCTCCCCTTGGAGAAGCCTCTCCCTGTAGAAGCTTCCCCTTGGAGAAGCCTCTCCCTGTAGAAGCCTCTCCCTGTAAGAGCCTCTCCCTGTAGAACACCCTCTCTGTAGAACACTCTCCCTGTCAGAGCCTACTGATCCTGGACCCAGAGGTCACTGAACTTTAAATACCATGTAAATAACAGGGTTTTCCTCCGGGGCCAACAGACGTGTTAGCTGTCGTACAAATACTATGTTCTAGAGCAAGGGTGTCCAAACTACGGCCCGTGACTCCTTATATATTTATGTATGTGGGCCCCCGATGAAAACAGTTTGGACACCCCTGTTCTAGGAGGGTTGAACTGTATGCGTTTTGTAAACTATATAGAGGGTCATTTTATAAACACCATGTGTGTGCTGTGCGGTCTGCTTTCCCGGTGTTTCGATTAAGAAATTAAACGTTGATGAAAAGAACAGAGGAACGCCGTGGAGTGAGAGACGGATTTGCATTTTTTATTTTATTCATCAGTTAGAGATCAGTGTTAGAAAACCCGACACATGGGGGGGGGGGGGGGGGTGGAACAAAAAGGGCAGTGCTACTGGGAATGATTGTAATGTGGGGGAACAGATCACAGAACATTAAACCTCTCTCTACCAAAAACGCTCCGGGACAAGCAGCAACACATGGAGGTCCCTTCCCTTTTCTCTGGGCCCCGGAGAGCAGAGCGATCGTCTTCAAGCCCCTGCCCTGAACGACCACGGGCCAAGCTAAACGTTTAACGTCGCCAAAACAAAAACAGTGTTTTTCTGCTAGTTTCGTCGACCGCTCGGCCGGTATTATTGCTGCAGCTTGGAACATCGCGCTGTGATCCGCCACCAAACGACGTGTTGTTTTAGAAATAAAATAAAATAAAATAAAAGTACAGAGTACATTCCAGTTTCGCTCATCTCTGCTCCCTACCGTACAGAAAAAGGACGAGGTAAAAATAATCAAGTTTGTGTTTTACCAGAGGTCTTCCAGTTTCTTAGCAGTGTGTCGTAACCAGACCAAACCTCTTAAACTCACGCGCTAAAGTGTTTCTGTGTCACAGACGAGCGTCGGTCCGGTCGAGTCCCTCTCGTTTCAAGGTTATATTTTAGAGAGAGGAGAGGGGGAGGAGAGGGGAGGGAAGGGAGGAGTGGGGGGAGTAACGACCGCCACATCTGCTACAAAAACACATTTAGCAGATTTGGCGTTTTCCCGACGGCGGCGAGAGTGGTCAAACAGATGTTGAAATGAAACGGACCGTTTTATTACGACGATTTCGCGACCCCACCACCACCACCATCGCAGCAGAGTGTGTTTGTGTGTGTGCATGTTGTTTTTAAAGTAGCCTAGCGCATCTAACAAAGTCCACGGTTCCATTTAGTCTCTCTGGACTTACACAAGAGTGTCTTCTAAAAAACACCGAATCATTAAGAGTTTAGTTTACGCAGAAGCCGACGCGGTCTTTGGGTTAAGCGGGTCCTTTTTCCTCCCCTGTTGCCTATTTTCATTTAGTTTTTTTAAATCACGTTAACAAGAAAAGACAGAAAAAAAACCAAACAGGAAGCACTGGAAGAAAAAAATCACAAAATAAGAGTCTGAAAAAAAAACACCATTCTCAGGGAAGACAGGAAGAACAGGTTACAAATATAAACTTTGTGAGATCAATAAGTACGCTACGTGATGAATGAAGAAGAAGAAGACAAAGGTTAACTTAACAGTCATGCATAACTGGCCGAGAACAAGACCTGATTTCTCCTTGTGCAAGGGTTGCCCTGTAGAACCTACACACACCCACACACAGGCAGACATACACACTGAGACATGCACACACACGCGCACACACCACACAGCACACACACACACACAGAACAGACAAAGACACAGACACACTCACACAGACAGACAGAGCATGTAAACAGCAGGTAGGAAGTAGAGACAGACCCACAGACACCAGTAAGACAGTTCAGTGAACACGGAAATTGCATAATTATGCAAAAATAACAATCAAACCTAAACTAAATTTCAAAAGTAAAACGCTATATCTTCATTCATATCTTTTTTTTGTATTTATTTCCTCCTGGGGGGGGGGGGGGGGGGGGGAGGCAGCATTGAAACAGTCCTACTGGAGAGAGATTAGGGTCCGGTTAAGGTAGCGGTTCGGGTTTTTCCGTTTAAGGCGTTTAAAACGTTAGAAAGAAAGCATCACTACTTTAGGAAAAACGAGCCGACGTTGCGATCGGTTCAGGGTGAATAAATTCTAATTATTCATAGTTGTTGTTGACGTTGTTGTTCCTTCGCTTTCGATACAAATCAAGACCCCCCCCCCCCACACAAACACCGGAACTAAAACAGAACCAGAACTTGAACAGAAACCAACGTGGAAAAAACCCCAAAAAACTAACTTAACTAACTAAAGAGCAGAACAGAAGAACAGACGACTACGGTTCCACTCAGCGGACCCTCAGGGGGAGAGAGAGAGAGAGAGAGAGAGAGAGAGAGAGAGAGAGAGAGAGAGAGAGAGAGAGAGAGCGGATGAGGGACGGTGGTTCCCGTGACAACGCCTCCAGCATCAGCATCCTCCGTCACTTGAGCATGCTCTGCAGCATGGCAGTGGCGTAGGTGGGCCGCGCCTGCTTGCTCTCGATGGCGCTGCGCAGGTACTGGACGCCGCCGCAGCGCTCCCAGATCTCCTCGAACTGCCGGGGGAGGATCTCGGCGCCGCGCTTCCGGGGAAGCCCCGTCTCCTCCAGGCTCAGCTCGCACATCTCCATGTCGTCCTTACCTGGGGGGGATGGGGGTGGGGGTGGGGGGGAGACACGTGAGACGCTAGTGGTAAGCTACACGCTAGGTTAGACCGTAGCGATACGCTCCACGCTCCAAGGTAAGAAGGTAAGTGCTACACCACACTATTCTTCAGTCGGCTGCAACATGCTACATTTCAGCCAGGCTAGCTATCGACAAGCTATGTGTTGCTCGTGGCGTGACGCGTGTTAGCTACACGTGGATAACTTTTGCAGGACATGCAAAATGTTAGCAAAGGTGAGCCAGCACACACGCACACACACATATATATATATATATATATATATGTACTTTCTATATAAATCTATATAAAGTGTGTACACAGCAGGAAGCAGGAAGCCGTGGGACACTGACTTTGGTCTGTAAATAGATCAGCTCTCTCAACACAACACGCCGTGTGACCCCACACCACCTCCTCTCCTCCACCCCTCTCTACACCTCCTCCTCCACACCTCTCTACACCTCCTCCTCCACCCCTCTCTACACCTCCTCCTCCACCCCTCTCTACACCTCCTCCTCCACCCCTCTCTACACCTCTCCTCCACCCCTCTCTACACCTACAACCTCTCCTCCCTAACACCCATCTTCCTCCACCTACAGCTCCTCCATTGCACCACCCCCTCCCCCACTGACTCTTTCTCTACAGCCTGCTCCTCCTCCTCCCCACCCACTCCACCCATCACTACTCAATCCACCCCTCCCCAGCTCCTGCTTTGCACCACCACCCACACCCACCCTTCTCCACTGCCCCCTCCCCCTCCTCCACTGCCCCCTCCCCCCTCTCTCCAACTCCCCCTCCACCCTCTACCTCCGCCACTCTCTCCTCCTCCCCCCTCTCTCCCCATCCACCCTCTCTCTCTCCCTCCCTTTCTTCCTCCACCCTCTTTCTCTCCCCCTCCACCCTCTCTCCCACCCTCCTCCACACTCTCTCCTCCTCATCCCTCTCCTCTCCCTCTCCTCCACCCTCCACTCTCTCTCCCCCCCCTCTCTCTCCCTCCCTCCTCCTCCTCCACCATCCCCTCCCCCCCTCCTCCTCCAGCCTCTCTCCCTCCTCCTCCACCACCCTCTCTCTCCCTCCACCATCCTCTCCCCCTCCTCCTCCTCCTCCAGCCTCTCTCCCTCCTCCACCACCCTCTCTCTCCCTCCACCATCCTCTCCCCCCCCTCCTCCTCCTCCTCCTCCACCCTCTCTCCCTCCTCCTCCACCACCCTCTCTCCCTCCACCATCCTCTCCCCCTCCACCTCCTCCTCCAGCCTCTCTCCCTCCTCCACCACCCTCTCTCCCCCCCCTCTCTCTCCCTCCACCATCCTCTCCCCCCCCTCCTCCTCCTCCTCCTCCTCCTCCTCCTCCTCCACCCTCTCTCCCTCCTCCTCCTCCTCCTCCACCCTCTCTCCCTCCACCCTTCTCTGCGTCACTGACCGGCCACCAGCAGGATGGGCTGTTTTTCGGGGTGCAGCTCCATCTGCCGGGCGATCCAGGGCCCGTCGAAGTGGGCGTACCACCAGCCCTTCTTCTTGCCCTGGGGGTCCTTGTACTGGTCACCCGGCCGGATGAACGGGATGCGGAAGTAGCGCTGCTGGCGGTTCATCGCCACCTCCTGCAGCCGCACCGGGACGACCGGGGGGGCCGGGTTCTGCTGGACTGTAGGGGGGGGGGGGGGGGAGGAGGAGGAGGAGGAGAGGGGGTTCAATTCCCCAATTCTTCATTGGCGCACACCCCACACAAACCAAACCCCACAAGTTGGGACCCTTTGGTTAGAGGTGAGGTGAGCCCCGCGTAAACACTTAAAAAGGTGAGGAAGGAAAAACCAAAACCCGAAGCAGTTAGTTACAACACCCCCCATGACCTTTGACCCCCCAGTATCTGTGAGATGGCGGTTAACAGAAAGCACCCGTTGGTTAATGAGTCCACCAACCCTACTAACGCTGCTACAGGATAGACAAGGAGGTAAGAAAGGAGAGAGGAGAGAGGATATAGGAGAGGAGAAGAGAAGGGGAGGAGGAGGAGGAGAGGGGATAGGGAGAGGAGGGGAGGGGATAGGAGAGGAGGAGAAGGAGAGGAGGAGAGAAGGGGAGGAGGAAAGGGGATAGGAGAGAAGGGGAGGAGGAGGAGGAGGGGAGGGGATAGGAGAGAGGAGGATAAGGAGAGAAGGGAAGGAGGAGGAGGAGAGGGGATAGGAGAGAGGAGGAGAAGGAGAGAAGGGAAGGAGGAGGTGAAGAGAAGGGGAGGAGGAGGAGGAGGGGAGGGAGGGATAGGAGAGAGGAGGAGGAGAAGGAGAGGAGGAGAGGAGGAGGAGAAGGGAAGGAGGAGGAGGAGAGAAGGGGAGGAGGAGGAGAGGAAGGGGAGAGGAGGATATAGAAGAGGAAAGGAGGAAAGAGGACATAGGAGAGAGAGAGAGAGAGTCACCCGAGAGGAGAACGTCCCTCCTCCTTTCGATTCAGTGGCGCAAGTGACGCCGAGCGCACAGCATCCTGCTTATTATGGGATGGCAGCGCCTATAGCAGCTCTGGAGGACTGTATGGATCCTCCCCCCCCCCCCGACCTCCCCTCTGCACGGCCAAGCAGGGAATGAGGACGGAGGAACCACACAAGGGTAGGTGGTCTGCAAGTGGTGTGCGTGCGGCGATAGGGAGGGGGGATGGGCAGGTGGGGGTCATGATAATATTAGATGGAGAGGGGGGGGGGGGGGGGGGGGGGGGAGGTTGTGATGACATCACACGGTCTCAGAAACATATGTGTTTCTGAGAAGATGCTCCGTTCTCAGAGAGTGGCGTCGGAAAAACAAACAAAGGCGAGACGAATACGACGCCGGGAGACCGACCGCTCGATATCCTCCTTTGGTCCGCGGTTTGGCGCCGTGGAAAAAAAACAAACGATGAAAAAGAAGAAAAAAAACAACGACACCAACAACTAAAAACAGGCCGGCATCTGTTCAAAGGCAGAGACCCAACAATCACCATGACAACCACTCTAGACAGCACCAATAGAAGTTTGTTCGTTTGCGTGCGCGCGCTCTCGCGCGCGCGCTCTCTCTCTCTCTCTCTCTCTCTCTCTCTCAGTCAAGTGCTCAGTCAAGTCATGGCCTGCTCCTTAGAAGAGCTGAAGTAGCGCAGTGGTGCCTAACCTCTGGTCCGGGAGCCCCCCTCAGGGTCATCCCGATTTGCATATTTGGGTCACGTGAGACGTAATCTATAGATGTTTGGCAGCCATAGACAATTTTTGATAACACGTAATCATTTGGATTTATAGAGAGGTCCAATAAAGGACCTTTACATACAGACAAATAATGTTTCATAGCTAAGGCCAAACATATAAGACAAAGGTTCACAAAATAAATTTACTAAATTGTGTCAAGGCTCCAAAAAAAACACTGGTCTAAAGCCAAGAGAACCTAGAGTCGGGTTCTGAAGGGGATGAGCCGTTAGCATCACAGACTCCATGTCTCTATAGAATACTGATCAGTTGTTAGTAGTGCCATGGGTCTCCGTTGTTGGAATAAACCCAGCTTGGGTCCCCCGATCAAAGTTCAGTTGAGCCTCAAAATACTGCCTACCGACCTTTACCAACTGGGAAAGACAACAATATTGTTGTGTTTATTTGTGTCTTTACTAAGTCTATCAAGGTGTCTCTACTAACTCTATCAAGGTGTCTCTACTAACTCTATCAAGGTGTCTCTACTAACTCTATCAAGGTGTCTCTACTAACTCTATCAAGGTGTCTCTACTAACTCTATCAAGGTGTCTACTAACTATCAAGGTGTCTCTACTAACTCTATCAAGGTGTCTCTACTAACTCTATCAAGGTGTCTCTACTAACTCTATCAAGGTGTCTCTACTAACTCTATCAAGGTGTCTCTACTAACTCTATCAAGGTGTCTCTACTAACTCTATCAAGGTGTCTCTACTAACTCTATCAAGGTGTCCTAATGAACTCTACCATGTGTCTTTACTAACTCTATCAAGGTGTCTTTACAAACTCTATCAAGGTGTTTATTAGGATGTCTTTACTAACTTGTTCCTCTCCTCACTTCTTCTTGGTGTCCTTTAGAGGCTTCTGTAGTTGAAATCTCAGTCTTTTAATTATTTTTGAAAGGCATGATAGTGAAGGACACTTCTTTTCTATCATTTTTTATCGGTTCAGCGAATCAAAGGCGAAGAGGGTGGGAGAAGGGGAGGGGGCGGGCTAAGAACCTGGCCGATGACGTCACAGCAGAGGGGGGGGGGGGGGGGGTCGATATTTCTACGCCCCTGCGTAGACAAATAAATGAATAAATAATCCATTAATGTCGACGTGCGGCTGGGTGGTGACACGCTCGGCTCACACATCACATCACAACGTCCACAATAGAATCCTTTTGGTTGTCGTCTGGGTGACGACGATGAAGACGATGACGCCAGAGCACCGCTGCCGCCGCCGGCGTCTTTCAAATCGTAGAAGAATACAACAACACAGCTCTACACCTTCTGTTGCTATGGGAATTCTCTCTCTTTCTCTCTCTCTTCCAATCTCGCTCTGTCCTCACCTCTCTCTCTCTCTCTCTCTCTCTCTCTCTCTCTCTCGCTCTGTCCTCACCTCTCTCTCTCTCTCTCTCTCTCTCTCTCTCTCTCTCTCTCTCTCTCTCTCTCTCTCTCTCTCTCTCTCTCTCTCTCTCTCTCTCTCTCTCTCTCTCTCTCTCTCTCTCTCTCTCTCTCTCTCTCTCTCTCTCTCTCTCTCTCTCTCTCTCTCTCTCTCTCTGTGTGTGTCCCTGTGTCTCTCTCCATCTTTCCCTTTCTCTTTCTTTGTCCGCGTCTTCCCCTCCTCTCGCTCTCCCTCTCTCTGTCCTCACTCTCCCTTCTCTCTCTCTATGTCCTCTCTCTCTCTCTCTCTCTCTCTCTCTCTCTCTCTCTCTCTCTCTCTCTCTCTCTCTCTCTCTCTCTCCTCTCTCTCTCTCTCTCTCTCTCTCTCTCTCTCTCTCTCTCTCTCTCTCTCTCTCTCTCTCTCTCTCTCTGTGTCCCTGTGTCTCTCTCCATCTTTCCCTTTCTCTTTCTTTGTCCGCGTCTTCCCCTCCTCTCGCTCTCCCTCTCTCTGTCCTCACTCTCCTTCTCTCTCTCTATGTCCTCTCTCTCTCTCTCTCTCTCTCTCTCTCTCTATGTCCTCTCTCTCTCTCTCTCTCTCTCTCTCTCTCTCTCTCTCTCTCTCTCTCTCTCTCTCTCTGTGTGTGTCCCTGTGTCTCTCTCCATCTTTCCCTTTCTCTTTCTTTGTCCGCGTCTTCCCCTCCTCTCCCTCTCTCTGTCCTCACTCTCCCTCTCTCTGTCCTCTCTCTCTCTCTCTCTCTCTCTCTCTCTCTCTCTCTCTCTCTCTCTCTCTCTCTCTCTCTCTCTCTCTCTCTCTCTCTCTCTCTCTCTCTCTCTCTCTCTCTCTCTCTCTCTCTCTCTCTCTCTCTCTCTCTCTCTCTCTCTCTCCTCTCTCTCTCTCTCTCTCTCTCTCTCTCTCTTCCTCTCTCTCTCTCGCCCCAGAATCACCACGGAGAGAGTAGAGACAGAAGAAGTGTGGCTCCCAGTAGTCCGATAAGATCACCACCACAGAGCGTACCCCAGGGGGGAGGGGCGTCCCGTCCTGTCCCAGTCCTACAGACCGCCCCCCCCCCGCCCCGCCCAGCACCACTACCACTACTACCGTTAGCTGCATGTTAATGAAGGAGTGGGGGGGGGGGGGTGCTAGCGGTTAGCGTTAGCGGCTAGCGGTAGCACACTTACGTGCTGCCTTGGCGGACTTGGCGCGACCTGATGGGAAGTAAACAACGGAAGGTGACAGACAGAGAGACAGACGCACACGGGACAAGACACGTACACAAGACAACAACAACAACAACAACAAGACAACAGGAAGAGTAGAAACACACGGTGATGATACGTACATAACAACCACAACAACAAACAAGAAACAAGAGAGGACAAGAACAAGACAACAACAACAGGAAATCATTCAGTTTCCATATGATTACTCTACACTACTTCAGTGGTCACTCTTATTGGCAAACTTTATTAAATAATAAGAATTATTATAATTATAACCGATTACCATTGATTGACCATGGCCATTATGCTAATGGACATCATTAGCATAATCAGTGAATCTGAGTGTGTCTGTTGTGTATATAGGTGTGCGAGTGTGTGTTTAAAGGTGTGTGTGTGTATATACTAGGTGTGTATGTGTATATATTGGTGTGAGTATGTATATAGGTGTGTGTGTGTGTGATCAGTAGTCTAAACAAGACCGCGACATCGACGGTGGGCTCTGAACGAGAGCTCTTTGTCGTCATGACAACTCCATGGGTGGCGAGAGAGAGAGAGAGAGAGAGAGAGAGAGAGAGAGAGAGAGAGAGAGAGAGAGAGAGAGAGAGAGAGAGAGAGGAGAGAGAGAGAGAGAGAGAGAGAGAGAGAGAGAGAGAGAGAGAGAGAGAGAGAGAGAGAGAGAGAGAGAGAGAGAGAGAGAGAGAGAGAGAGAGAGAGAGAGGAGAGAGAGAGAGAGAGAGAGAGAGAGAGAGAGAGAGAGAGAGAGAGAGAGAGAGAGAGAGAGAGAGAGAGAGAGGAATAAGAGCAGGGTGCCATCCATGTGTGTCCGTTTGATACTGGATTCTGGCAGAACATTCTGGCGAGGTAAGTGGGGGTCTAAATTAAAAGCATTACATCATGAGTGTCTCTCCGCCTCTCAGGAATCCGTTCCCCTCCGCGGTTTGTCCACTACCGTCAAAGGTCCGCATGTACAGCCCTCTGATAGATTTATAATCCACTAGATGTCCATAATGGACTAGAGAGGGAGGGGAGACACACGGCCTTCCGGCCTAAAAAGGTCAACACAAAAATAAACAGATCTACGTGCAGAATCAAAACCAACAGGGTGACCGGAGTGCCTTTGAGCAGGGCACGTAGTGGGAGTCATACACATAGCACAACAGCAGAACTCACACCTGGCTGGTCTGTTTAGAGCAAACAACATCCCTCTACAAACTACCATCTCTGCTCATATAGCTTCTATACTGCCCTCTAATACTGGTCTAATACTGGCCTGGTACTGGCCTGGTACTGGTTTAATAATGGTCTAATACTGGCCTGGTACTGGTTTGATACTGGTCTTATACTGGCCTGGTACTGGTTTAATAATGGTCTAATACTGGCCTGGTACTGGTTTAATAATGGTCTTATACTGGTCTAATAATGGCCTGGTACTGGTTTAATACTAGTCTAATAATGGTCTGGTCTAACACTGTTCCAATACTGGTCTGGTTCTGGTCTACTACTGGTCTGGTACTGCTCTGGTACTGGTCTGGCTCTGGTATGGTACTGGTCTAATATTAGTCTGGTACTAGTCTAATACTGGTCTAACACGGTCTAAAACTGGTCTGGTACTAGTCTAATACTGGTCTAACACGGTCTAAAACTGGTCTGGTACTAGTCTAATACTGGTCTAACATGGCCTAAAACTGGTCTGGTACTGGTCTGGTTCTGGTCTCACCGTAGTCAGTGATGGACTTGGGGACGCGCTGGTCGGGTCCCTCCGTGTTTCGTTTCTTGTTCTTGGACTTCCAGGCATGGTAGACCTTGAGGCGCCGGTGGAACTCCTCCCTGCAGGCGGCCAGCAGCTCAATGTCTGCAGGAGACAATAACAACAACAACAACAGCAGCGACGCCATCTTACTTTCAGTTTCACTTTTCAGTTTCATTTTCAAATAAATTTCACATGCCTGGATTTCCAGTCTCTCTTTTAACACTTTTTGTGGTTCATGAGAGCCTGGAAGAAGACCGACAGTTTTGGCCAATCCGGGGTTTGCTTGAGATGTGATTGGTCGGATTGGCTCAATGTGATTGGTCTGATTGGACCAATCACAAGAGTTCTTGACAAGAGTCGAAGGGCGGAACGGGCAGCTCGACGGACCAATGGCGGGGCTGCTAACACCAATCAGACGGAAGTGAGGGACCTAGACCGGTTAAATGTGACGTGTGGGGTCAAACTAAGTAATCTAACAACCAAGTTTTGTCCAATTCCGTATATAACTTTTTGAGTTATCTTTCTAACAGACAAACAACACAGACAGACAGACAGACAGACAGGGGCAAAAAAACATAAAAATACAAGTTAACGATAATAATATTCAAATAGTGCACACTGGCACAGCTGGTATTAAAATGGAAATACTGCGAGCTGCTGGAACGACAATTATCCAAGGCCTTAAGTGTCTGATTGTTTTGTGCTTCCATTCTATCCAGCCACCGGGCCCCTGTTGCACCGCCTCACGTCCCTGGAGGGAGGGTCCTCGTCTGTTCCTTTTCTCAAGGTTTCTCCCCTCGGGGTTTGGGGAGTTTCTCATTTATAGGAAAAATGTTCAGCCTCATCTCTAGTTATCCACATTAGGAATATAGTGCCTGCGGTTGTCGCCGATGCTCTCGGTGTATTTAGCGCAGACGCTACATCGTCCCCCCCCCCGAGGGCCGCATTTGGGGTAGGGCAGCACCACCAGCCTCATCACAACAACATTTGTTGTTTGTTGTTGTTGTTACAATCGTACTCAGTCCCCTTGACGACGCAACCCTACCGGCCTCACCACAACAATTGTACTCAGTCCCCGTGACGACGCAACCCTACCGGCCTCACCACAACAATCCTACACAGTCCCCGTGACAACGCAACCCTACCGGCCTCATAACAATCGTACTCAGTCCCCTTGACGACCCAGCCCTACCGGCTTCACCACAACAAGCCTACACAGTCCCCATGACGACGCAGCCCTACCGGCCTCACTACAACAATCCAAAATGGTCACCGTGACGACACAGCCCTGCCCACCTCACCACAACAATCAGGTCACAGTGACACTAGTGGCACTACCTGGCACACTACCGAGACTTAACACACCAAACACAACAGCAATACCATCCAACACATTGACATCCACGCCAAGGCCGAGCAGAACACACCTCAGTCACACACACAAGGTTCAGTCACACACACACACACACACACGCGGACACAGACGGATGGAAGGTGGGTCGATCTCCAGACCAAAAGGGAGAGATGGAGTGGACCACGCCTCTGCATCAAAGGGACACGCCTCTCCTTGGATGATTGATGTCCCCCGCGGTGGACGGTGTGACGCTGCGCTGGTGGCCGGCAGGCGGACACGCCGAGTGAATGGAAGACAAACACTTTACAGGAGCCACATGAATGTAAAGTGAAGCGTCAAAAGGAAGAAGAAGGAAAAAAAAAACAGCTAACAAACGCCATCTACTCTGTACCCGTCTCACGCTCGGCTAATTGTGTGTGTGTGTGTGTGTGTGTGTGTTGGTGTGTGTGTGTGTGTTGGTGTGTGTGTGTGTGTGTGATAGGAAAGCAGCTTGTCTCTGAAGACGCTCTGCATTCTGTCAGAGCATCATCATCCAAAGGCAGGGAGCACAGCGCATCTGTATTCCGCCGTCGGAGCGTCGTCTGGTCTCTCTCTCTCTCTCCCCCCTCTCCCTCTCTCCCCCCCTCGCGCTCTCTCTCCCTCTCCCCCCCCCCTCCCTCCCTCCCTCCCTCTTTCCCTCCTCCTTCTCCCTCTCTCTCGGAGAGGCCATGGTGAACGGCCTGATAACGGGGCCTCCACGCTACGATTCCGCCGCCGCCGCCGCCGCCTCTAACGCCGCTGGTGTGTCTGAGCTCCTTCTGCCCGGAACGTTCATTTTTGTGGCTTCCGCTGGCGTTCCGCTTCTGATACCACCACCCCCCCCTCCCCCTCCCCCCACCCCCCACCACCCCACCCAACCCCCACCACCCCCACCTCCACCCAAACTCCAACCCCTGAGCACCGACAGACAGAACAAAGGATCTCCGGAGAGAACAAAGTGCCGTGGAACGCCGCGTCCTCGACGTGTCACTTCAGCTAATCTTTCTTTCTTTGGTCATTTCTCCTTCTTCTCCTCCCTCCTCACTTCTGACCCGGGGTTTGGGTTTCTTTCCTCCGGATATTATGGGATGTAATATCCCACGGAAGGGAGGTTTGGGCGGGAGGAGGGGAGAGTTGAGGTGGGGGTGGGGGGGGGTGGGGTTGCCCACGGTTCGTTCTGTCACATGGAGGACAGAACGTGGAGAAGTTATAATGAAAAGAAGAAGAAGAAGAAGAAGAATAGGATAAAGACAGTATATTTTTGGAAGTCGCATTACCGCCCATGTTATAATACATACAATCCAGCACGGTGTTTATTGCGCTTATACCACAATCACCAACCGCCATTAGACAAACGTTACCTTCATAATAACACACCTAGCGCGTCCTCCTATCACTTTTTAACGACCGTTCTAGCGTCTTTCTTAGTAGATTGTCTGCGTGTTAGTTATTATGAAGGTAACGTTTGTCTAATGGCGGTTGGTGATTGTGGTATAAGCGCAATAAACACCGTGCTGGATTGTATGTATTATAACATGGGCGGTAATGCGACTTCCAAAAATATACTGTCTTTATCCTATTCTTCTTCTTCTTCTTCTTCTTTTCATTATAACTGTCTATCACAACTGGACCTTCTGTAGACCCCCCCCCACCCCATTCAAAATTTGGTTGTTCTAGTCAGACGGACGTCACGGAGGCAGTCACTTTATGCCTTATCTCATTTAGGAAGATCAGATTGTCGCAGCCAATTCCCAAGTGTACCCTAGTTGTCAAAGCAGTGTCCATGTAGTGACGTAACAGCCCAACACAGACCACCACACACAGGCTATCGATGAAAGGGACGGTCTAACACGCTTAACGTGAAAAGGTTTAACGTAACTTAAAGCGATCAATAATCACCAACTGTCTCTGGCATATGTCTTGTCATTAGCTCTTTCACCTGTCAAAATATCAAAACCTAAATCCTACTATGACAGAGGTTATGTTACATTAAGTGTTTTCCTCTCATAAAGCTGCGTTAAGACTTTTCCTTACTGGCTCGATAGAGAGGAAAACACTTAATGTCACATAACGTCCATAATGGGAGGATGTAAGTTTAGATATATAGATATATAGATATATAGGTGAAAGTGGTAATGACAAGATATATGCCAGAGACATTTGGTGATTATTGATCGCGGTTTTGTAACTCTTAGTTACGTTAAGTCTTTTCACGTTAAGCGATGCAAAGAAAGATCAAGTCCAAACTCTCAATTTAAATGCACAACAATGCTTAACAAACCCAAGACAGCCATTAACTAATCAGTCAACAAGTGTGTGGAAACAAAATGCAACAACCAGCTCAACGAGATGCAACACTGAGACAAAACCAGCAAAGACAAATGAGTCTCACTCACCAATGATGTTCACTTAAAGACCAAATCCATTCTCCTGTCCTTCTGGACGTTTCCAAATCCCGGTCATAAAGCTGATCACTGCTTTTCAGATCCAAAACAAGTTGCCTTTCAATAGCGAGCCAGTGAACTAAATGGACCTTGTAGCGTACTATGGACCTGTGGGGAAATCTGAAAGAATACATCCATTGGCTACATACCAATATATGATTGGTTGATCAAATTGTCAATACAAACATACGCTCTCATTCAGTCTAAGGGCCAAAGCATTCGGGAGTACTTTGGTTGAAGGATATTCTTCCCAGCAACCTGCATTTTATTTCTAACACAAAACCACTCAAATGCGTCGTGCATAGACCGAGAAAGACAAACAAATCAACGTAACACTGAAATATAACAGATCAACCACACAGATACGATTTATTAATTGTATTTCAATTTTATAAAATTGTATTAATACAATTAATTCGATAATTTTTTTTTCATCTGAGGGTTCCAGGGTCTTCTCAGAATACCTTGAAGGCCCTGATGCTTCACCATATATATATATATATATATATATATATATATATATATATATCAGGGTTTCCGTTAGCCGGTATTTACCGGTTTTTAGCGGGTAAAAATGATAAAAAAAACGGTAATTTAAAAACCTGCCGGTCAAAATGTCCGGTAATAATGCTCATACAAAACTTAGATCCTGGACATTTGAGTTTTGACAGCTTTATTACTGCCCCCTCCCCCCGAAAGGGTGACCGAATGAAGTGACCAATCAGCTGCCGCCCCTCTCATGACGTCAAGCACGCCCAACGAGATGCAGGTGCAGTGATGGCAGCGCTCCACGGCTATGGGGCTTTAATGTTAGCGCTCCACGGCTATGGGGCTTTAATGTTAGCGCTCCACGGCTATGGGGCTTTAATGTTAGCGCTCCACGGCTATGGGGCTTTAATGTTTGCGACAGTTTGCCAAGTGCTAATTTCTGAGTTCAGCGAGCTGTACCCCGACTGGGCCACACTGGCTAAAATTGCCTGTGTTCTGCCCGTGTCAAGCGACCAGCAGAGAGGGGCTTCTCCCTGCAGAATGGTTTGAAAACATCACTGCGGAGTCGTCTGGAGGAGGAGAGAGTGATCTTATGCGTATTGCAAGCTGCAAAGACACATTAGACACCTTTGATTTCAGCTCGGCAGCAGAGGACTTTGCCGCAATGAAATTAAGGAGAAAGCAAAAAGTAGCCTGGTAGCCTACAGGGTAAATGTGATGCCATGTAGCCTATGTTAAAACGGACTACAGATGTTACAGGTGTTTTGAAATAGCCTCGATTTTTGCTCAAACGTTCTGGTTCGTTTTGTTGTTCATTAAATAGTCAAATTTATTTGAGGTCTGTCATTCTTTCGTCAATCTAGGTGTACATTATAGTTGCGTTTGTAATATAGACTGTTTTTGAAACAGGACCGGTAAATTTCGAATTTGTCCGGTAAAATAAAATCTGTCCGGACACTTGACCGGCAAGAAAAAAATCCTAGCGGAAACCCTGATACATATCTATAGATATATATATATCTATATCTATAGATATAGATATATATATAGCGCTTTTCTCTGTCCTGGCCCCACAGTGGTGGAATGAACTCCCCACAGACAGGACTGCAGAGTCTCTGCCCATCTTCTGCCGCAGGTTAAAAACTCATCTGGTCAGTTAATCACTACCCGGATCCTTCCACCTAGCGCGTCCTCTTATCACTTTTTACGACCGTACTAGCGTCTTTCTTAGTAGATTGTCTGCGTGTTAGTTAGACAGTGTTCTATATTGTTTGCCAACTTATTGTACTTTTAACCTTATTGCACTTTTACCTTAACTGATTGTACTTTTACCTGAGCACTGGTTAGGAATGAAATGCACTCTTGACTTCTGGTTGATGAGTTGTTCTCTTGCCTTCCTTTGTTGAAACACACTATTGAAAGTCGCTTTGGACAAAAGCGTCTGCTAAATGACTAATACAGGCTGTATTATACGGTATGATGGACGTTTTATGCATAGCGATTCAAGTTGAATCCAAGCAGCACAGGCTCTGCAGTGAAGAGATGATATTATATTCTTTGATATTTTTCTGGTTTTTTCGACAAGATAAACACATTTTTCCGCACCATCAAGAGAAGAGAAGAGCAGTTGATGAGCTCCCCGCCCGGCGTGTGTCACGGTGACAAACCAAACTAAACAAAGCGAGCGTCACCGCGGGTGACGGCGGCGTCCTCACTCACCGCAGGACGTGTTGATGGCGTCCCGCAGCTCGGCGTACTTCCACTTGCTCAGCTCGTACTTCTTCACGCCCACCGCCGCCGCCTTGGACGCCTGCATCTGAGGACCTCTGGACCGGGGGGAACGGAACACAACACACACACACACACACACACACACACACACACACACACACACACACACACACACACACACACACACACACACACACACACACACACACACACACACACACACACACACACACACACACACACACACACACACACACACACACACAGCAACGCAACAGGAAGTCACTCTCACTGTTCACAGGAAGTCATCACACGGCCGACTGGGGGGGGGGGGGGGTGGAATGAGGATTGGAGTCTTCAGCGACGGAGGAAGAGGGGGGGGGGGGGGGGGGGGGTGAGGAGTGAGAGAGAGAGAGGGGAGAGGGGATAGAAGGTGTTTGGATTGCCTCTAGAAATGTTTGTTTGTTTTAGTCGGCAGTGCCCCATGGGGGGGGGGGGGGGGGGGGGGTTGGGCGGAGTTGTTAGCATTTTGTAGTTTAGTTTGACTTAATGGTTTTGCCAGTAACCAAAGTCTGTTACGCTCGTGATAAAACCACCTGGAACCTCCCCAAGTATTTTGACTGCGGTTTAGCGAACGCCGTCAGCGATGGTAATCACAAGATGGCGGACCCCCCCCCCACCCACCTACCACAATGAACACCCGAAGGTTAAAACTAATGGCATTGACAATTATTTGCATATTTACAAAAACGGTCGATGGAGGTTCATTTGTACCGCTGAACCGGGGCCAACGAGGAACAGAATTGGGGTCTCGGGGGGGGTTATTGTGAGAATAAAACAAGCTAAGTGAATGGAATTGAAAGCTCGACCAACGGAGGCGACGCGCCTTCTAGTGGCGCGGGTCCCAGCTCGACGGTGGTCCAGTGCTAAATGTCGTTACTTCCTGCTGCCTCTCTTCCCCTTAAGTCCTTCCTGTTGAGTCTCTTTCAAAAAGTCCTTACTTCCAGTCTTTCTCTTGAGACCTTACTTCCTGCTGCGTCTCGTTCTAAAGTCCTTACTTCCTGCTGTGTCTCTTTCTGAAGCCCTTACTTCCTGCTGTGTCCTTTTTCTCTCAAGCCCTTACTTCCTGCTGTGTCTCTTTCTCTAAAGTCCTCACTTCCTGCTGTGGAGCCTTTGTGGCCACCGTTAGTGATGGACAGGTGTAAGCTAATTAGCTCAGCGGCGGCCACACGGGAGACGTGCTTGCGCGTAGCCTCCGGGGCCGCCGACCTGGCTCCCATTCACGCTGGCTGTTAAGTGAGCTAACGAGGCAGCTAGCCAAGCCCAAGTCTCTGGCCGCTGAGGTATGTTGTTCTCTGTCCTGGGCAAACGCGGGGAGTAACTTCTCCTTTATTTTTTATTATTTTGCAGTAATAAGCTTTATTCACTTACCAATGGAGCAACGTTAGTTTGAATAATAGGAAGTTTGACTCATCATGTCACAAGTAACTCTTTCATTGGCTCTCATGAGACAATTAAAAAAAACTTTACTTTAGGAATTAACCTGAAATGAAAAGCCTGGGATCTGAACATTTCAGCCATTAAATAAAATCATTCAGATATCATCAAGGGAATCACAGGGAATCGACGCGATCATTTCCCGTCAAAACACTTCATTTGAATATAATTAGAAGATTTCCACGATTTTGAGGCGGTCGGACGACAAAACGGACAGACGCTACCCACCTCGCGAGAATCGAAGTCATTTCCATGGCCATTTGCTCCCTAGAAGAGCAGTTCAGCATAGAGTTAGCACGACAGCACAAGCTAGTTAGCACAAGCAAGCCAATGCAAACCCTTATAGTTAAACACAACATGGTGTACAAGGCTGTCGATGTTAAAACTATGTAACAGAATATGATATGAACAAAATAAGAGGAATAAAGTAGGAAAAATTTCCATTTTGGGGGACATTTCATATAATTGTATCAAAAAAAATTGCATATATGCTTATAATTCCAAAAACGAACACGGCCATCCAAGACTTAAACACTCGTCATACTACAAACAAGCAAAAATGTCCGGGGATTTTGATCCTTATAGAATAAAACGCATTGATCCTTAGATAAAACTAAATAAAATCGTGCTTTTACAGAACAATTCGGCAGAGCAGCGATTGATTTAACAATGGCACTAATTTCGGAGCAGGTCCAACTGTAGCGAAAGCTACGCCCGCACACACCACTGTTGCCGTTCTCCAAGCTAGCTAATGTGCGTTAATGGCATTCCCCCCGGGGCAATAAATCACTTTGTACAGTCACGGGTAGAAAGTGTGTGTGTGTGTGTGTGTGTGTGTGTGTGTGTGCATGTGTGTGTGTGACGTGTAATTTTCCAATCTGGTGCTCAACAGGAAATATGATTTTGCCGCCGCAGTCCCACAGGTATCAAATTAAAAGCGCAGAGGTATACTCTCAAAGCGACCGCGGCCTTAGAACCAAGCGCTGATGTTTACCCCTGTGCAACGAGGGGGGGGGGGGGGGGGGGCTATTTTATATTTCCTGTCAGCTCAACCAATGATTTATGTTCCCCCCCGACGAAACTTCGACAAGCTACAAACTTTTTATATTTTTACTCGAGGAGAAACGTGATCAACTTGACAGAAAAGACTAATGAATACAAAGTAATTTGGTGTTGGTGGAGGTGTTGGTTTAAAATGTCTTCCTTCTTCTCTAACCGACAGGTTTAAAATGTCCTCCTTCTTCTCTAACCGACAGGTTTAAAATGTCCTCCTTCTTCTCTAACCGACAGGTTTAAAATGTCCTCCTTCTCTAACCGACAGGTTTAAAATGTCCTCCTTCTTCTCTAACCGACCGGTTTAAAATGTCCTCCTTCTTCTCTAACCGACAGGTTTAAAATGTCCTCCTTCTTCTCTAACCGACAGGTTTAAAATGTCCTCCTTCTTCTCTAACCGACAGGTTTAAAATGTCCTCCTTCTTCTCTAACCGACAGGTTTAAAATGTCCTCCTTCTTCTCTAACCGACAGGTTTAAAATGTCCTCCTTCTTCTCTAACCAAGGGTTAGGGTTTTGTGTTTTTTTTAATGGTGTATAGTATTTTTTGTAGTATTGTTTTAAAAGTGTATGCTGCGGGAGGGAATGGGGAGTAAGCGTTTAAAATGTTTTCTTTTGATGCAGCCATGTGTTGACCTATTGGTCACAGTCAGGACTAGAAGATGTATCCAATGTATTGATTTGATTCACACACCTATATTGTATTTTGTTTTATACTACAGTCCATTGGAACATCGGGGGGTTGATTAGTTCAAGAGCCATATATTATATATATATATATATTAGGTTTGTTCCAGACAGACGGAACACACACACACACACACACACACACACACACACACACACACACACACACACACACACACACACACACACACACACACACACACACACACACACACACACACACACACACACACACACACACACACACACACACTTCTATTTGTGAGGAAGAGTTTGGTTTGACCTTCAACTTTTTTTAGCTTCATAGTCTCATAGAGAGACTTTATATATTTTTATATATTTTTATATCTTTTTATTTCAGATTTGTCTTGTTGACACATTAGATCATGTTTGAGGTATACTTCCGCAGCGTGTCCTTGATATTAGTGAACAAAATGTCTTTAAAATAAATAAATATATAAATACCAGGGACCTAATAGTAATATGAATTATTGTCCAATGTCCTTCGTTAGCGTATGACTCATCTGAAAGAAATCTCTCCTTTTAAATTATTATTTTGTTTTTTTAAATGAGGTATTTTGTGTTTTGGAAGCGAAAATATCACCCAAGAAAAAAAGAACAGAACGGTTTGATATCCAGAAGTCTGTTTATCACCCACACCCCCACACCCACACACACACCCACCCCCCCACACACACCCCCACACACCCACACACAGAGTGAAGTGTGAAACGAGCGCGGAGCTAGCGCATAACCCATCAGGTGAGGCGGTACACCAAGAGCTAACGAGCTAGCCAACCGCCGGCGAGGACAACAGAACGATAAAGAGAAAGAGACAGATAAAACACACACACACACACATGTGTGATGTGTCAGAGAGGTCAGAGGTCAAACGTACATGGTCAAACCCTTGGCCTTCGTGGTGACACCGGCGCTGCAAACACAAGGTCACATCGTTACACGGCGAGCTATCACAGACGTTAACCGACCAATCACAGACGAGCAAGGTCATTCCTTGACTCCTCCCCTCCCTTTCAGATTTCAGATTTCCCTACTCCCTTTCTGATTGGAGGACCGATCACATGTCCTCTTACTAAAACTGGCCAATCACATGTGAGCTCCAATAACAGATCACCTAATTAGAGGGGAGGGCAAGAGAGGAGAGAGAGAGAGCGAGAGCGACTAGTGTTGTAGCTAACTGGAGAAAGGAGGTCTCTGTCATGTTAGAGGTCAAACTGATAGATTGTTACAGCATGCATGCAGGCGAAGTGAGCGGGGATCAGAGGTCAGAGGTTACAGGAGGGGGCGGAGCTAGGGTTCTGGGGAGGGAGAGGAGGATAGAGGTAGGGGTTCAAGTTTGTGAAAGTTGGTCCTTACGCAGCTCTGTCTGGAGACGATGGAGCACCTGCTGTACCATTACTAGAGAGAGAGAGAGAGACCGAGGGAGAGAGAGAGACATAGAGCCCCAGAGATGGAGAGAGACATGGTGACAGAGAGCCCCAGAGATGGAGAGAGACATGGTGACAGAGACCCACAGAGAGACAGAGACAGAGAGAGAGAGAGAGAGAGAGAGAGAGAGAGAGAGAGAGAGAGAGAGAGAGAGAGAGAGAGAGAGAGAGGAGAGAGAGAGAGAGAGAGAGAGAGAAAAACATAGATAACCAGAGAGAGAGAGACACACAGAGACATAGTGAGAAAGTGATAGAGAGTGATGGAGAGAGAGAAACAATAACAGAGTGGTTACACCAGGCAGACGGCAGAACCCAAATGAATGATTAACAAATCCATGAATGACAAGAATGGATGAACAGCTACTGAGAGTCACAGAGCCTTAGGAAGTCTTGTCAGAGTGCTATGTGTGAGTGTGTGTGTGACCGTGTGTGTGTGTGACCGTGTGTGTGTGTGTGACTGTGTGTGTGACCATGTGTGTGTGTATGTGTGGGTGTGTATGTGTGACTGTGTGTGTGTGTGTGTGACTGTGTGTGTGTGTGCAACTGTGTGTGTGTGTATGAGTGAGTGAGTGAGTGAGTGAGTGAGTGAGTGAGTGAGTGTATGAGTGTGTGTGTGTGTGTATGCGTGTGTATGAGTGACTGTGTGTGTGTGTATGCGTGTGTATGAGTGACTGTGTTTGTGTGTGTATGAGTGACTGTGTTTGTGTGTGTATGAGTGACTGTGTGTCTGTGTGTGTGTCTGTGTGTGTGTCTGTGTGTGTGTCTGTGTGTGTGTCTGTGTGTGTGTGTCTGTGTGTGTGTGTGTGTGTGTTACCTCCGTAGGTCCCCCCCGTGCGCCTCCTCGGGGATGAGCTCCGCCTCACTCTGGGCGATGCGTAGCGCCAGCTCCCGGTCCCTTCTCTCCTGCTCCTGGACCGTCTGGCGGGACAACTCCTCCTCCCGCTCCGCCTCCAGCTGGACCTCCATCTCCACCTTCAGAAACATCATATATCATATATATATATATATATAATATATAATATATATATAATATAGACACCACCTCCCTCCATCTCCACCTTCAGAAACATCATATATCATATATATATATATATAATATATAATATATATAATATATAATATAGACACCACCTCCCTCCATCTCCACCTTCAGAAACATCATATATCATATATAGATATATATATATATATAATATATATATAATATAGACACCACCTCCCTCCATCTCCACCTTCAGAAACATCATATATCATATATATATATCTATATATATGATATATCTATCTATCTATCTATATATATGATCTATCTATCTATCTATCTATATATATGATATATCTATCTATCTATCTATATATATGATATATCTATCTATCTATCTATCTATCTATCTATCTATATATATATATATATATATATATATATATATATAATATAGACACCACCTCCCTCCATCTCCACCTTCAGAAACATCATATATCATATATATATATATATATATATATATAATATATAATATATATATAATATAGACACCACCTCCCTCCATCTCCACCTTCAGAAACATCATATATATATACATCTATCATATATATATATATATATATATCTATCATATATATATAAATATATATATTATATATATATATCTATATATCATATAGATATATATATATCATATATACAATATATATATATCATATATATATTATATATACATATATATATTATATATACATATATATCATATACATATATAATAAAATATAACACACACACACGCACACACACACACACACACACACACACACACCCCCCCCCACCCCCTAAGACTATGATTTACGGTCGCCCTGCTGTACTGGACGGTCAACCGTTTGATGGGTTAGCTGGACGTCGGGTCAAAGGTCAAGTGTAACTGGACACAATAATCAGAACAACGTTCCTATCGGCTTCTAACAGAGAGGTCATGAAATACTGTCAACTACTTAAAAGGACTAAAAGTGTGTGTGAGTGAGTGAGTGAGTGTGCGTGTGTGTTTTAGTGTGTGTGTGTGATGCATGTTCCTACATGGAGTACGTGTGCACAAACACAGAAGGTCACTGAATGTTAACTACAAACAGTTTCAGGGAGAGAGAGTAGATTAGGGAGAGAGAGAGAGAGAGAGAGAGAGAGAGAGAGAGAGAGAGAGAGAGAGAGAGAGAGAGAGAGAGAGAGAGAGAGAGAGAGAGAGAGAGAGAGAGAGAGAGAGAGAGAAAAGGCAGAGGTCATGTGCTGAGGTCATGTGCTGAGTGATTAATAGGATCTCTCTGGCTCTCTCTCTCTCTCTCACACACACACAAACACACACTACACAACACACACTCCTAGCGACCCAACACTACAAAGTCATCAAACTGGGACACAGGACCCCAGAAACCACTGAACAAACATGTGGAAAGTTCCTCCAGTCGTCAGCCACTGACGTCTCTTCCTCAACAGACTTCAAAACCGTCTTTCCTCATTGGTTGACTTTCTCTCTCCGGCCATTTTGTGAAAATGATCCTTATTATTATTAGAGATTCAAGGTTCAAGATTAGTATTTGCCATATGCAACCATGCACAATGGAACGCTGCCTCCCCATTCCCTCCCGCAGTAGGACTTTTTCTACAACACTATACTATGAAAATACTGTACGCAAAAAAAAATGGATGATATACGTGTTATATATGTGTTGAATTGTGCAAAAAAACATTTAAAAAGCATTTTAAAGTGCCAGTAGTGCAGCAGCCTCATGAATACAGTGCAATACAGTGCAGAGCAGTGCAGTGGCTGTAATGAGTCCAGAAAGTCCAGTAAAGTATGATAGTGTAATGTAATGTAATATGGATGATAATGTTATGATAGTGTAATGTAATGTAATATGGATGATAATGTTATGATAGTGTAATGTAATGTAATATGGATGATAATGTTATGATAGTGTAATGTAATGTAATATGGATGATAATGTTATGATAGTGTAATGTAATGTAATATGGATGATAATGTTATGATAGTGTAATGTAATGTAATATGGATGATAATGTTATGATAGTGTAATGTAATGTAATATGGATGATAATGTTATGATAGTGTAATGTAATGTAATATGGATGATAATGTTATGATAGTGTAATGTAATGTAATATGGATGATAATGTTATGATAGTGTAATGTAATGTAATATGGATGATAATGTTATGATAGTGTAATGTAATGTAATATGGATGATAATGTTATGATAGTGTAATGTAATGTAATATGGATGATAATGTTATGATAGTGTAATGTAATGTAATATGGATGATAATGTTATGATAGTGTAATGTAATGTAATATGGATGATAATGTTATGATAGTGTAATGTAATGTAATATGGATGATAATGTTATGATAGTGTAATGTAATGTAATATGGATGATAATGTTATGATAGTGTAATGTAATGTAATATGGATGATAATGTTATGATAGTGTAATGTAATGTAATATGGATGATAATGTTATGATAGTGTAATGTAATGTAATATGGATGATAATGTTATGATAGTGTAATGTAATGTAATATGGATGATAATGTTATGATAGTGTAATGTAATGTAATATGGATGATAATGTTATGATAGTGTAATGTAATGTAATATGGATGATAATGTTATGATAGTGTAATGTAATGTAATATGGATGATAATGTTATGATAGTGGCAGCACTCTAGCAGTTCAGCTATGATTGCCTATTATTTTAGATACGCAGGATGGAACAATTCACAACTGCGTTCTCATTCTAAAAAGAATGTTAATGTGGTGTTATGAATTGCGTCTTAGTCAAGGACATACAGTGCTGCTCGAAAGTATGTGAACCCCTTGAACAGTTAAGAGTTTTCTGTTGTTTTACCATGATTTTCCTATTTTATCATCACAAGTTTTACATATATGAAATGTCAGGTTTATGTTTAACAGTTCCATGTACTTTTTTAGAGGGAATTGTGTGAGTAGCCAAAAAAATACATGAAACATGGAATTAGTGGATGTGCAAAAGTAAGTGAACCCCAGCTGTATTGGTAAAGTCAAGGAGGTAACAGATTCAGGTGAAACACTTTTGGGTGCTTAATTAGTCAATTAAGCAAACCAATCAAATGAGACATCATTAGGAAAAGGGTTGGACAACACAGATTAAAAGAGAGAGAAAAACAACCAAACGACTGCAGTGCCAGGGTGTACCCATACGAATCAACCATGCCAAGAGGAAAGGAGATACCCGAGGAAATCAAGAAAATGGTACTGACAGCCCATCAGTCTAGAGAAGGCTACAAGACAATCTCCAAACGATTCCAGCTCCATCCATCCACGGTGAGGCAAATAATTTACAAATGGAGGGCGTCCAAGATGACCGCATCTTTGCCTAGAAGTGGACGCCCATTAAAACTAACATCAAGAAGCACCCGTAGAATAATAAATCAGGTAAAGGACAACCCACACATCACCTCTAAAGAGTTGCAGAGCTCTCTGGCAGCGTCAGGTGTAAATGTACATGCGTCTACAATTAGACGAAAATTGAACCAACACGACATTCATGGGAGGGTTGCTAGAAGGAAGCCTCTGCTCTCCAAAAAGAACAAAGCTGCCCGTTTAAACTTTGCCAGAGAGAACTTGGACAAACCAGAGGCCTTCTGGAAGTCCATTCTCTGGACAGATGAGTCCAAAATAGAATTATTTGGTCATAATCGTAAGCGCTTTGTTTGGAGAAAAACCAACACAGCACATGAAGAAAAGAACCTCATCCCAACAGTGAAGCATGGTGGTGGAAATGTTAAGGTATGGGGCTGCTTCTCTGCTTCTGGACCTGGACAACTCCATATCATCCAGGGAAACATGAATTCTGAAGTGTATCAGCAAATTCTTGATAAGAATCTCCAGCCATCAGTCAGGAAGTTGAAACTGGGCCGTAAATGGGTTTTTCAACAAGACAACGACCCAAAACATACCAGCAAATCTACCAAGGAATGGTTCAGAAAAAAGAGGATTCGTACTCTGGATTGGCCAAGTCAAAGTCCGGACCTCAATCCAATTGAAATGTTGTGGCTAGACCTGAAGCGGGGGGTACATGCCAGATGTCCCTCCAACCTTTCTCAACTGGCTGAGTTCTGCAAGGAAGAGTGGGCAAAAATCCCCCACAGCAGATGCGAGAGACTGGTCAGTGGCTATAGAAAACGTTTGATTGCAGTAATGGCTGCAAAAGGAGGTGCCACACGCTATTAACCAAAAGGGTTCACATACTTTTGCACAAGTCATATTTTCAGTTTTTGTGGGAGAAACCACTTTTTTGAATAAATAATGAAAATACATCATTTTTCTTTGTTTGTGTCCATTATTTGGAAAGTCCTGCTTTACAAATTGGTGTTTGGATATACATTTAATAAGGTTATTTTACATTTTTGTACAATTACAATGACCATGTCTAGGGGGTTCACATACTTTCGAGCAGCACTGTATATCCTAGACAGAAGAGTGGATACGCGTGTGTGTTGGACTCCCGGGCCGAAAGGTTCCGGGTTCAATGCCCAGTGTCCACAGTCTCGGCCGGACAGTATAAACTACGGTTCGAAAGGCGTGATTGATTGACGATGCCTTTAACCGCGATGACGGTAACCAGGGGAGACAACGGACACCCACCTGGATCTTCCTCTCCTCTTCCTCCCTCTTCTTCCTCTCCTCCTCGTCCATCTTCCTCACCTGCTCCATCTCCGTTTTCCTGTGGCAGGGGGGAGAGAGAGAGAGAGAGAGATTTATAACATGTTACAGTCATAATATGTTGTTGGAGGTTTACAGCAAGGAGAGAGAGAGAGAGAGAGAGAGAGAGCGAGAGCGAGAGCGAGAGCGAGAGCGAGAGCGAGAGCGAGAGAACGAGAGAGAGAGAGAGAGAGAGAGAGAGAGAGAGAGAGAGCGCGAGAGAGCGCGAGAGAGCGCAAGAGAGAGCGAGAGAGAGCGAGAGAGAGAGAGACTGGGAGTTGGGAGTGATTGATGACCCGGTCCGTCCCGGTTTGTGGAGCACTGCTCCGTGTTTTCTAATAAGGTCGACCCCCTCATCAGGAGCAGAGAGCGAGCGAGAGCGAGAGAGAGAGAGAAGCACCTCAATGCACACACACACACACACTTCACAGACGCTGAACTCCCACACACAGCCGGGCCGATGAAGACCAATGTCTGACGTGACACCACCATCACCACCACCGCCCTCCCATTCCAATCCCATCCCCGTTTCCATAGCAATGCCCTTGAGCCGGGGTAAATTGCCCAAAGGCAGGCAGGGCGAGGGCGGGGCAGACGATAAAAACCCAGGGGGGGTGGGTGGGTGGGGGGTCATCTGTAATGCCTTCCATTAGCGGCTAGTGATTTGTGACTGGGGGGAGGCAATGGGCCTCATCAGTGGCTTCCAAAAGACGTGCCATCTGCCCAGAGTCACAGTGGACAGGAGGTGCCTCCGCCCCGCACAACCTCAGGAAGACGCCGTGAGGCGGTGAGGCCGTCGTCCGCCAGACGGACCGGACGGAGCAGAGGAACGTCTGGAAGGAAGTCTCCGTCGGGAGGAGTGAGGCATATTGTCACTTTAACCCCGCCCCCGCTGGGGGGGGGCAGAACCAGCTCTGATCCGACCCTCTGAGGGGCCGACCGTGTCAGGGGTCGGGTTACGGTTCGTCTTTCTGTTTGTGTTTCTGTGTTGCGGTTTGTTTTTGTTTGTGTTACGGTTTCTGTACGTTTGTTTGTGTTGTGTTTCTGTTTCAGTTGTGTTTGTGTACGGTTTGTATTCTGTGTTTGTGTTCGTTGTGCTCGTTTGTGCTACGGTTTGTGTTTGTGTTATGGTTTGTGTTTTGGTTTGTGTTTATGTTATGGTTTGTATTTCTGTTTGTGTTTGTGTTACGGTTTGTGTTTGGGTTTGGTTTGTGTTATGGTTTGTGTTTCTGTTAGTGTTTCTGTTACGGTTTGTGTTTCGGTTTGTGTTACGTTTGTGTTATGGTTGGTGTTATGGTTTGTGTTTCTGTTACGGTTTGTTTTTCGGTTTGTGTTACGTTTGTGTTATGGTTGGTGTTATGGTTTGTGTTTCTGTTACGGTTTGTTTTTTGGTTTGTGTTACGTTTGTGTTATGGTTGGTGTTATGGTTTGTGTTTCTGTTCCGGTTTGTGTTCCGGTTTGTGTTTGTGTTTCCGTTTGTGTTACGGTTTGTGTTACGGTTTGTGTTTGTGTTTCTTGTTTTTTTTACGGGCCCTGTTAGGGTATCATCATTCAGCATACATTCCCATAAGCTAACACTTCCTCCATCCCAAGCGTGTGAGAGCATACGAGGTCCTCCTATTACAAACACTGCCTGTCAATGGACCAACTGTACTGTACTCCGGCACTTTGTACTCCTGGGTTTTAGAAGGACATCACAGGTACAGCATAGAAAACCATGTACCCTACATGGTAGAGAGGAGACCACTCCTCCTCCTCCTCCTCCTCCTCCTCCTCCAGAGACCAGAAGCCTCTAAATGGAGTGGACGCCCGTTCCAGCCGGCACCAAGACTCTTTAATAAGCATTAACCTGACCGGTTTCCAACGTGATCCCGGTGATTAAGTGTCTGTGTCGAGCGTTTAGAAGACCTCGGAGACGGCGGCGGCTCCCTGACGCAGCCCTCCGCTGATAGAAACCCGGGGAAACATGAACCCGGTGGTGTTAAGTACCAGAGCCTCGATTCAACAGAGAGGCTAACAAGGAAACTCTACAGCCGAAGGAGGAAAATGAACATCTCTTTTTTTTTTTTTTTACATGCACTAGTTTCACTATAGCAGCTAACCTTTACCTCTCCCAGACAGACCTTCTGATCTTAAAGATATCTTTAAGAAGGTAAATGGAGTGCATTTATATAAAGCGCATTTATCCAAAGCGCTTGACATAACCCATTCATACGCACATTCATACACCGACAGCGTATGTCAGCCATTGCAAGGAGACAGCCGGCGGGTCAGGAGCAGTTAGGTTTAAGGGGGGTGTCTTGCTCAGGGACACCTCAACACTTCGGGCTAGGAGGAGAGAAGCCGGGAGGGGGTGGAATCGAACCAGCAACCCTCCGGTTTACCAGACAACCCCCCCCCTCCCCCGCTCTGCACCTTCTGAGCTTCTGCCGCTGCCCCAGAAGGTCAGTTGATCTATCCTCGAGATTAACTGACCTTCTTAGATTAAAAGATATTTAAAGGTCTTCATCTAAACCCTCCGGGAGACCCCCCCCACAGCGGGGACTCACAGTCTGCGGTCTTCCTCGTCCTGACGGCGCCGCTGCTCGTCCTCCAGCCTCCTCTGCTTCTCCCGCTCCATGTCCTCCTGGATGCGCTTCAGCCGCTCCAGCTCCTCCTCCTCCTTCTTCTTGTCCTGCATGGCGGTCAGCAGCAGCGCCGAGCGGGCCACCAGGGCCTGGTGCTCGTGGTCGATGTCCAGGCGAGACATGATGGTGCACTGTTTTGAAGGAAGAAAGAAAGAAAGAAAGAAAGAAAGAAAGAAAGAAAGAAAGAAAGAAAGAAAGAAAGAAAGAAAGAAAGAAAGAAAGAAAGAAAGAAAGAAAGAAAGAAAGAAAGAAAGAAAGAAAGAAAGAAAGAGAGAGAGAGAGAGAGAGAGAGAGAGAGAGAGACGTTACTCAAAAAAGGTGTTCAGGTTCGATTCTTAAATCGGCCGGGGCTTGGGCAGAACCGCTTCCTCTGGCACAGAGTCGGGTGTCGCTCATTCCGGTGTGTTTTCTGTATTATACTACCAACCGTCCTCCGCTGGGTTTCATGTCTGTGTTTTCTACACTGTTGTGGAGTGTGTGTGTGTTTGTGTGGGTGTTTTAACCTGTGAGCCCTGATTAACCACGACCAACAGGTGTGCAGCCTCACCAGCCAATCAACAACTACAACTGTCTACAATGTTAAAAATGGATTCATCTCTCTCTCTCTCCCCCTCCCTCTCCTCATCCTCCCTCTCTCTCCCTCCTCAACCTCCCTCTCTCCTCCCCCTCCTCCATCTCCCTCTCTCTCTCCTTCTCCCTATCTCTCCTCCTCCTCCTCCTCCTCCTCTCCCCATCTGACCCCACATGAGTATAAAGGGGGTCACTCAGAAAAACAAAAGCATCGTTAAAGGAGTCACTCGGGGAAAAAACAAAAAAAACCTCCTGAGTGTAAATTGAACCCAGTAGCATCTCTAGCACCTCTCCAAATTCTCTGTCTCGGTCGGCGGCTAAAAGAGAAATAAACATGGGACCACTGTGTGTGTCGACCCTTGTGTGTGTGTGTGTGTGTGTGTGTGTGTGTGTGTGTGTGTGTGTGTCAAAATTCAAGCCTTCATCGTTTTGTGTGTCGTTGAAGTGTTTTCCAAACACATCGGGCAGCACCTGTCTCCACTCCAGAAGCCGGTCGCTCGCACTGCGTGGGTTTCACCCGCTTTTTTTGGGGGGTTGGGAACCGTTTGTTTTCCGGAAACACACCACAGGTTCTGAACACCAGGAACTTTTTGTGTGTTTGTCGAGTGTGTAAAATGGTTTTGGGGAAAAACAGTAGCCAACGTTCTCGTACGACGTGAGAACTTATGTTAGCGCCGATGCTAACGTTTACTATTTAGCTTTATTTTTTAGCTCATTTAGCGGATGTTTCTCGCAAAAGGGCGTCGTTTTTTTTGTTCTGAATTTATTCGATTTATATTTTATTGGATGGATTAAATGTCATCTTTAAAAAATAAACGATATATGAAATACAGAACGCATTGTAGCTGTGGGGGGGGGGGGCAGTGGAAGATAAGTGTGTGTGTGTGTGTGTGTGTGTGTGAGAGAACATAGAGTGTGTGGGGGGGGGGGGGAGGTCTTGAATGTCAAGTCTTAAGGATGCGTTGCCATGGTTACTGCCCTACACGTGACCTACACGTGGTCCTAAGTGTGTGGTCCGAGTGGTCTGAAGGTCACCTGACATCTGCGCTACAAACCACCCTCAGGTTCACCGTGTTAATATATATGTGTGTTTGATCTTGGCAATGAGTGTGTGTATATATATATATATATATATATGTGTGTGTACCTTGACCATGTGTGTGTACCTTGATCTTGGCCATGAGTGTGTATGTGTGTGTGTGTGTGTGTGTGTGTACCTTGATCTTGGCCATGAGTGTGTGTGTGTGTGTGTGTGTGTGTGTGTACCTTGATCTTGGCCATGAGTGTGTCTATGGAGGCGTCCAGCTCCTGGACCTGCTGGCTCATCTCCTGCTGGCCCTCCTTCAGCCCCCCCACCACCTCCGTGAAGCGACCCATCCTGGTCTTCAGGTGACGCACCTTCACCAGCCCGTCGATGCTGCACACACACACACACACACACACACACACACACACACACACACACACACACACACACACACACACACACACACACACACACACACACACACACACACACACACACACACACACACACACACACACACACACACACACAAATGAAGTGTAAGTGGTCCAGAGAGAGAGAGAGAGAGAGAGAGAGAGATGATGGAGCTGAACAGATATGATGGGGAGAGGAGAGGAGAGGAGAGGAGAGGAGGAGAAAAGACCACTCACCGTGGCTTATGTTTCCTCCTGCAGACCCACATACGGATCGTCTTCTGCATGGTGATGCAGGCACTGGCCCTGTACAACATCTTGTTCTTCACTGAGGAGGGAGAGAGACAGAGAGAGACACCGAGAGAGGGGGTGGGGGGGTAGAGAGACAGGGGGGAGGGAGAGAGAGGGGGGTGGGGAGGTAGAGAGACAGGGGGAGGGAGAGAGAGGGGGGTGGGGAGGTAGAGAGACAGGGGGGAGGGAGAGAGGGGGGTGGGGAGGTAGAGAGACAGGGGGGAGGGAGAGACAGGGGGGTGGGGAGGTAGAGAGACAGGGGGGAGGGAGAGAGAGGGGGGTGGGGGGGTAGAGAGACAGGGGGGAGGGAGATAGAGGGGGGTGGGGAGGTAGAGAGACAGGGGGAGGGAGAGAGAGGGGGGTGGGGAGGGAGAGAGACAGGGGGGAGGAGAGAGAGGGGGTGGGGAGGGAGAGAGACAAGGGGGGAGGGAGAGAGAGGGGGTGGGGAGGGAGAGAGACAGGGGGGAGGGAGAGAGAGGGGGGTGGGGGAGGTAGAGAGACAGGGGGGAGGGAGAGAGAGGGGGGTGGGGAGGTAGAGAGACAGGGGGGAGGGAGAGAGAGGGGGGGGGAGGTAGAGAGACAGGGGGGAGGGAGAGAGAGGGGGGAGGGAGAGAGGGGGGGGGGAGGTAGAGAGACAGGGGGGGGGGAGAGAGAGGGGGGTGGGGAGGTAGAGAGACAGGAGGGAGGGAGAGAGACAGGGGGGAGGGAGATAGAGGGGGGTGGGGAGGGAGAGAGACAGGGGGGAGGTAGAGAGAGGGGGGCGGGGGAGGTAGAGAGACAGGGGGGAGGGAGAGAGAGGGGGGTGGGGAGGTAGAGAGACAGGGGGGAGGGAGAGAGAGGGGGGGGAGGTAGAGAGAGAGGGGGGAGGGAGAGAGAGGGGGGTGGGGAGGTAGAGAGACAGGGGGAGGGAGAGAGAGGGGGAGGGAGAGAGGGGGGGGAGGTAGAGAGAGGGGGAGGGAGAGAGGGGGGTGGGGAGGTAGAGAGACAGGGGGAGGAGAGAGAGGGGAGGGAGTAGGGGGGTGGGGAGGTAGAGAGACAGGGGGAGGGAGAGGGGTGAGGAGAGACAGGGGGGAGGGAGATAGAGGGGGGTGGGGAGGTAGAGAGACAGGGGGGAGGGAGAGAGAGGGGGGTGGGGAGGTAGAGAGACAGGGGGGAGGGAGAAGAGGGGGGGGGAGGTAGAGAGACAGGGGGGGAGAGAGAGGGAGAGAGGGGGAAGAGAGGGAGAGGGGGGAGTGGAGGGGAGAGGGAGATAGAGGGGGGTGGGGAGGTAGAGAGACAGGGGGGAGGGAGAGAGGGGGGGGGAGGTAGAGAGACAGGGGGGAGAGAGGGAGAGAGGGGGGGGGGAGAGAGGGAGAGAGGGGGGTGGGGAGGTAGAGAGAGAGAGACATTTTACAATACTTTGTTATTTTTCCCCTTTGTTGAATGTCTGCTTAGGCTATTGACTGCTTATAGCCCAGCGGCATAGTAAAAAATACGAAACCAATTGTTCAAATTGTTCTAAAAGCACCAAAATTGGCACACATGTAGATTAATACATTCTGAACAATTTTGGATATGGAGGCATTCAAGATTCTCCCCGTAGCACATTTGGCGGCCATTTTTTGAAAATGGCCGCTATTTACCATTAGCGTCATTGAATATGTACCATAATTTGTCTTTTTGTGGATGCTAGAGGTGATAAGTGTGCTAGAGGTGATAAGTAGTGTACAATTACACATACTTGTGTGCTTACCAAATAAAATGGCTACCATTTTACAAGAAAAATGAAGACCACACTGTGGTCGCACTAGACCACACGAACTATGCCCGCTGGATACCAGTGCATCTGCGGGACATGGCAGAACTGGCAAACAAACATCCAGACGTCTTCACAGAGTTTAGCAACGGACACTTCACAGTCCAGAAGACCAAGAGGATCTTTTCAGCAATCCCTATTGACCAAGGACATGAGCAGAACAACGCGTATGTCAAGGGTGATGGAGGAGCCATCGGCCTCACAGACAATCCAACTGCACTGAGGCGCTGGATGGTTGCCGGACCAGAGGTTGCTAGAGTGATTGTGGAATTTGAAGACTTCAATCTGCATCCACACGACCAAGAGGAGACACGTCACCACGAGGAGACACCAAGTGTGCAGAACACTTTTGCCAGAGATGTGCGCTCACTCGTGGCCATCTTTGAAGAGCTGGGCAACCCTTTCGAGGAGGACAGTCAGGACTTGCTGGTGCTCGACACAAAGGAGATCGCAGACACTGCAGTCATAGAAACAGTCCGTAACGCCAAGCAGATTGGCCAAGACCAGTTTGAAGCATTCTCAAAGGAATGCATCGTGGACAGAACCAAGTCCATTGAGGTGGCAATCCACCGGAACAAGCTACCACTGTTTGCGACCAAGAGAGGACCCAAAATACCCAAAGGAAAACAACAGGTCAAATCTCTGAAGAATGATGTTGCGCTCTTCGCACGATTATATATCAGCTGCCAGACCCGTGATGGGAATCTAGAAGAGTTCTTCAGGCATGAAAATCAGCAATGCCCTCCAGCTTTATCTGACGGAGGGAGACTGTACCTAGGGAGCAAGAGTGACTTGCTGGTGTGCCTTGAAGGCCATGCTGAGCCTCAGTCTGATGCGCCTACTGTCACTGCTGTTGTCCTCGATGGAGCAGTAATCGTACAGATGTTGAAGCCGGGTACTGCCAACACGTTCGAGGAATATGCACAGCAAGTGTTCATCCCATACGTTGTACAACAGCTCCAACATGTATCACGTCTTGACCTTGTGTGGGACAGCTACAGAGCAGATTCCCTGAAGGCATCAACCAGAGAACAGCGTGGAAAGGGAGTACGTCGGCGTGTTGTCGACTCGGCAGTCATACCAGGAAATTGGCAAAGTTTCCTGCGAGTTGATATCAACAAAGTGGAGCTCTTCAGCTACCTCTCCACCATGCTTGCAGAGTCCTTTCAAGAAGAAGGCAAGGAACTGGTGGTCACTGATGGGGAGCAGGTGATCTGTGTTCCACAGCAAGAGGACGTCAACTCACTTGCACCATGCAACCAAGAAGAGGCAGACACTCGCATGATGCTACATGTAGCACATGCTGCACAACATGGTCACCACCAGATACAGGTTCGAACAGTAGACACTGACGTCGTGGTCCTAGCAGTGATGGTAGTCCAGAAACTACCAGCTGGAGACGAACTCTGGGTAGCCTTTGGGACAGGCAAGAACTACCGCTACATTGCAGCCCATGAAATAGCTTCCTCCCTTGGTCCAGAGAAGACATGTGCTCTTCCAATGTTTCATGCCATCACAGGGTGTGATACTGTGTCAGCCTTCGTCGGACATGGGAAGAAATCTGCCTGGGCAACATGGAACACGCTGCCAGAACTCACTGATGCCCTGCTGAGTCTGGCAAATGCACCCACAAGCATCCAAGAGGATACAATGCATGTCATCGAGAGGTTTGTAATACTCCTGTATGACCGCACAAGCAAATGCAAGGACGTCAACAAGGCGAGAAAGAAGCTCTTTGCAAAGAAGAGCTCTGTTCAGAACATCCCGCCAACTTACGCTGCTCTGGAGCAGCATGTGAAGAGATCTGCCCTTCAGGGTGGTCATGTCTGGGGCCAGGCATTGGTACCAGAGCCCGTGCTCCCTCCACCAACAGACTGGGGCTGGCATCGGAGTGATGATGGGCCCTACACACCACTCTGGACCACACTCCCTGAGGCATCCAAGACCTGCTATGAGCTGGTGTCTTGCGGATGCAAGAAAGGCTGCAGAAACCGCTGCAAGTGCAAGAAGGCTTCACTGCAATGCACGGGTCTGTGTTTCTGTGAAGGCGAATGCCAGTAGATTAGGACAGAAAACTTGCTAGCCAACATTATGATCTGTAGACATTCATAATCCTGGTGACCAGATTTGAAAAGTTCAGAATCATAATTAACATAGTGTGGCAAAATCTACGTTATTGTATTACATGTATGTACTGCAGGATTACACAATACTGAAAGTTATTGTATTGGCAACTGTTTATTGTGTCCTCTTCTTGAAGCCACTTAGATTTGTTCATTTATATTAGATCTATCCATAAATGTATAACTGTAAGTACTGTGCCTAGAGACTGGGCTTTTGGTCGACTATATAACTACAATCTGACCATACTGTAAACTCCCCGTACTCTGTGTATTATTTTGACTACCATTCCATTGCAATTTTGCCAGCAATTTGAAATAAAAAAGCAACTTGAGCAATTAAAGTGTGTTCCTGAAATCATGTACTGGTTATTAGAGGTATTATGTCATTGAGTATTGGAATCTTCATCAAATGTCCACTTTTTCCACAAAATGGCGGCCAGTTTGGGGGCCATTTTTGAGAAGATTCATCTAAATATATGTTAAACACTTATTGATGTTAATTCTGATGTAAAAAAAAGGAATTTTGGCCCATCTAGCACCATACTAACGACACATAATGAAGTCTATGTAATGACGCTAATGGTAAATGGCGGCCATTTTGAACAATGGCCGCCATATCTTCCACAGGGCTAATCTTGAATGCCTCCATATCCAAAAATGTTTAGAATATATTAATCTACATGTGTGCCAATTTTGGTGCTTTTAGAACAATTTGAACAATTGGTCTGCTATGCCGCAGGACTATTAGGCATTTCAATGTTTATTTTCCATGCCAATAAAGCTCTTTTGAATTGAGAGATATAAAAGCACAGTGTTGTCCCACATTAGTCAATACACTGAGTGACAGCAGAACACAACAGGAGAGAGAGAGAGAGAGACACACACTTGAAGAGACAAAGAGAGAAGGTGACCTAGACAGACATGGCAATCGACAAAGGGTGAGTATGTGTGTACCTCGATCTGAGTTTGTCATTGTGTATATATATCTGTGTGTGTGTGTGTGTGTGTGTGTGTGTGTGTGGTGTGTGTGTGTGTGTGTGTGTGTGTGTGTGGTGTGTGGTGTGTGTGTGTGGTGTGTGTGTGTGTGTGTGTGTGTGTGTGTGTGTGTGTGTGCCTTGATCCTGGCCATGAGTGTGTATATGTGTCAGGAGAGAGAGAGAGAGAGAGAGAAAGAGAGAGAGCGTGAGAGATAGCAGCAAGCCCTCCATTAACTTCTAGTGACTCAGACACACGGCACTTCATGGTCCGATAGGTACCAAAACAGAGAGCATGATAGGAAGTCAGCATTCAGATTCAGTATTCCAACCATCCTAACCAGCCCAAACTGGCATCTACCCATCATGCTCCTTGTTGTGATGTCACAAGAGGGTCAATTTTGACACTTGGCTCATAACAGCTCCTAACCCAACCTTAAAACCTTACAAAACATCCCACCTGGTAGTAAAACAGACGTCCTTCAATATCATATCAGACAGAATACGATGAACTGTAATATATTATTATGTATTAATATAATATTTCATCCATAATCGTAATCGGCTTCCTCTAATTGTGTCGCCGCGGACGCTGTCAGATGACTCACGGCTACAGGCCGAATCAATAAACCCAATCACTGGACGGCGTTATTGGGAAACGGTTGGTTATTGATCCCCTCCTCTGCCTCAGTTACACAACACACTGAGAATATACGAGGACCCCTTCGTAGATTCGAGGTACGGTTATTCCATTGTTTTTTGGGAAACATTTTCGGGGGGGGGGGGGGGGGGGGGGGGGGAGTAAAACTCGATTATTCGGTGACGAAACTCATGGATTTCAGTGAAATATACCATGTACCCCTCGTATCTCACTACACGGAAACAACCTTTTAACGTGACAATTCACAACTAACGATTTCTTACAGAGGCTAGCGTGGGGGCAGGGGGGCGTGGCTTAGCAGAAGAGAGGAGGGGGGGGGGGCGTGGCTTACGTTTGATGACGGACAGTGCGCCCCACTGCACCTTCTTCCAGCGGCTGTGGATCAGCCACGTGTTCACCTTCTTCACCAGCTCCGCCAGGTGGGCCGGGTCAGACTTCATGATCTGGTCAAACTCCGAGAACTGCGGAAGAGAGAGGTTGGGTTAGACAGGCGCCGAGCCGCTCGCTCACTAGCGACTAGCGTGTAGTTGCTTTGACAGCCTCTAGGTGGTCTTGGTAGAGACTAGCAGGTATTTCCTCTAACGGCCTCTAGGTGGTTCACTGTAGAGACCAGTATGTAGTTCCTCTAGCGGCCTCTAGGTGGTTCACACTAGAGACTAGCATGTAGTTCCTCTAACGGCCTCTAGGTGGTTCACGGTAGAGACTAGCATGTAGTTCCTCTGACGACCTCTAGGTGGTCACGGTAGAGACTAGCATGTAGTTCCTCTAACGGCCTCTAGGTGGCTAACGGTAGAGACTAGCATGTAGTTCTTCTAACGGCCTCCAGGTGGTTAACGGTAGAGACTAGCATGTAGTTCTTCTAACGGCCTCCAGGTGGTTAACGGTAGAGACTAGCATGTAGTTCTTCTAACGGCCTCTAGGTGGTTAACGGTAGAGACTAGCATGTAGTTCTTCTAATGGCCTCCAGGTGGTTAACGGTAGAGACTAGCATGTAGTTCCTCTAACGGCCTCTAGGTGGTTAACGGTAGAGACTAGCATGTAGTTCCTCTAACGGCCTCCAGGTGGTTAACGGTTGGGACTAGCATGTAGTTCCTCTAACGGCCTCTAGGTGGTTAACGGTAGAGACTAGCATGTAGTTCCTCTAACGGCCTCTAGGTGGTTAACGGTAGAGACTAGCATGTAGTTCCTCTAACGGCCTCCAGGTGGTTAACGGTAGCGACTAGCATGTAGTTCCTCTAACGGCCTCTAGGTGGTTAACGGTAGAGACTAGCATGTAGTTCCTCTAACGGCCTCTAGGTGGTTAACGGTAGAGACTAGCATGTAGTTCCTCTAACGGCCTCTAGGTGGTTAACGGTAGAGACTAGCATGTAGTTCCTCTAACGGCCTCTAGGTGGTTAACGGTAGAGACTAGCATGTAGTTCCTCTAACGGCCTCTAGGTGGTTAACGGTAGAGACTAGCATGTAGTTCCTCTAACGGCCTCTAGGTGGTTAACGGTAGAGACTAGCATGTAGTTCCTCTAACGACCTCTAGGTGGTTAACGGTAGAGACTAGCATGTAGTTCCTCTAACGGCCTCTAGGTGGTTAACGGTAGAGACTAGCATGTAGTTCCTCTAACGGCCTCTAGGTGGCTCACAGTCAATGCGAAAAAAGTGAAAACCCTTATTTTTTCTTCGTTTGGTTCGGATCTCCGTGGATCTCCAACAAAAAAAAGGTTTGAAGATTCCTTTCTGTTGGTTTGTGTTCTTTGTTTTAAATTTCCTTTTACTTTTTTTTATTTTAAATTAATTTGAACGCCTCTATTTAAAGGGAAACTTAACATAAAAAACAACATTCAAACACAACACAAAAAGGACAAGCTTTTCATCAGGGCTCTTTCAACATCCGCCGATGTTCGTCCGCCGAGCGAACAACAAGAAAAGATGGAGGTCGACTTGGCGTGATTCCAAGTCGACCCTCGAATCGGAACGGAGCGTCTTCTGGAACGTTCCCGATGGTTGTAAACAACGGCCCACCTGGACTGTTGGCAGCACGAAATAAAACTAAAAAGCCAGAATTGTTTCCAGAATCCAGAATTGTTCATTAAGACATTCATTAAGACCCATGACCCGTCCTCCCGGAGGACGGGTCATGGGTCGTGGGTTGGGGGTTGGGGGTTGGGGGGGGGGGGGTGTAGATTAATGTCTGACAAGGAAACTCAGCTCACCTTTCCCGGCCTGAAGAACACCCGGGTCAGACCGAACTTGTAGTCGTTCTCGTTCAGCCCCAGAGCCATGAATAGCGCCTGCCGAGACGGACACACACAGATATACACACACACACACACACACATATACACACAGATAGACACACACACACACGCATTCATATACCCCATCAGACACAGCAGGGGGTGTAACCAGAAATAAGAACTGAGGAGAGCAGGGAGACTCTGGCCCACTATCTCTGTGCATGTGTACGTGTTTATGTGTGTGTGAATGTCTCTGCCTGTGTGTGTGTGTGTGTGTGTGCATTTGTGTGTGCGCCTGTCCGTGTATGTGTGTCTGTCTGTCTCTGTCTGTCTGTCTGTCTGTCTGTCTGTCTGTCTGTCTGTCTGTCTGTCTGTCTGTCTGTCTGTCTGTCTGTCTGTCGTTGCGTGTGTCTGTCTGTCTGTCTCTGCGTGTGTCTGCCTGTCTGTCTCTGCTGTCTCTGCGTGTGTCGGTCTGTCTCTGCGTGTGTCTGTCGGTCTGTCTCTGCGTGTGTCTGTCTGTCTCTGTGTGTGTCTGCCTGTCTCTGCGTGTGTCTGTCTGTCTCTGCGTGTGTCTATCTGTCTCTGCGTCTGTCTGTCTGTCTCTGCGTGTGTCTGTCTGTCTCTGCGTGTGTCTGTCTGTCTCTGCGTGTGTCTGTCTGTCTCTGCGTGTGTCTGTCTGTCTCTGCGTGTGTCTGTCTGTCTCTGCGTGTGTATGTCTGTCTCTGTGTGTGTCTGTCTGTCTCTGCGTGTGTCTGTCTCTGCGTGTGTCTGTCTCTGCGTGTGTATGTCTGTCTCTGTGTGTGGTGTGTCTGTCTGTCTCTGCGTGTGTCTGTCTGTCTCTGCGTGTGTCTGTCTGTCTCTGCGTGTGTCTGTCTGTCTCTGCGTGTGTCTGTCTGTCTCTGCGTGTGTCTGTCTGTCTCTGCGTGTGTCTGTCTGTCTCTGCGTGTGTCTGTCTGTCTCTGCGTGTGTCTGTCTGTCTCTGCGTGTGTCTGTCTGTCTCTGCGTGTGTCTGTCTGTCTGTCGTTGCGCATGTCTGTCTCTGCGTGTGTCTGTCTGTCTCTGCGTGTGTCTGTCTGTCTCTGCGTGTGTCTGTCTGTCTCTGCGTGTGTCTGTCTGTCTCTGCGTGTGTCTGTCTCTGCGTGTGTCTGTCTGTCTCTGCGTGTCTGTCTCTGCGTGCGTGTGTCTGTCTCTGCGTGCGCGTGTCTGTCTGTCTGTCTCTGCGTGCGTGTGTCTGTCTGTCTGTCTCTGCGTGTGTCTGTCTGTCTCTGCGTGTGTCTGTCTGTCTGTCTCTGCGTGTGTCTGTCTGTCTGTCTCTGCGTGTGTCTGTCTGTCTCTGCGTGTGTCTGCCTGTCTCTGCGTGTGTCTGCCTGTCTGTCTCTGCGTGTGTCGGTCTGTCTCTGCGTGCGTGTGTCGGTCTGTCTCTGCGTGTGTCTGTCGGTCTGTCTCTGCGTGTGTCTGTCTGTCTCTGCGTGTGTCTATCTGTCTCTGCGTGTGTCTGTCTGTCTCTGCGTGTGTCTGTCTGTCTCTGCGTGTGTCTGTCTGTCTCTGCGTGTGTCTGTCTGTCTCTGCGTGTGTCTGTCTGTCTCTGCGTGTGTCTGTCTGTCTCTGCGTGTGTCTGTCTCTGCGTGTGTCTGTCTGTCTCTGCGTGTGTCTGTCTCTGCGTGTGTCTGTCGTCTGCGTGTGTGTGTGTCTGTCTGTCTCTGCGTGTGTCTGTCTGTCTCTGCGTGTGTCTGTCTCTGCGTGTGTCTGTCTGTCTCTGCGTGTGTCTGTCTGTCTCTGCGTGTGTCTGTCTGTCTCTGCGTGTGTCTGTCTGTCTCTGCGTGTGTCTATCTGTCTCTGCGTGTGTCTGTCTGTCTCTGCGTGTGTCTGTCTGTCTCTGCGTGTGTCTGTCTGTCTCTGCGTGTGTCTGTCTCTGCGTGTGTCTGTCTCTGCGTGTGTGTGTGTCTGTCTGTCTCTGCGTTGTCTGTCTGTCTCTGCGTGTGTCTGTCTCTGCGTGTGTCTGTCTGTCTCTGCGTGTGTCTGTCTGTCTCTGCGTGTGTCTGTCTGTCTCTGCGTGTGTCTGTCTGTCTCTGCGTGTGTCTGTCTGTCTCTGCGTGTGTCTGTCTGTCTCTGCGTGTGTATGTCTGTCTCTGCGTGTGTATGTCTGTCTCTGTGTGTGTGTGTCTGTCTGTCTCTGCATGTGTCTATCTGTCTCTGTGTGTGTGTCTGTCTGTGTGTGTGTGTGTGTGTGTGTGTCTCAGACCTTGCAGAAGAGCCGGGGGTCCAGGCGTGTGAGCTTGGGGGGCATGTACTGCTGGTACATGTTGTACAGCTCGTGGAACGGAGCTCGGGACGGGAAGCCACCCTGCATGAGGTCCAGCACAGACACCATTCCTACGGAGGAGGAAGAGGAGGAAGATGAAGATGAGGATGCGGAGGCAGCAGGGGATCAATCAAAGGTCAGGGAGAGACCGCGACTGGGAGCAGGTACGGGTCAAGTCAAGTCAAGTCAAGTTTATTGTCACTTCACAGTTTACACAAGTATAAAGCAGTGAGTGAAAATCTTATGTGCAATTACCCGACGACAGACAGCAGGTAGGGGTTAGACAGTACAGAGACGGGTCATTAAGGAGCAGGTAGGGGTTAGACAGTACAGAGACGGGTCATTAAGGAGCAGGTAGGGGTTAGACAGTAGAGACAGGTCATTAAGGAGCAGGTAGGGGTTAGATGGTACAGAGACGGGTCATTAGGGAGCAGGTAGGGGTTAGACGGTACAGAGACAGGTCATTAAGGAGCAGGTAGGGGTTAGACAGTACAGAGACGGGTCATTAAGGAGCAGGTAGGGGTCAGACAGTACAGAGACAGGTCATTAAGGAGCAGGTAGGGGTCAGACAGTACAGAGACGGGTCATTAAGGAGCAGGTAGGGGTTAGACGGTACAGAGACAGGTCATTAAGGAGCAGGTAGGGGTTAGACGGTACAGAGGCGGGTCATTAAGGAGCAGGTAGGGGTTAGACGGTACAGAGACGGGTCATTAAGGAGCAGGTAGGGGTTAGACGGTACAGAGACGGGTCATGAAGGAGCAGGTAGGGGTTAGACGGTACAGAGACGGGTCATTAAGGAGCAGGTAGGGGTTAGACGGTACAGAGACGGGTCATTAAGGAGCAGGTAGGGGTTAGACGGTACAGAGACAGGTCATTAAGGAGCAGGTAGGGGTTAGACAGTACAGAGACGGGTCATTAAGGAGCAGGTAGGGGTTAGACAGTACAGAGACGGGTCATTAAGGAGCAGGTAGGGGTTAGACAGTACAGAGACGGGTCATTAAGGAGCAGGTAGGGGTTAGACGGTACAGAGACGGGTCATTAAGGAGCAGGTAGGGGTTAGACGGTACAGAGACGGGTCATTAAGGAGCAGGTAGGGGTTAGACGGTACAGAGACAGGTGCCTGCAGGTTAGACTGAGGACACTGGGGGAAACCCAGCTTTGTCTGAGAGTCAAACAACACACACACACACACACACACACACACACACACACACACACACACACACACACACACACACACACACACACACACACACACACACACACACACACACACACACACACACACACACACACACACACACACACACACACACACACAATAAGATTCTTCGAAACAGGATTACATGCCAAGCATGATTTTAGTTTTAGGTTTTAATCCTCTAACCAAGGAGGAGAAGACACCAAGACTCAAGAGAAGTGGAGTCTGACATTTTCCAGCCCGTCGGTTTCTTACAGCCTCTCTCCCGGTGAGACGTTCTCACGTCAGGTTTTTTTTAAAAACAAAAGTGACTCTAATGCACATCGGCGTGGGTAAGACGAGTGGGTGAGACGAGCGGGGGGGAGGGGGGGGAGGCAAGTGGGGGAGGGAGGGAGGGAGACACTGCGACCTTTCGGAAAGAGAAAAGCATCATAAAACGATCCGACAAAAGGGAGCGACTGCCTGCCCACTGGACGCCAGACAGACAACACAGACACCAGACAGACAACAGCATGAAGAGTCTGAACATGAGGAGAGAGAGAGAGAGAGAGAGAGAGAGAGGAGAGAGAGAGAGAGAGAGAGAGAGAGAGAGAGAGAGAGAGAGAGAGAGAGAGAGAGAGAGAGAGAGAGAGAGAGAGAGAGAGAGAGAGAGAGAGAGAGAGAAAGAGAGAGAGAGAGAGAGAGAGAGAGAGAGAGAGAAAGAGTTTATGAATACAGAAGGAGGAGGAGGAGGAGGAGGAGGAGGAGGAGGAGGAGGAAGAGGAATGATGCGTTTCATTTCACTTTGAACGACAACAAAAAGCCCTTCTATGAACATTAAAGTCAACGCAACCTCATAAAACGTCAGCCTTGGGGAGACATTCCTCTGTTCCAGATGTATGTTCTAGATCCAAATTAAAGGAAGAAAACCCCGAGACCCTCGACTCTCAGCGGGCGAGCGTCTTTAAACACTTTAAAAAAAAAAGAACCAATTCAGACTTTTCAAGTGTCCTTGAAAAGTAGTAGAGAATGAGGATGTTTTCCTGTCAGCAGGGAGACTTGAGTCTTCAGTTACTTACGGGAGAGAGAGAGAGAGAGAGAGAGAGAGAGAGAGAGAGAGAGAGAGAGAGAGAGAGAGAGAGAGAGAGAGAGAGAGAGAGAGAGAGAGAGAGAGAGAGAGAGAGAGAGAGAGAGAGAGAGAGAGAGAGAGAGAGAGAGAGAGAGCGTAAAATCGAAGTTAAGTCGACTAAATATTGAAGTTCATTTACTCAGCTCAGGGCGAACAGCGGCACACCTGACTCAGGAGCACTGGGGTCCACACACCCCCCCCCCCTCTCCCCCAGGGGGGTTTCATCAGCAAACAGAACATAATGACCTCCTGGGGGTTCTCCACTCACTAGGTGAGCGCCTCTCTCTCTCTCTCTCTCTCTCTCGCCCCCTCTCTCCCTCTCTCTCCCTCTCTCTCCCTCTCTCTCCCTCTCTCTCCCTCTCTGTGTTTGGTGGAGCCAAACCAGCTTGGCACCTTGCGACTCCAGCCTCACCCCAAACTAATATAAAAAGTAAAAGCACACGCTGCTAGTTTCACGGCCGTTGATCGCTCCGCCGGGTTCACCCCGGCATCGCGCGGAGACGGGCCGCCATTTTAAGTCCTGCTTCTTCTTCTTCTTCTTCTTCTTCTTCTTCTTATACCGTTTGCACACTGCATACGGTATCGACTCCCGTATTAGTTTGATACGGGAGTCGATACCGTATTATAGTTAACGCGCATCGAATCCACTTTATGTTCACACTCTCTTGTAATTCGTGATTCGCTGCGCACTCGATACCAGGTTTTGATACCAAGATTCTGTTCACACACGCGATAGAGAAGCGAATGCGCATTCAATTAGGAGACTGGTAAGTTGTGTGTGAAGTGAGAGTAATGCGCATTAAAGATTATGTTCACACACACACACACACACACACACACACACACACACACACACACACACACACACACACACACACACACACACACACACACACACACACACACACACACACACACACACACACACACACACACACACACACACACACACACACACACACACACACACAGGAAGCAAAACCCGTAGTAGTTGTATTGCTTTGCACCCAAACTAGTTACTTGATTGGGATCGAAACCACTTACCCCCCAAGGTGGATTAGTTCATGCGCACTAGTTGGGTAGCGAATGCGCATTACTCGCCAGTGTGAAAGTTCAAGCTTTATTGTATTATTGTACTTCTATCTCCGTCAGTGTAGATTTGTTCAACAGCAAAACACCTGCGATTGACTGCCAAGTTAATTCCCTTTGCGCAGCATCCGTACAGCAAGGACTACCGGGTTTAAGGATAGTTTTTATCCACAGGCAGTGACCTACTGAACTGCTAGGAGTGCTGCCACTTTCATAACATGTCATTAACATTACACTGTCATACTTTGCTGGACTTTCTGGACTCATCACAGTTACTGCACTGTACTGCACTGTATTCATGATGCTGCTGCACTACTGGCACTTTAAATGCTTTTAAAGATAATAATAATATGTACATTCAACACATGTAAATATGATTTATCAGTCACTTTATCAGACACATGGTCTTGTTTTGGAGATGTTTACTGCGGGAGGGAATGGGGAGTAAGCATTCCAATGTACCTGTTGGCAATTGGCTAATACAAATATCTTGTACCTTGTATCTTAGGATTGTAAGGATTTTATAGTGTTTTATGTATGTTTTTGTCCATCTATTATGACTACATTTTAGTGTACTATTTAGTCAAGCGGTCTCAGCAGATGCTTGAATCCAAAGCCACTTACGGTGAGTAGAGAGACAGGTCATTAAGGAGCAGGTAGGGTTAGACAGTACAGAGACGGGTCATTAAGGAGCAGGTAGGGGTTAGACAGTACAGAGACGGGTCATTAAGGAGCAGGTAGGGGTTAGACAGTACAGAGACGGGTCATTAAGGAGCAGGTAGGGGTTAGACGGTACAGAGACGGGTCATTAAGGAGCAGGTAGGGGTTAGACGGTACAGAGACGGGTCATTGAGGAGCAGGTAGGGGTTAGACAGTACAGAGACGGGTCATTGAGGAGCAGGTAGGGGTTAGACAGTACAGAGACGGGTCATTGAGGAGCAGGTAGGGGTTAGACAGTACAGAGACGGGTCATTGAGGAGCAGGTAGGGGTTAGACAGTACAGAGACGGGTCATTGAGGAGCAGGTAGGGGTTAGACAGTACAGAGACGGGTCATTGAGGAGCAGGTAGGGGTTAGACGGTACAGAGACGGGTCATTGAGGAGCAGGTAGGGGTTAGACAGTACAGAGACGGGTCATTGAGGAGCAGGTAGGGGTTAGACAGTACAGAGACGGGTCATTGAGGAGCAGGTAGGGGTTAGACAGTACAGAGACGGGTCATTGAGGAGCAGGTAGGGGTTAGACAATACAGAGACGGGTCATTGAGGAGCAGGTAGGGGTTGGACAGGGCTTCAGGCTAATTTAACACGGCCTGAGAGTGATACCCAGAGCAGTGAGACAGGTACCCCAAAGTGTGGGTTGGTCAGCGGTGTGGCGTAGTACCACAGACCTGCGCCTTCACTCTGGCTCTTCTGTCCGAAGCAAACCTCCATTCCTCCATTTTCCATGTTTCTCATTCAACGCTCCACTTATCCTTGACGATAAATCGTTCAAAGTAACATTTTTCTTGATTCAAATGATATATTATTATAATTTCTTTTAAAAGTGTGGGGTATTTGGGGGTTTTGCCAACTCGGTCGAACAGCGGCAAAGACGGAGGAGTCCTTGATGGAGGTTTTAAACGCAAAAGATCTCCAAAGGACAAGATTGGTTTTAAGAATTTATACGAAGAAGAAGGTGTTTTTCTTTTTTTGCATCTTCTGTGTCCTTCTGGGACAGGAAGCGAGGATCAGAGGGCACACACACACATGATGTGTGTGTGTGTGTGTGTGTGTGTGTGTGTGTGTGTGTGTGTGTGTGTGTGTGCACGCGTGTGTGTGTGTGTGTGTGCGTGCGTGCGTGTACTGACCAGAGCACTGCAGCTGGGAGAGGATCTGTGCTCCTTCAAACTGGTGGCTGATCATCTTCAGGTTGGGTTTGATACAGCGGATGAAACTGGACCCCTGCAGAGAGAGAGAGAGAGAAAGAGAGAGAAAATGGGAGAGAGAGGGAGATAATGATGAGAGAAACGGTTGGGGGGGGAGAGAGAGACAGACAAGGAGAGATACATGGGCGGGAGGAGACTGATATAGACAGATGGATGGAGAGAGAGTGAGAGAGAAAGAGAGAAAGAGAGAGAGAGAGAGAGAGAGAGAGAGAGAGAGAGAGAGAGAGAGCCTATTAAGACAGCAGCAGGAGATGACAGGTCGTTCACAGTTCATGACGTCCAGCACACGGTCGTCAGAGAGGCCCCTGGAGGCCACAGCAGTCTCCTCTCGACCCTTCAGCATCAAACAATAAACAAGCATGGACCCATGGGACAGACCAGACCCACCGATCGATAGCAGGGGAGAGAGAGAGGGAGGGAGGGACAAAGAGACAGAGAGACAGAGAGGGAGAGAGGGGGAGGGGGGGGGACAGAAAGAGGGAGGGACAGAGATGTAGAGATAAGGGAGGGAGGGAGAGAGTGACAGGGAGGGAGAGAGAGTGACAGAGAGGGAGAGAGAGTGACAGGGAGGGAGAGAGAGGGAGAGAGAGTGACAGTGACAGAGACAGAGACAGAGAGAGAGAGAGAGAGAGAGAGAGGATAGGAAGAGAGAGAGAGCGAGAGAGAGAGGATAGAAAAAGAGAGAGAGCGAGAGCGAGAGGAAAAGATAGAGAGAGAGCGAGAGCGAGAGGATAGGAAAAGAGAGAGCGAGAGCGAACAGAGACATACTGACCGTGCTGCGTAGTTTCTCCAGCAGAACATTGAGCTGGGTCTGCAGAACAGAACAGAGACAGACGTCAACACAAGGCGGTCAGGACGAGCACCGGAGGCACCGGCTGGTCCCTTCACACCGCCCACACAGACGCTCCTGTTCACGCTCCTCGCGGCGGCCATATTGGTTTGTCCATTGGTCGGTCGCGGGTAAACCTTCTGGAACCTTTGCAAGGACCAGGACAACTCCAAGCACTTTAAGTTCTGTGTTTCCGAAGATTCCAGAAGGTTTCTCCGGCCTGAACTAGCCGCTAGGTGAATACGGTTTAATACAAGTTTAGCGGTGGCGGTATAGTAGCGGTGTCTTAAAAAAGTGTTTTTGGATAGGCAGACATGGGGGGTTCGAACCAGGAACCTTTTGGCTGGGAGTCAAACAGCCTGACTAGACTACATATCCCCCCCCCCTGTATCTCCACAGCCTTAATTGAAACACACTAACCAACGGGAGGGATTTACACTTAATCAGTGAACTTTGTAACGGCCCTGGGGTTTCTGATTGGCTAACGGCACCGCCAGGAGAACGGCGACGAGGCGAGCTAACTAGCTAGCTAGCTAGCGCAGTGTGCGGCGCGGTACCGGAATACCAATAGCATAGTGTTATGGTTTGGCGGGCAGGAGGGTAATTAAGCTCAGGTCGTCCACCATCACCACAGTCTGCACTTTAAAATCTGCTGTCAAGCGGCACGGCACGCTACGGAGCTAAGCTACGGCGCCAGACGTCTGTATAGGTGGGGGTAAGCTAAGCTAAAGGTTCAATAGCCGCCAGAAAGTCAAGGCAAAAGTTGTGGGGATTGATTGTGGGAAAATGTCACACACATTATTACGAGGGCGTGATATATTCGAGGTTATTAGCGTCTGTCGGCATATTTCACACCGCAGATCCCACGCGGCTCATGAAAATCTGACAGACGATCAGAATATTTGTCAAAGCAATGTCTGGAAACGGAACGAAAGAACTTGTATGTTGAATAATTAATCAATATTGAAGCAAATCATGAATAGTACCAATTATATTGTAAACTAGGAACAGATATTTTCATTAGCTCACTGCCATCACTGTAACCTAATTTTCGGGATATGCATTCAACCTCACAATGAGTGAGGCTAGGCACACCTAGCCTAGCCTATTGGCACGCCTAGCCTAGCCTCACGGCACACCTAGCCTAGCCTCACAGCACACCTATTCTAGCCTCATAGCACACCTAGCCTAGCCCCACGGCACACCTAGCCTAGCCTCACCACACACCTAGCCAAGCCTCACCACACACCTAGCCTAGCCTTACGACACGCCTAGCCTCACGGCACACCTGGCCTAGCCTCACGGCACACGTAGCCTCACGGCACACCTAGCCTCACGGCACACCTAGCCTCACGGCACACCTAGCCTCACGGCACACCTATTCTAGCCTCACGGCACACCTATTCTAGCCTCACGGCACACCTATTCTTGCCTCAAACCTATTCTTGCCTCACGGCAGGCCGGTATGGAACACTGCTAGGTAGACGTAGACGTTTTTTCCATAGCTGATTTCTGACATAATGCAGGAGAAGAGAATATTAATTGAATAAGCAACCTGACCTGGACGGTGACCTGCTGTATGGCTCGGCCAGCGGAGGAAAACAAGTGTTTCATCAAACACAAAGTGTCTGCTTGTTTACAGTCTGTACTCCTCCATTATTCATAATACATTATTATATTCCCCAGAAAACCATTTAGCTTGACCTCCCCGCTTGTCCTCGGGCACATTTAGTCGTCGGTGTCGGGATACATTATGTTGCGTAACGTAAAGTGTGTTTTAATAAACTTTTTCGTAAGGCGAGGGAAAAACCCCAAAATAAACTTTAAAAAAAGGGAAAAAGAGCAGAGTCACAGGCGGCTGCCACATCGCCACGCTGTGTCCGACATCACTACCTACTCACTATATAGTGCACCATATAGTCACTACTCATACTAGAGAGGGAGTAGGGGACGAGGGAAGGATTTCACTATATAGTCCTCTACATTGAACTACTAGAGAGAGAGTAGGGAATGAGGGAAGGATTTCACTATATAGTCCTCTACATTGAACTACTAGAGAGGGAGTAGGGAATGAGGGAAGGATTTCACTATATAGTCCTCTACATTGAACTACTAGAGAGGGAGTAGGGAATGAGGGAAGGATTTCACTATATAGTCCTCTACATTGAACTACTAGAGAGGGAGTATATATATATATACACACACACATATATATATATATTAACAAAGACCAAAGAAAACAAAGCATGAGACGGAGAAAGAGAAATATAAAATAAAAAGACACAAACAAACAAACACAAGGAAGGAACAAATGAAAGATAACAAGAAAAAACTAAGAGAGAAACAAATTAAGAAACAAAAACTAAACATCAATAACAGTAGTGTCTTCTGCTCCCTGGACCTCCTCTCTCCTCTCTCTCTCTCTCTCCCCCCCCCACAGATACCAGAGCTTGTCCTTGAACCATCCACCTCCACCTCCTCCTCCTCCTCCACCTCCACCTCCACCTCCTCCTCCTCCTCCTCCTCCTCCTCCAGTAGGCTCCAGGGGCCTCCACCCCAGCCGGGTTTCAGAGGAGGAGGAGGAGGAGGAAGAGGAGGAGGAGGAGACAGAGACGCTACATGCATGTAAAGCGTGTTCTCCCAGACAGACTGAGCTAGGATGGAGCTATTAGTACATCAAAGGGGTCGACTCCCATGAATCTATTAGGTCTCTGTCTGTCTCTCTCTGTCTCACTCTATCTTTCTCTGTCTCACTATCTTTCTCTGTCTCTCTCTCTCTCTCTCTCTCTCTGTATTCGTTTCTCTCTCTGTCCCCCTGCTACCTCTCGGTCTCTCTCTCTCTCTCTCTCTCTCTCTCTCTCCCTCTCTCTTCTATTCCTCCCTCCCTCCCTCCCTCCCTCCCTCTCTACCTTGAACTTGTTTCCCACGCTGATGAACCCCAGTTTCCCGGTCTTCTGCTTGGTGTCCTTCCCGTGGTTGTTGGTGTTGTTCTGGAAGAGCCGGCCGACAAAGGCGTCCCGCGACTCGCTGACCAGCGTCTCCAGAGACATGTGGAGCGCGTCGTTGTTCTTCTCCACGAACTTGGTCTGCGAGGAGAGGCGTTAAAGGGACACGTTAAAGAGAGGAGTTAAAGGGACACGTTAAAGAGAGGAGTTAAAGGGACACGTTAAAGAGAGGAGTTAAAGGGACACGTTAAAGAGAGGAGTTAAAGGGACACGTTAAAGAGAGGAGTTAAAGGGACACGTTAAAGAGACACGTTAAAGAGAGGAGTTAAAGGGACACGTTAAAGAGAGGAGTTAAAGGGACACGTTAAAGAGAGGAGTTAAAGGGACACGTTAAAGAGACCCGTTAAAGAGACAGGTTAAAGAGACAGGTTAAAGAGACCCGTTAAAGAGACAGGTTAAAGAGAGGAGTTAAAGGGACACGTTAAAGAGACCCGTTAAAGAGACAGGTTAAAGAGACCCGTTAAAGAGACCCGTTAAAGAGACAGGTTAAAGAGAGGAGTTAAGGGGACACGTTAAAGAGACCCGTTAAAGTGGCACGTAAAAGAGACGTGTAGCACAGTTAGCGCTGAGAGCTCAGCTAGCATACCGTCTCGTAGCACACAGCGCCGGCAAAGTGGCGCACGATGAAGCCTTCGTCGTCGCGTACGTTCCGATGCACGGACAACTTGGACTTCCTGGGAATCTGTTGGACGACACACACACACACACACACACACACACACACACACACACACACACACACAGTCTCAGTCTAACGCTCAGTCTCAGTCTAACGCTCAGTCTCAGTCTAACGCTCAGTCTAACGCTCAGTCTCAGTCTAACTCTCAGTCTAACGCTCAGTCTAACGCTCAGTCTCAGTCTAACTCTCAGTCTAACGCTCAGTCTAACGCTCAGTCTCAGTCTAACTCTCAGTCTAACGCTCAGTCTCAGTCTAACTCTCAGTCTAACGCTCAGTCTAACGCTCAGTCTCAGTCTAACGCTCAGTCTCAGTCTAACGCTCAGTCTAACGCTCAGTCTAACGCTCAGTCTAACGCTCAGTCTAACGCTCAGTCTCAGTCCAACACTCAGTCTAACTCTCAGTCCCAGTCTAACTCTCAGTCCCAGTCTAACTCTCAGTCCCAGTCTAAGTCTCAGTCCCAGTCTAACTCTCAGTCCCGGTCCAAGCCCCGCCTCCAGACCCACCGTGAGGCGGAAGTGGTTCTTGTGCTTGTTGTGCACCGTGTCGGTGAAGTGCTGGTCGCTGGGCTGAGGCAGGCGGTTCTCCTCGTCCAGGATGTCCAGGATACCCAGGAGCTTGGCCTCCACCAGGTCTGGGGAGCGAGGGGGATAGAGAGAGAGAGAGAGAGAGAGAGAGAGAGAGAGAGAGAGAGAGAGAGAGAGAGAGAGAGAGAGAGAGAGAGAGGAGACAGAGAGTGAGACAGACAACAAACAGATAGATAGAAAGACAGTCAGACAGATAAGAGAAGGATAGATAGATGGATAGAGACAGACAGACAGACAGACAGGGGGGAGGGAGACAGGACACAGAGTGCAACAGAGAGATTAGCCCGCCTCTTCCAGGACTAAACAAGCCCAGCTCCTCGCCCGAGGAAAGCCGTTGACAAACTTAATTAAAATCAGGGGAGGGAGGGAGAGCCGCTGAACCGAACCTAATTAAAATGTAATTAAAGGGAGTGAGGAGAGGTTTGGAGGCGTGTCAGCCTGGCTCACCGGGAGGAGAGGGAAGGGATAACACCCAACACTACAGAACACGCCACTAATTACTGCTTTACAAAACCCAAATCTCAATTCAAAAAACGACACTTTTAAAGACGGATGTGGGGAACGTCCAATAGGAGAACAACAGTCTGTCAGGGGAACGTCCAATAGGAGAGCAGTCTGTCAGGGGAACGTCCAATAGGAGAACACGATGGGAAAAGTCCAATAGGAGAGCAGTCTGTCAGGGGAACGTCCAATAGGAGAACAGTCTGTCAGGGGAATGCCCAATAGGAGAACAGTCTGTCAGGGGAACGTCCAATAACAGAGAAGGTGTGAAGAAGAGGAGGATGATGATTTAACCCTCCTAACCTCCCCACATCTCTACCGTCCTTCTCCTCTTCCTCCCTTGGGGGGGGGGGGGGGGGGGGGTCAGGGGTCAGGTCTTAAACCCCCGGCTGGAAGGAGTGTGTGCGTGTGAGTGCCTGTGCGCGAGCGCGCGTGTGTGGTGTGTGTGTGTGTGTGTGTGTGTGTGTCACTCATCTCACCAGGAGTGTGAACCGTTCGGAGGAGGAGTTCAGAAGCTATTAAGATATGTAGTGCGTGTCTGTAGTCTAAAGGGGGGGGGACGCTCACTCGCTCTTCTTCTCGAGGGACCGTTTGGTCGGATCAGACGAGAGCCATAAAGACTCAAGGAACGTAGATGATGATGATGATGTTGATGATGATGATGATGATGTTGATGCGGTTGAATTGAAACCGAGTTGGAGGAAAAGTGAGCGAAAGAACGCGTCGGAGGAAACTGGCTCAACTCGAACCGTTATTGACTCACAGTGAGTTCAGATCCGTGTCTACAGGTGAGACTGTTGACACGGGGGATCGAACAGTGTGTGTGTGTGTGTGTGTGTGTGTGTGTGTGTGTGAACCATCGTACCGATGCAGTCCTGGTTGTCGACGTAGTGAACCTCGTTGACCCCCAGTCCTTCCTTATTGTACAGCTCTTGTTCCTAGAGGACGGACACACACACACACACACACACACACACACACACACACACACACACACACACACACACACACACACACACACACACACACACACACACACACACACACACACACACACACACACACACACACACACACACACACACACACAGTGAGAAACGCATCTGGAGACACTCACACACCTGGAGACACCTAGAGACACCTTAGCCTCTCACCTCTAGACTCAACCCCGCTCTACTCGGTCCATCAAATCACCCCTCCCTCTCCTCCCCTCCTCTCCTCTCTCTCTCTCCATTACCCCTCCCTTTCCTCAATCTCTCTCTCCCTTTGAAACCCCCCCCTCCCTCTCCTCCTTAACTCCCCTCCCTCCCTCCCTCCTCTCTCTCTCTCCCAACCCTTCCTCCCTCCCCCATCCCCTCCCTCTCTCTCCCCCCCCCCCAACACCCCCTCTCCTCCACCATCTCTCTCCCCAATCTCTGATCCACTCCCTCGCTCTCTCCAAACCCCCCTCCCTTTCTCCTCCTCCATCATCTCGCTCCCCCCTCTCTCTCTCTCTCTAATGGAGGCCACTTAGAGAGAGAGAGAGAGAGAGAGAGAGAGAGAGAGAGAGAGGAGAGAGAGAGAGAGAGAGAGAGAGAGAGATTAAAGCTTCATGTGAAACGACGAGGACCTGAAAAGGTGCCTGCTTTCATGTCTGTGAATGTGTGAAAAACATAAGAAGAGCCTTAAGTGTGTGTGTGTGTGTGTGTGTGTGTGTGTGTGTGTGTGTGTGTGGGGCTGTCTCCGGTGTGTGTGTGTGTGTGTGTGTGTGTGGGGGGGGGGGGGGGTGGGGGAGGGGGGGCTGCATTATAGATTAAGATGTCGACCCTGACATCAAGCGATGGCAATCGTCTGAGAACTAACCACTCACGACTCAAATTGGTTTTCCGCGTGCTACAATTAGCGGCGAAAAAAAAAGAGAAGGAAGGAAACAATGGCTCACAACGGGCGACCTTCTTCTCCTAGTGGCCATCTTGTTTCTTGTTTAATGCTAAACGCCGGCTAGGGTGACCAGGGCTGTATCCCAAGTCGCTCCCTACTCCCACTATATAGGGAGTATCCCACAATGCACCGTGAAAAGTATAGCGTACAACCGATGGTCACTAGCCCAGCATATATCCCATCATGCATTGCGCCGAAAGAAAAACGGCAGACGGGACAATAAGCGAAGTCCACCGTTCGAAGATCTGACACATTTAATTGTGAGACAGAAATGACGTCACTAACGGAGACTCCAGTAGTGACCCAAAGTGTTTTAACGATATAGTCCTCTACATTGAACTACTAGAGAGGGAGTAGGGAATGAGGGAAGGATTTCACTATATAGTCCTCTACATTGAACTACTAGAGAGGGAGTAGGGAATGAGGGAAGGATTTCACTATATAGTCCTCTACATTGAACTACTAGAGAGGGAGTAGGGAACGAGGGAAGGATTTCACTATATAGTCCTCTACATTGAACTACTAGAGAGGGAGTAGGGAATGAGGGAAGGATTTCACTATATAGTCCTCTACATTGAACTACTAGAGAGGGAGTAGGGAACGAGGGAAGGATTTCACTATATAGTCCTCTACATTGAACTACTAGAGAGAGAGTAGGGAATGAGGGAAGGATTTCACTATATAGTCCTCTACATTGAACTACTAGAGAGGGAGTAGGGAACGAGGGAAGGATTTCACTATATAGTCCTCTACATTGAACTACTAGAGAGGGAGTAGGGAACGAGGGAAGGATTTCACTATATAGTCCTCTACATTGAACTACTAGAGAGGGAGTAGGGAACGAGGGAAGGATTTCGGGACATAGCCAAGGTGTCTATGTCACATCATTTTTTTTTATCCCTTATAGTGAGACAATGTCTCGCATTTTGATTGGCTGTAGTTTTTACAAAAGTCAAGCCACTGCAAGACTTGCAGTGGCTTTTTGGTAAAACTCGTTAAATCGCGTTTAACCCCCCGGCTGTGAAGAGAGCACAGGGCGAGGCTGTCATCGCGGGGCTGCGTTGGACGTCAATCAAACCGCAAGCGCACACCTGGGTCAGGTGTGGGTTAACCTGCCTGCCGACACAACGTCCGCCAGGGAACCACCGGGGAGAGTCACCGCAGAGTCACCAGCCACGCAGGTTTAGACGGGAGAAACTGTGGAGGCTACCGCGAAGAAAAGGAAGGAAATGCTACCTATACTTAGAACTAAGATACAACTAAATATAACTGGCATATAACTATGTATAACTGAGATGTTACTACTTATAACTGAGATGTAACTACTTATATCTCAGTTCTAAGTAGTTATACCTCAGTTATAAGTAGTTACATCTCAGTTATACATAGTTATATCTCAGTAATAAGTAGTTATATCTCAGTTAGAAGTAGTAACATCTCAGTTATACATAGTTATATCTCAGTAATAAGTAGTTATATCTGTTATAAGAGTTATATTTGAGTTATAAGTAGTTATATCTCAGTTCTAAGTAGTTATACCTCAGTTATAACTACTTATAACTCACATATAACTCTTATAACAGATATAACTACTTCTCACTGAGATATAACTACTTATTACTGAGATATAACTATGTATAACTGAGATGTTACTACGTATAACTGAGATATAACTACTTATAACTAAGATATAACTATGTATAACTGAGATGTTACTACGTATAACTGAGATATAACTACTTCATTTTTAACTGAAATATAACTCCTGAGATCTACGTTGACGAATAGTCCTTTAGTTTCCAAGTACGCGCGGTATATATATATAAATAAATAAATATATATATATATATATATATATATATATATATATATATAATAATAATAATAATAATAATTACAATAAGTGATTCAAGGACTTCCTCACCTCCTTGAGAATGCGCTCGTTGAAGAACTGCTGCAGCTTCTCATTGCAGTAGTTGATGCAGAACTGCTCAAAGCTGTTGTGCTCAAAGTACTCTGAGAAGAAGAAGAAGAAGAAGAACCATTATAATAATAAGAAGAACAAGAAGAAGGAGGAGAACAAGAAGGAGAACGAGAAGGAGAACAAGAAGGAGAACGAGATGGAGAACAGAAGGAGAACGAGAAGAAGAACAAGAAGTAGGAGGAGAAGGAGAACGAGAACAAGGAGAAGAAGAAGAACCATTATAATACTAAGAAGAAGAAGAAGAAACATAAGAACCAAAGCTTTTTTTTCCATTTATTTTTCATTTAAATCATTTTAAAGTCGCCCCTTTTCAGACTTGATTTGATAAACGTCACACGTCTGCGACTTTTCATTATTAAATGATTTGATACGTTAATGATATTCATTTGCCTAGAGTTTGTCAGCTATGAAGTTTTTAAGAAACTATTCCGGAAATGATTTCACTGCAAGTCTTTGAGTAATGAATTTAGAATAGAGAAGAGGAGAGGAGAGGAGAGGAGAGAGGAGAGGAGAGGAGAGGAGAGGAGAGGAGAGGAGAGAGAGACACACACACACACACACACACACACACAACCGGACAGAGGGAGGGGCTACCGACCGAAGCCGGCGATGTCCAGGACTCCGATGAAGTTGGAGGACGTCTCGAAGGGGAAGCACTGGTTGACCCTGGTGACCACGTGGTCGAACAGCCGGCTGTACACCGCCTTGGCCAGGGCGTCCCGGGCGTTGTTGGCCTGCTCCACCTTCAGGGGAACCCTGGGAAGAACCATGTCAGGTCAGACGCGACGATCCATGATCCGGCACCGACGCTCGGTTCCTTTCCTCTGGAACCCAGGGGGTCGGACGCAGAGATTCACATCAGAGAGCGGTAAGCTCTGATGTGAATCTCTGCGTCCGACCCCCTGGGTTCCAGAGGTGATACCCGTTCTGTGGTTCTACCAGAACCCAAACCAAACGCCCAATCAGCCACAGTCCAGTGGTCACTAATCCAACACATCTCTCACTCATCCTCGCTGCACACATGGCCACAGGGAGCTACAGGGGGTGGAGGGGGAGGAGGAGGTGCCAAGAGGAGGAGGGGGTGGCCCTGGATGAAAAGTGCTGCCAGCCTGCCAGCCAGCTAGCGCTACTAAATGACACGACAAGCTAACCTAACAAGCACCTCTCTCCTCTCCCCCCCCCCCCACACACCCCCCGGGACGTTAAATAATTTCCATCCTATGAATTTGTTAACCGGCTTTTTCTTTCTTTTTTTCCAGAATTTCAACCCCGGGACCCGATTAAAACCCGGCTGACGAAACGCCGTCTGTTTGGGTTACCGGCGGCACTTCTGTAATTAACCACAAAGTGGCCAGGAGGCGACACTGGGTTACTCAGTAGGGGAGAAGAAATGAACACTTTCCATGTTCTCTCTCTCTCCCCATCCCTCTCTCTCTCTCCCCATCCCCCCCTCTCTGTCTCTCTCCCCATCTCTCTCTCTCTCTCTCTCTCTCCCCATCCCCCTCTCTCTCTCCCTCTCTCTCTCCCCATCCCCCTCTCTCTCTCCCTCTCCCTCTCTCTCTCCCCATCCCCCCCTCTCTCTCTCTCTCTCTCCCCATCCCTCTCTCTCTCTCTCCCCATCCCTCTCTCTCTCCCTCCCCATCCCTCTCTCTCTCCCACTCCATCCCTCTCCCCATCCCCCTCTCTCTCTCTCTCTCTCCATCCCTCTCCCCATCCCCCTCTCTCTCTCTCTCTCTCCATCCCTCTCTCTCTCGCTCTCTCTCCCTCTCTCTCTCGCTCTCTCTCTCCATCCATCTCTCTCTCTCCCCATCCCTCTCTCTCTCCATCCATCTCTCTCTCTCCCCATCCCTCTCTCTCCCCATCCCTCTCTCTCTTTCTCCCCATCCCCCTCCATCCCTCTCTCTCTTTCTCCCCATCCCCCTCCATCCCTCTCTCTCTTTCTCCCCATCCCCCTCCATCTCTCTCTCTCTCTCTCTCTCTCGCTCTCTCTCGCTCTCTCTCGCTCTCTCTCGCTCTCTCTCGCGCTCTCTCTCTCTTATCATCTCTTATCTCGGTTTTCTGAAGAGCATGTGTGAGTGAGCGTGCACGGTAGCAGGAGCGAGACAACAGTCGGCCGGGACACTCCCACCTGTCTGCTCTCTAAAGCATGTCTTAGTCTCTCTGTCTTAGTCTCTATGTAAGCTGCAGCCTTGGTCTTAGTCTCTATGTAAGCTGCAGCCTTGGTCTTAGTCTCTTGGTCTTAGTCTCTCGGTCTTAGTCTCTCTGGTAGCTGCAACCTCGGGCTTAGTCTCTCTGTCTTAGTCTCTCAGTTAGCTGCAGCCTCGGTCTTAGTCTCTTGGTCTTAGTCTTTCTGTAAGCTGCAGCCTTGGTCTTAGTCCCTCTTAGTCTTAGTCTCTCTTAGTCCCTCTTAGTCTCTCTGGTAGCTGCAGCCTCGGTCTTAGTCTCTCTGTCTTAGTCTCTCTTGTTAGCAGCAGCCTTGGTCTTAGTTTCTTGGACTTAGTCTCTCAGTCAGCTGCAGCCTCGGTCTTAGTCTCTTGGTCTTAGTCTCTTGGTCTTAGTCTTTCTGTTAGCTGCAGCCTTGGTCTTAGTCCCTCTTAGTCTTAGTCTCTCTTAGTCCCTCTGGTAGCTGCAGCCTTGGTCTTAGTCTCTCTGTCTTAGTCTCTCTTGTTAGCTGCAGCCTTGGTCTTAGTCCCTCTTAGTCTTAGTCTCTCTTAGTCCCTCTTAGTCTCTCTGGTAGCTGCAGCCTTGGTCTTAGTCTCTCTGTCTTAGTCTCTCTTGTTAGCTGCAGCCTTGGTCTTAGTCCCTCTTAGTCTTAGTCTCTCTTAGTCCCTCTTAGTCTCTCTGGTAGCTGCAGCCTCGGTCTTACTCTCTCTGTCTTAGTCTCTCTGGTAGCTGCAGCCTCGGTCTTAGTCTCTCGGTCTTAGTCTCTCTGTTGGCTGCAGTTTGCCTGCCTCTCACCATCAGGTTGCTCTTTCAGTCTAATACCAATCACACTTTAGAGTCAGTCTGAGGCCTCTCTCTTACTTTGCTTAGGATCTGTTTTGTGGACCAGAGGTGGGGCTCTGTAACACACACACTCGGCCTGCAAAGGGCTTAGTAAAGTATTACTAGTAAAAGTATTACTACAGTACTAGTACCACTCCTATAGTGTTACTACAGTACCAGTACTACTCCTACAGTGTTACTACAGTACTAGTACTACAGTGTTACTACAGTACTAGTACTACTCCTACAGTGTTACTACAGTACTACTCCTACAGTATTACTACAGTACTACTCCTACAGTATTACTACAGTACTACTCCTACAGTGTTACTACAGTACTACTCCTACAGTATTACTACAGTACTACTCCTACAGTATTACTACAGTACTACTCCTACAGTATTACTACAGTACTACTCCTACAGTGTTACTACAGTACTACTCCTACAGTATTACTACAGTACTAGTACTACTCCTACAGTGTTACTACAGTACTACTCCTACAGTATTACTACAGTACTACTCCTACAGTATTACTACAGTACTACTCCTACAGTGTTACTACAGTACTACTCCTACAGTATTACTACAGTACTACTCCTACAGTATTACTACAGTACTAGTACTACTCCTACAGTGTTACTACAGTACTACTCCTACAGTGTTACTACAGTACTAGTACTACTCCTACAGTATTACTACAGTACTACTCCTACAGTGTTACTACAGTACTACTCCTACAGTATTACTACAGTACTAGTACTACTCCTACAGTGTTACTACAGTACTACTCCTACAGTGTTACTACAGTACTACTCCTACAGTGTTACTACAGTACTAGTACTACTCCTACAGTGTTACTACAGTACTACTCCTACAGTATTACTACAGTACTACTCCTACAGTGTTACTACAGTACTAGTACTACAGTGTTACTACAGTACTAGTACTACAGTGTTACTACAGTACTAGTACTACTCCTACAGTATTACTACAGTACTACTACTCCTACAGTGTTACTACAGTACTACTCCTACAGTGTTACTACAGTACTACTCCTACAGTATTACTACAGTACTAGTACTACTACTACAGTGTTACTACAGTACTACTCCTACAGTATTACTACAGTACTACTCCTACAGTATTACTACAGTACTACTCCTACAGTATTACTACAGTACTACTCCTACAGTGTTACTACAGTACTACTCCTACAGTATTACTACAGTACTAGTACTACTCCTACAGTGTTACTACAGTACTACTCCTACAGTGTTACTACAGTACTACTCCTACAGTATTACTACAGTACTAGTACTACTCCTACAGTGTTACTACAGTACTACTCCTACAGTATTACTACAGTACTACTCCTACAGTATTACTACAGTACTACTCCTACAGTGTTACTACAGTACTAGTACTACAGTGTTACTACAGTACTAGTACTACAGTGTTACTACAGTACTAGTACTACAGTGTTACTACAGTACTAGTACTACTCCTACAGTATTACTACAGTACTAGTACTACTCCTACAGTGTTACTACAGTACTACTCCTACAGTATTACTACAGTACTAGTACTACTCCTACAGTGTTACTACAGTACTACTCCTACAGTATTACTACAGTACTACTCCTACAGTATTACTACAGTACTAGTACTACTCCTACAGTATTACTACAGTACTAGTACTACTCCTACAGTATTACTACAGTACTACTCCTACAGTATTACTACAGTACTACTCCTACAGTATTACTACAGTACTACTCCTACAGTATTACTACAGTACTAGTAATACTCCTACAGTGTTACTACAGTACTTGTACTACTCCTACAGTGTTACTACAGTACTACTCCTACAGTATTACTACAGTACTAGTACTACTCCTACAGTATTACTACAGTACTACTCCTACAGTGCTACTACAGTACTACTCCTACAGTATTACTACAGTACTACTCCTACAGTATTACTACAGTACTAGTACTACTCCTACAGTGTTACTACAGTACTAGTACTACTCCTACAGTATTACTACAGTACTACTCCTACAGTGTTACTACAGTACTACTCCTACAGTATTACTACAGTACTAGTACTACTCCTACAGTGTTACTACAGTACTAGTACTACTCCTACAGTATTACTACAGTACTACTCCTACAGTGTTACTACAGTACTACTCCTACAGTGTTACTACAGTACTAGTACTACTCCTACAGTGTTACTCCAGTACTAGTACTACTCCTACAGTGTTACTACAGTACTAGTACTACTCCTACAGTATTACTACAGTACTACTCCTACAGTATTACTACAGTACTAGTACTACTCCTACAGTATTACTACAGTACTACTCCTACAGTGTTACTACAGTACTACTCCTACAGTATTACTACAGTACTAGTACTACTCCTACAGTGTTACTACAGTACTACTCCTACAGTGTTACTACAGTACTACTCCTACAGTATTACTACAGTACTACTCCTACAGTATTACTACAGTACTACTCCTACAGTATTACTACAGTACTACTCCTACAGTGTTACTACAGTACTAGTACTACAGTGTTACTACAGTACTAGTACTACGTACTACAGTGTTACTACAGTACTAGTACTACTCCTACAGTGTTACTACAGTACTACTCCTACAGTGTTACTACAGTACTAGTACTACTCCTACAGTGTTACTACAGTACTACTCCTACAGTGTTACTACAGTACTACTCCTACAGTATTACTACAGTACTAGTACTACTCCTACAGTGTTACTACAGTACTACTCCTACAGTGTTACTACAGTACTAGTACTACTCCTACAGTGTTACTACAGTACTACTCCTACAGTATTACTACAGTACTACTCCTACAGTGTTACTACAGTACTAGTACTACAGTGTTACTACAGTACTAGTACTACAGTGTTACTACAGTACTAGTACTACTCCTACAGTATTACTACAGTACTAGTACTACTCCTACAGTGTTACTACAGTACTACTCCTACAGTATTACTACAGTACTAGTACTACTCCTACAGTGTTACTACAGTACTACTCCTACAGTATTACTACAGTACTACTCCTACAGTATTACTACAGTACTAGTACTACTCCTACAGTATTACTACAGTACTAGTACTACTCCTACAGTATTACTACAGTACTACTCCTACAGTATTACTACAGTACTAGTACTACTCCTACAGTGTTACTACAGTACTTGTACTACTCCTACAGTGTTACTACAGTACTACTCCTACAGTATTACTACAGTACTAGTACTACTCCTACAGTATTACTACAGTACTACTCCTACAGTGCTACTACAGTACTACTCCTACAGTATTACTACAGTACTACTCCTACAGTATTACTACAGTACTAGTACTACTCCTACAGTGTTACTACAGTACTAGTACTACTCCTACAGTATTACTACAGTACTACTCCTACAGTGTTACTACAGTACTACTCCTACAGTATTACTACAGTACTAGTACTACTCCTACAGTGTTACTACAGTACTAGTACTACTCCTACAGTGTTACTACAGTACTAGTACTACTCCTACAGTATTACTACAGTACTACTCCTACAGTGTTACTACAGTACTACTCCTACAGTGTTACTACAGTACTACTCCTACAGTGTTACTACAGTACTAGTACTACTCCTACAGTGTTACGTACTAGTACTACTCCTACAGTATTACTACAGTACTACTCCTACAGTATTACTACAGTACTACTCCTACAGTATTACTACAGTACTAGTACTACTCCTACAGTATTACTACAGTACTACTCCTACAGTGTTACTACAGTACTACTCCTACAGTATTACTACAGTACTAGTACTACTCCTACAGTGTTACTACAGTACTACTCCTACAGTATTACTACAGTACTAGTACTACTCCTACAGTGTTACTACAGTACTACTCCTACAGTATTACTACAGTACTACTCCTACAGTGTTACTACAGTACTAGTACTACTCCTACAGTATTACTACAGTACTACTCCTACAGTGTTACTACAGTACTACTCCTACAGTGTTACTACAGTACTACTCCTACAGTGTTACTACAGTACTAGTACTACTCCTACTGTATTACTACAGTACTAGTACTACTCCTACTGTATTACTACAGTACTACTCCTACAGTGTTACTACAGTACTAGTACTACTCCTACAGTGTTACTACAGTACTACTCCTACAGTATTACTACAGTACTAGTACTACTCCTACAGTGTTACTACAGTACTAGTACTACTCCTACAGTGTTATAACAGTACTAGTACTACTCCTACAGTATTACTACAGTACTACTCCTACAGTGTTACTACAGTACTAGTACTACTCCTACAGTATTACTACAGTACTAGTACTACTCCTACAGTGTTACTACAGTACTACTCCTACAGTATTACTACAGTACTAGTACTACTCCTACAGTGTTACTACAGTACTACTCCTACAGTATTACTACAGTACTACTCCTACAGTATCACTACAGTACTAGTACTACTCCTACAGTGTTACTACAGTACTAGTACTACTCCTACAGTGTTACTACAGTACTAGTACTACTCCTACAGTGTTACTACAGTACCAGTACTACTCCTACAGTGTTACTACAGTACTACTCCTACAGTATTACTACAGTACTAGTACTACTCCTACAGTATTACTACAGTACTACCACTAGTAGTAGTTCCCCTAGGGATCAATAAAGTGTTATCAAGACTGACCATGTGTATTATTGACTCTCCACTATTGAGACCCCAGGCCAGGACATCAGAGAGAGGGAGCTCTCTCTCTCCCCCCCCCCACCTCTCTCCTTCTCCCCCCCGCGCGCGCGCTCTCTCTCTCTCTCTCTCTCTCTCTCTCTCTCTCTCTCTCTCTCTCTCTCTCTCTCTCTCTCTCTCTCTCTCTCTCTCTCTCTCTCTCTCTCTCTCTCTCTCTCTCTCTCTCTCTCTCTCTCTCTCTCTCTCTCTCTCTCTCTCTTCTCTCTCTCTCTCTCTCTCTCTCTCTCTCTCTCTCTCTCTCTCTCTCTCTCTCTCTCTCTCTCCTCTCTCCTCTCCCCCCCCCCCCCCCCCGGACCGTCACATAAACAAGTCTTGGCGGACGACACATCAGAGGCCGCTGATGCAGAACCGACCCGGTACCAAGAACCTAGTGGTGTTCCAACAACAAATAAGTCACGCTTTAGAACCGCCGCCTGCAGCTCAGCTCCAGCACTGACAACACACCTTTCGGCGTGACCAATCACACGTCTTATCGCGGTCCCTCGGCGGCCAATCACAGGCTTCTAGGGCCTATCGACCCGCCCACGTCGATGGCTCATTGGTCCATGGTGGTGAGTGTGGGCGTGGCTTGTGAGTGTCATATCCGTGATATCATTCCTTCTATTATTCCTACGTGACAGCGGCGTCGCCGCCCGTTTCTGAGCATCATGTCGCGGTCAGCTCCGGGTTAGTGTGTGTGTGTGTGTGTGTGTGTGTGTGTGTGGTGTGTGTGTGTGTGTGTGTGTGTGTGTGTGTGTGTGTGTGTGTGTGTGTGTGTGTGTGTGTGTGTGTTTGTAGAAAGGTGCGTGTGTGTGAAAATATATATGAGATATTACTGTATTTATCCCTGGGGAAATGATTGTGTAGCAGTTGCAGAACCAAGTCAAGACACAAGACAGGGGGGGGGGGGCAAATATATATACAGTGAACTTTAAAAAACCAACACATATATATATATATATCTATATATAGATATAGATATATATCTATATAAGAGTCAAAGAGAAAGAAAGTGACGTATGTGTAGTAGAAACGATTCTCTCCCTCCAGGCCTCGAACTGATGGTTGTTTTTTAAGCCCTGGTGAGCCCCGCTGCTCACGACTTCACAAAGTTTGAACATTATTAACGATTAGCCAGTTTGAGCGAAGGATGACTCACTTGCAAACAGGGATCAATAAGCAGATCGATAGAACACTGAATCTGAAAGAACCGCTCAATGTAATCACGCCTCGACAGAGGCAACTGTTTAATATCGAGAAACTCAGAACTGTTGAAGACCAAACACAGAAACACTCATCTGCCCGACCACAGTTCAACTCATCTACCCGACAACAGTTCAACTCATCTACCCGACAACAGTTCAACTCATCTACCCGCCTCACCCGCAACAGTTCAACTCATCTACCTGACAACAGTTCAACTCATCTACCCGACAACAGTTCAACTCATCTACCCGACAACAGTTCAACTCATCTACCTGACAACAGTTCAACTCATCTACCCGACAACAGTTCAACTCATCTACCCGACAACAGTTCAACTCATCTACCCGACAACAGTTCAACTCATCTACCTGACAACAGTTCAACTCATCTACCTGACAACAGTTCAACTCATCTACCTGACAACAGTTCAACTCATCTACCTGACAACAGTTCAACTCATCTACCTGACAACAGTTCAACTCATCTACCCGACAACAGTTCAACTCATCTACCCGACAACAGTTCAACTCATCTACCTGACAACAGTTCAACTCATCTACCTGACAACAGTTCAACTCATCTACCTGACAACAGTTCAACTCATCTACCTGACAACAGTTCAACTCATCTACCTGACAACAGTTCAATGATGATGGTGTTGGGGGGGGGGGGGGGGGGGGGAGTGGTGATGGAGGTGATGGAGGTGGTGATGGAGATTGTGATGGTGTCAGTAGTGGTGGTGGTGGTAGGGGTGATAGTGTCAGTGGTGGTGGTGGTGGTGGTAGGGGTGATGGTGTCAGTGGTGGTGGTGGTGGTAGGGAGTATGGTGTCAGTGGTGGTGGTTGTGGTAGGGGTGACGGTGGTTGCGGTAGGGGGGATGGTGTCAGTGGTGGTGGTGGTGGTAGGGGGGATGGTGTCAGTGGTGGTGGTGGTAGGGGTGATGGTGTCAGTGGTGGCGGTTGTGGTAGGGGGGATGGTGTCAGTGGTGGTGGTGGTGGTGGTAGGGGGGATGGTGTCAGTGGTGGTGGTGGTAGGGGTGATGGTGTCAGTGGTGGTGGTGGTGTCAGCAGTGAGGTCTCCTTACTTGATGACGGTGCCCTTGGCGCCCCCTGCCGTGGTGAGCATGACCCTGGAGGTCAGGCTGACCCTCAGGTCGTCCTGCTCCAGACCCAGCAGCTCAGCGCAGCACTGCAGGCTCGGACCAGACTGCTTCCCGATGGTACATCCACCTAGGGGACATACACACACACACACACGGGTTAGAGACGTGTGTGTGTGTGTGTGTGTAAGTTCAGTAATAACAATGTTGATCAAAAGACGGACTTCTATTCAAAGTGATGAACAGTGAATGTTAGGTACATTTTATTATATTTTAAAATTTTAATTGTTTAATTTTAATTTTAATTTATTTTTATTTGATACATGATAGTAGTAGTACTACATGATACAAGTAGTAGTAGTTCTATACTTCTACTACTACTATGACTAGTCTACTACAGTACAGGTACTAATACAACAGTACTACTCTTTTATAGTACTACTCCTACAGCATTACAACAGTACTAGTACTTCAGGTCCGAGTGACCAAAGTTAAAGTGTTGTAGTATCAGGTGTAGAAAACTGAACTTTCAACATGGATTCTCTCTCTCTCTCTCTCTCTCAGGTTCAATACAGAGGACCTCAGAACTAATTCAATGATCAGAACCGAGCCGGCGGTTCGATGCCGCTTTGCCAGCTGCTCACGTCGATGGTCTCCTTCAGAGAGTCTCGTTTTATTAAAGTCAAACTCATATCAACTTCCTGTCCAAGTGTTTGTAAAATTGTAAAAAGTTTCTGGAGGTAGAAGAGGTAGAGAGAGAGAGAGAGAGAGAGGTAGAGAGGTAGAGAGGTAGAGAGAGAGAGAGAGAGAGAGAGAGAGAGAGGAGAGAGAGAGAGAGAGAGAGAGAGAGAGAGGAGAGGAGAGAGAGAGAGAGAGAGAGAGAGAGAGAGAGAGAGAGAGAGGAGATGAGAGAAGGAGAGAAGGAGAGAGAGAGAGAGAGGAATGAGAGAAGGAGAGAGAGAGAGGGGGGGAGAGAGAGGGGGGGAGAGAGAGGAGGGGGTGAAAGAGAGAGAGGGAGGAGAAGTGGGTTCTCCCCACCACCCCCTCCTTCTCCTGCTCCTCCCTCTTCTCAGTATATCCTCCCCATCTCCACCCCAAACCCTCTCTACTGTTCCACATCTCCCTCTCTCTCCTCCCCTCGGCTGAGGAATGAAAGAGAGCGAGGGGAGAGGGGGAAGAACTCGTCGAGGTGGGATCAAAGGAGCGCTTGATTTCCACAGTCAGGGTGTCCCCAGGGGGGAGGAGCCATCCCCCCCTTAATTGCCATAGAAATACGAAAGTGAACCTGGCAAACATGGTGTGTGTGTGTGTGTGTGTGTGTGTGTGTGTGTGTGTGTCCACTCGACTCAGAGGTCTCAAAATAACAAACCCATGAGGCGTGCGTGGCCCCGAGTAGCGTGTCGCTTGTTAGCGGCTCGTTGGCGCGTGTAGCTTGTTAGCGGCTCGGCGGCGCGCACATGTGTGTGTGTGTGTGTGTACCTTGTTAGCGACACGTTCCCTGGATGAATAATGGACCGGGGGAAGGGGAACGATTAGAGGGCCACACATTAAAGCGTTGTTTGGCAACCGTCCAGGAGATCAAATGGACAGTGGGGGGGGGGGGGGGGGGGGGGGTTGTTACAATAATTGATCAAACCATATTGTCCTGGGGGAGGCGTAGGGGGGAGACGTGGAGGTGTGAGGGGGGGGGGGGGGGGGGGGGGGAGACGAGGGGGGGGAGGTGTGCGAGACATCAAAGCGCCTCCGCCACCAAGGTATCGTGGGGCTGAGGAGGAAAACGCCCCTGTAGACAAACTCCATGTGATGGATGGAAACATCCGGAGAAGGAGCACAGGAGACACCAAGAGCCATCTGGACCCAGCTAGGAAGCTAGGAGACCACTCACACCGAGCTAGGAGACACCAGGAGCCATCTGGACCCAGCTAGGAAGCTAGGGGACCACTCACACCGGGCTAGGAGACACCAGGAGCCATCTGGACCCAGCTAGGAAGCTAGGAGACCACTCACACCGGGCTAGGAGACAACAGGAGCCACCTGGACCCAGCTAGGAAGCTAGGAGACCACTCACACCGGGCTAGGAGACACCAGGAGCCATCTGGACCCAGCTAGGAAGCTAGGAGACCACTCACACCGGGCTAGGAGGGACTAGGAGACATCTGGACCCAGCTAGGAAGCTAGGGGACAACTCACACCGGGCTAGGAGAGACTAGGAGCCATCTGGACCCAGCTAGGAAGCTAGGAGACCACTCACACTGGGCTTAGGAGGGACTAGGAGACCTCTGTCCTCTGTACCACCTTTATTCCACCACCACCTTAATTTCCCTCGGGATTAATAAAGTTTTCTGAATCTGAATCTGAATGTATGTACGTATGTATACATTTCTAATTTTGCACTGCTTGTAATTGGGAGGCGGCTAGGAAACATGAGGAGTCTAGGACCCTTACCCGAGGTGCTCCCCGTCTCCTCAAAGTCCACGTTCCCCAGGTGCAGAACGCCGGCCACCACGCGGAACAGGTCCAGCTTCTCGCCGTCGTCCAGGCCGATCTTCTTCATGGCGCCGCACATCCTCACGAAGTCGCCCTGGTCGTCCAGCAGGGGGTCCTTCAGCGGCCCCGCCTTCAGGTGCTGAGGGAGCCCACGCCGCACACGGGAGGAGGGGTCAGAGGTCAAGGGGGTGGTCACGGGAGGAGGAGTCAGAGGGTGGTCACGGGAGGAGGGTCAGAGGTCAAGGGGTGGTCACGGGAGGAGGGGTCAGAGGTCAAGGGGTGGTCACGAAGGAGGGGTTAGAGGTCAAGGGGGTGGACACGGAGGGGTGGGGTCAGGGGGTAAAGGAGGGGTCAGAGGTCAGGGGGGGGTCACAAAGGGGTGGGGCTCAGAGGGCGGTGGCAAGGAGGGGTCAGAGGTCAGGGTGGTCACGGAGGGGTGGGATCAGGCGGTCGAGGAAGGGTCAGAGGTCAGGGAGGGGTCAGAGGTCAAAGGGTCGAGGAGGGGTCAGCAGCTGGAGGCTTTCTGACTGAATCTCCGTCTCTATTGGTTCTTCTGCAATTCTCGTTTTATTGTTGAACGTCGTTCCTGAGAGACTTTCCTTCCTTCTCTTTTACTCCCTCCCTCCCTCCCTCCCTATTTCAATTGTTTCCTGCCATCCTTCCTAATTACTCACCTAATTACCCATTTACCTGACCTTATTATTTAATAGAAGTGTTAATGAGGCGGCCATCCGATTGGCTGTTTAAAGGCCCCGCCCTACGCAAAAACAGAACGTATTTGTTCTGTCCCCGGCGTTTGATTGGCCAATCGGTATGATGAAGAGGACACCCTGCTCTGTCCCCGCCCACTTCCCGCTCTACCTCAACTCACGTGAGGAATAAGCGGTTCATTTATCCTCTAGATGCCCAGCGCATGCAACCTCATGACCTAATGAAACCTCATGATAACTATACCTCGATAACTATGAATCCTTATGATAATGAAACCAAATGAAAAGGTTGTGATAATGAAACCTCATGATGATTGGGCTTCAGAGCAGCGCACGAATCAGAGAAGCAGCGGCGATCACAGCACACAGAAGACACACACACACACACACACACACACACACACACACACACACACACACACACACACACACACACACACACACACACACACACACACACACACACACACACACACACACACACACACACGCACACGCACACACGCACACGCACACACACACACACACACACACACACACACAGAGTGTAGAAGGAAGGAACGTCACAGGACGAAGGTAAATAGAACGGGACGTCTTGAATTCACTCATTCGCATTCAGGTCTGAATGCGAATCGAACATCCCCTAATTTAATCTAATCTCCACGACACAGACAGAGGAGAGACTTAGGGGAGATGGCCCTTTAAAAGAAGAGGAGTAGACCGTGAGCAGTTGGCCGAGTGTGATCAGCCAGCAGCAACCGGCTTCTCCCTCCTCATCAATACTGTCACACTAGCAGCTGGAGCCGCTCGGCCCTTTAAAGTGAAACTGATGTATTAAGACATTTCAAATAGATCAGCCTTAAATATCACATCAGCAAAAATAAAACAAATTATTTGCCTTCCCAGCGGGACGCCTTCTCTGCGAGACGTCTCTCTCTCTCTCTCTCTCTCTCGCTCTCTTTGTATCTCTCTCTCTCTCTCCCTCTCTATGTATCTCTCTCTCTCTCCATGTATCTCTCTCTCTCTCCATGTATCTCTCTCTACCTCTCTGCTTCCCTCTCTCCTTCCCCCTCTCTCTCTCTATCTTCCTCTCTCTCTCCTTCCCTCCCTCCCTCCCTCGGATTTTCTATCCTTTCAGGGAAATTGGACCTGAAAGTCTGCTCTAGCGTTCCCGTTTCTCGGGCCCGTTGCCGTGACACCCCGGAGCGCTCGGCGGGAAGAAAGGAAGTCTGATCTAAGAGGAGCCATTTGCTATGAAGTTATGAAAGCAGAAGCTGCTGTCAAACCGCCACCTCAGAGACGAAGAAAAACGGCGGGAATACGACGACGACGGCGACACACCAGGCTCTAACCCCATCCAAGAACTACACCCCCACACACCCACACACACACACACAGTCCCTCAAAGGTTTCCCCCCCCCCCCCAAAATCCACACGAAGAATCAAACCCCCAAGAAGAGTTAAGTCAAAGTTTTATGTATCAGTAAGATTTGCCAACATCATTTAGATCGAGACTCTTTACACGCGTCGATTTCCCACATTGTGTTCCATCCGCTTCAAGCCCGATCTCTCTGTGGCGGCGTAAGACAATCAAAAGAGAGCGTCAGGATGGTCGATAGTCTTTGGGAACCGGAAGGTCACCGGTTCAAGTCCCTCTGGAAAACACCCACTGGGCACCTCAGCAGTGATCAGGTGGTGGGTTCGAGAGGGACTTAAATGCAGAGAAACACATTTCACTGTGTGTGTGTGTGTGTGTTGACGTGTATGTGACCACAAATAATAAAAGGAGGTTTCAATCCTCCAGATTTAGTCTTAATTTAGATTTTTTTCTTTTAAATGGTTAGTCCAAAATCGTACTGATACGTAATAAAAAGAAAGGACAAACAAACCAAAAAACCAACAAACAAATCACCTTGTCTTCCTGCATGAGACAGAGGAACCGTGAGAGACGCACAGCAGACGGGCGATCAGGACAACTTCATCAGGAACACAGCAGGGTGGCACAGGTGTGTGTGTGTGTGTGTGGTGTGTGTGTGTGTGTGTGTGTGTAACCGTGTGTGTGTGTGTGTGTAACCGTGTGTGTGAGTGTGTGTAACCGTGTGTGTGTGTGTGTGTGTGTACGTGTGTGTGTGTGTGTCTGTGTGTGTGTGTGTGTCGTGTGTGTGTGTGTCGTGTGTGTGTGTGTGTGTGTGACCATGACGACTCCATGGAAATGCTAGAAACGGAACGGAACGCAGTGCTATGGCAACGATGCCATTGGTTGTTGTCATGGTTTCCTAAGATGCTAGAACGCTACGGACCGCGCCGGGTGAGCAGGTAGGGTACCACTGTCGTCTTTCTGGGGCAGTTGGACGTTATTTCTGTTGCCATGGCGCCCATCCCATTAAAATCCATACTGGAGACTCGCCCTTTACACTCTCTCAAACCTGACCGATGTTACAGTTAAAGGTTTAGAAGATTTCCACGATGCTTATTTTTAAACTATGAATGAACAGTGAGTTCAGATGTTCAGACCGGGTAGGGGTTCAGTGGTTAGTCTGTTCCCCCACGGAACATTCCGGAACCCAACATCAGCAGAATGTGCTCTCTGCTTTTTTAAAGGGGGCCCCCTGTTTAAACTCCCATCAGGAGTACCATCACTGGTTAGCGGCTAGAGCGTTCAAACCCAGACGTACAGTGATACCCGTGATATTATGGGATTGATGTGAGCCCGTTAGAGAGAGAGAGAGAGAGAGAGACATAGGAGAGAGAGACATAGAGAGAGACGAGAGAGAGAGAGAGAGAGAGAGAGTGAGAGAGAGAGAGAGAGAGAGAGAGAGAGAGAGAGAGAGAGAGAGAGAGAGAGAGAGAGAGAGAGAGAAATAGATAAGACAGAGACAGAAAAAGGGCTCCTCATTTCCACGGCCGTTAGCATGGTCGTAGACGCTGATTGGCTATTGGCCAGTTTGTGACACCACAAAGTGGGCGTGTTCCGTGTGCTGTGACGGGGTGTCGTGAGGGCGTACCTCAGGGCTCTTGCGGTTCTGCGGGATCTGCTTGTCGGTGTCCTTGTTGGCGAAGAAGCGCGTGCATCCCCGGTTCAGGTACTGGAAGAAGAAGAAGAAGAAGAAGAAGAAGAAGAAGAGGAAGAAGAAGAAGAAGAGGACGAGGACGAGACACCAAGACACAAAAGGGTTAAAAATATGAACAGATGGTTACCGAATGATCGCTGATTGAATATGGAACCGAGACGACTCCAAGGGGGGAAGCTGGCCTGACTTGAAAAGGCCTTTCGCTGAATAGTGAACACATGGTAATTGTAATGTTTTCATTTGTATTATACGTGTGTGTCTGTGTATAGAGAGAGAGAGTGAGAGAGAGAGACAGTAGTGAGGAATGAGAGAGAGAGGGAGAGAGAGAGAGAGTAGTGAGGAATGAGAGAGAGAGGGAGAGAGAGAGAGACAGTAGTGAGGAATGAGAGAGAGAGGGCGAGAGAGAGAGAGAAGTTAATGAAAGCCATGACTCAGATCAGCTAATGCCCTCCGTCGTGTCGGAATTCACCCCAATATAAAACAGCGTCCTCTCCTGGATCCGTCTCCATCTCTCGGTAACTGACATTTATTGGGCTGTTCTCTCCGGCTGGTCTCACCCCCCTTCCCAGAGAGCGAGCGAGAGAGAGAGCCACACACAGAAAGAGAGAGAAACAAAGGGTAAGAGAGAGACAGAGAGAGAGATAGAGAGACAGGGTGAGCCAGAGAGACAGAGAGAGAGACATAGAGACAGAGACATAGAGAGAGACACATAGAGAGACAGAGAGACACACTATGGCGAAGTGGCAGACAGCGGGGATGGCGGAAGCGGGGACAAGGAACTGGACTTCAGTTGTCATGATGGCGACAGCCTCTCACAGCCGTCATCTCTGGTGGTTCACCGGGCCCAGAGGACCACTGCAGTCCTCTCGTCTTCCTCCTCATCAGGGCCCGTCGAAGAGTTGTGGGAGTGAAGTGTGAGAGAGAGAGAGAGAGAGAGAGAGAGAGAGAGAGAGAGAGGAGAGAGAGAGAGAGAGAGAGAGAGAGAGAGAGAGAGAGAGAGAGAGAGAGAGAGAGAGAGAGAGAGAGAGAGAGAGAGAGAGAGAGAGAGAGAGAGAGAGAGAGAGAGAGAGAGAGAGAGAGAGAGGAGAGAGAGAGAGAGAGAGAGAGAGAGAGAGAGAGAGAGAGAGAGAGAGAGAGATATTCTGGTGTACGTCGGGCTCTCTCGCTCACGCTCCTTTGTTGCTGATTGCGGAGGCTGAACAGCAGGCAGTGAGTGGACGATTTCTGAGATCCAGAAGTGCTTACTTTGAGGAAAGGTACACAAGTGTGACGGAGTTATAGCACCGAAAGCCTAAAATGTACCCACACACACACACACACACACACACACACACACACAGAGACTGAGTGGAGCGCGCACACACATCCCGGCAAAGTTGAGGACACACACACACACACACTTTCTCTCTGTACTGTGTGTACCCCATTGATATTCATTCATTCACGGCTCCGTCTCATCGGAGGTAGAACTTGTCGTGATGGTCCCCGTCTGCGAGGTCAGCGCCTCTCACGGAGGTTAACCGGGTTCCGCTCCGGGACAAGATGGAGGCCAGGGAGAGAGAGAGAGAGAGAGAGAGAGAGCGTACCCACGCCGCCACGCTATTGGACGGGACGGGTAGTGAAGGGATGAGGGGATGAGGCTGACGGAGGAGGAGGAAGAGGAATGACGGGGGAAGCGGGAAACCTTCTCACGGAAACTGTTCCTTTGTCAGATGGTGACAAAGGAATCCGATGACTCCGTCGTCACACAGCGCTCCGCCACAGGGCGCCGGTGGGGATTGACATTCTATGTCGTTGTACGTGACTCGTACAATGACAGTAAAGGCATTCTGATCCTGGTTCTGACTATTATATAGTATATATATATATATATATATATATATACTATATATAATATATATATACCAGTGGCGAACCGTGTCTATCACAACTGGACCTTATGTAGACCTTCATTTTCTAACACAAAACCACTCAAATGCGTAGTGCAAACAAATCAACGTAACACTGTAATATAACAGATCAACAACACAGACTCCACTCTCATTTATTCATTTTATTTATATAATTAATTCGAATTAATTTTTTTTGGTTTCATCTGAGGGTTCCAGGGTCTTCTCTGAATACCTTGAAGGCCCTGACGCTCCACCACTGGTCTATACCATTCGTATGGGTTACGTTATGCATCTTTGGTATTAAATACTATTTACTGTTGGCTACTACTGGTGTGTATAAAAGTGTGGTAACTAAAGCGGTTCCTTGGTATAGATCACCTGTACCTACACTTAGAGTCAGAGACTTTACTGGTTATTGGAAGTAGTGAAGGTTCTAAGGGGAACAGAGTGTTAGGAGTTCTGTACTGGACCAGTACTGCCCCCTAGTGGTGCCACACAGTAACCTTTTTTGTTTGTTTGTTGCCATTGGACTTTAATGATGTCATTTAGGAGCTACTTTTAAATCAGAAGCAACTTATGGTGAGTTCAGGTATTAATTAGAAATTTGTATAGCTAGCGTGTTCCAAGCATGTTTTGCCGTGAAGATACGACATGAAGTGAGTGAGTGAGTGAGTGAGTGAGAGAGTGAGAGAGAGAGAGATGGTGAAAGAGAGATGGGAAGAGAAAGAGAGATGGGAAGAGAGAGAGAGAGTGTGTGAGTGTGTGTGTGTGTGTGTGTGTGTGTGTGTGTGTGTGTGTGTGTGTGTGTGTGTGTGTGTGTGTGTGTGGTGTGTGTGTGTGTGTGTGTGTGTGTGTGTGTGTGTGTGTTGTGCCGTCGTACCCTGAAGGAGTCCGGGGAGGTGAGGTGGTACTTCTGCCTGATGTCCTCGGAGGCGCCGGCACACAGCCGGTAGAAGATGTGGTAGTTCCTCTCCTCCGAGCTCTGGGTGCAGATCCTGGACTTCTCCAGCAGGTAGTGGGACACGAAGCCGCCCACCACCGTGTTCTGGGGAGGACACAAGACCAGGATGAAGACCAGGACGAAGACCACGATGAAGACCAGGACGAAGACCACGATGAAGACCAGGATGAAGACCAGGACCTCGCTACCCGTTTCGATCACACCGAATCACTTTTTCTACGGGGACACATCTAATCCGAGTGAACTAGTTTCGTAAGGCGGACGGTACGGCTACGCCTGTTTCAAGGACGTCGTGGACCCACCTGTCGTCTTATCTTTGAGCCAATCGCTGTGTGTTCTCCACACTCTGCTTCTGTGGAGGATCTCATCCACTGATTTCAGTTGATTTCTACTGAGTTCTACTCAACCCAAACAAATACGATCCTTTTAAATCAACCGTGATCTTATGTGAGCAAAGTTCCCCCACTTGGTTGTATATGACAACGGGTCTCTCTTTAAACTGTATCTGTGAACAGGTCTCACTTTAAACTGTATATTTGAACAGGTGTCTCTTTAAACTGTATATGTGAACAGGTGTCTCTTTAGAACTGTATATGTGAACAGGTCTCACTTTAAACTGTATATTTGAACAGGTGTCTCTTTAGAACTGTATATGTGAACAGGTGTCTCTTTAAACTGTATTTGTGGACAGGTCTCTCTTTAAACTCAATATGTGAACAGGTGTCTCTTTAAACTGTATATGACAGCTGGTCTCTTTTTAAAATGTACAGGTCACCAGGAGGACCACCAGGTGTAGGAGGACCCCCAGGTGTAAGAGGACCACCAGGTGTAGGAGGACCACCAGGTGTAGGAGGACCCCCAGGTGTAAGAGGACCACCAGGTGTAGGAGGACCACCAGGTGTAGGAGGACCCCCAGGTGTAGGAGGACCCCCAGGTGTAAGAGGACCCCCAGGTGTAAGAGGACCCCCAGGTGTAAGAGGACCCCCAGGTGTAGGAGGACCACCAGGTGTAGGAGGACCCCCAGGTGTAAGAGGACCACCAGGTGTAAGAGGACCCCCAGGTGTAAGAGGACCCCCAGGTGTAGGAGGACCCCCAGGTGTAGGAGGACCCCCAGGTGTAGGAGGACCACCAGGTGTAGGAACCAGCGTCCGGAAGGTTCCTACCTTCTCGTTGAAGTGGATCTCCACAAACTTCCCGAAGCGGCTGCTGTTGTTGTTGCGTACGGTCTTGGCGTTCCCGAAGGCCTCCAGCAGGGGGTTGGCTGCTCAGACCCGGGGAACAACAACAACAACCAATAAACGTTTAGAACAACAACAACATCAACGGGAACTCTGTGTGTGCGTGTGCGTGTGTGTGTGTGCGTCACCTTCCACTATCCTCTCGTCGATGTCCTGACCGGTGCCATAGGCTGAGGTCAGGTACCTGAGGGACAGACAGACAGACAGACAGACCGTGAGAGAGACAGACAGACCGTGAGAGAGACAGACAGACAGACAGACAGACAGTGAAAGAGACAGAAAGAGAGACAGACAGACAGAAAGAGAGACAGACAGACAGACAGACAGACCCGCCGTTAGAACGCTGCTAGTGTCTAATGTCTACCCAAGATTTGTGAAGTCACCCTGGGATGTGTAACATCACTAGGGTGTGTGGGGGCCGGAGGGGTGATGTCAACACGGGGGTGTGTGATGGTCACACTTACCTGAGCACAAACTTGGTGTTCTCCGTCTTCCCAGCGCCGGACTCTCCGGAAACGATGATGGATTGACTCATCTTCAGAACCCTCATGTCCCGGTACGCCTTGTCAGCTGAGAGAGAGAGAGAGAGAGAGAGAGAGAGAGAGAGAGAGAGAGAGAGCGAGAGAGAGAGAGAGAGAGAGAGAGAGAGAGAGAGAGAGAGAGAGAGAGAGAGAGAGAGAGAGAGGTTTGACTGGTGGTTGTTTCCCTGACCTCAGCAGTAATGGTGAGATTAAACTTTTAAAAAGAGACCACTGGCATTAATTCTCTCCTCACCACCCGGCTATCAGTAATCCTGATGGAACAATCAACCACCAGAGACACACTGGGCTCATACTGACCCCTAGTGGACACCTCTGGAACTACCACACGGTGGCAATACTGACCCCTATTGGATACTTCTGGAACTACCGCATGATGGCAATACTGGCCTCTAGTGGACACTACTGGAACTACCGCACGGTGTAAACACTTTAATCTACTGATGAGTATCTATTATAGATAATAATAAAGTAATATTTAATAATGCTTATTATCTACTACAACTACTATTATCTATATCTATAAATATATAATAGTGGTGTGACAATTTAAAGGGAATATAAATATTTATTTATTCCTCTCCGGGAACCATCACCTTATCGTGGTGGAGAGGTTTGTGTGTCCCTGTGAACCTGAGAGCTGTGTTGTCTGGAGCCTAGTGCTCCTGGTAGGGTCTCCCATGGCAGATTGGTCTCAGGGGAGGGACCAGACTAAGAATGGTTCAAAGACTTCAATGGACAAACAAACAGAAGAAGTGAGGATACCCTGCCCGGAGGAAGCCCGGGGCCCGGAGCCAGGCCTAGAAAGAGGGTCCGTAAACGAGCGCCTGGTGGCCGGGTTAGCCACGGAGCCCGGTCGGGCATAGCCCGAAAAAAGCAACGTGGCCACTTCTCCTTCCCGTGGACCCACCACCTACGGGAAGAACCGCTGGGGTCGGGTGCACTGCCAGTTAGGAGGCAGTGAAGGCAGGGGGCATCGACGGACCAAACCCAGCCAACAGAGACTGGCTTTGGGGACGTGGAATGTCACCTCTCTGGGGGGGAAGGAGCCTGAGCTTGTGTGGGAGGTGGAGCGCTACCAATTAGATCTGGTGGGGCTTACCTCTACGCACAGGACTGGCTCTGGAACTAAACTCCTGGATAGGGGTTGGACTCTTTCCTTCTCTGGAGTTGCTCAGGGTGTGAGGCGCCGGGCGGGTGTGGGGATACTCACAAGTACCCGGCTGAGTGCCGCTTTGTTGGAGTTTACCCCGGTGGACGAGAGGGTCACCTCCCTACATCTTAGGGTCATGGGAGGGAAAACTCTGACTGTTGTTTGTGCCTATGCACCAAACAACAGTTCGGAATATCCCACCTTCTTGCACACCCTGGATGGAGTCCTGCATGGGGCTCCTGAAGGGGACTCTATAGTCCTCCTGGGAGACTTCAACGCACACGTGGGTAACGATGGGGAAACTTGGAGGGGCGTGTTGGGGATGAACGGCCTACCTGATCTGAACCGGAGTGGGTTTTTGTTATTGGATTTCTGTGCTAGTCATGGATTGGCCATAACAAACACCATGTTCAAACATAAGGATGCTCATAAGTGTACATGGTACCAGAGTACCTTAGGCCGAAGGTCATTGATCGATTTTGTTATCGTGTCATCTGGCCTGAGGCCGCATGTTTTGGACACTCGGGTGAAGAGAGGGGCAGAGCTGTCAACCGATCACCATCTGGTGGTGAGTTGGGTAAGATGGCGGGGGAAGCCTCTGGACAGACCTGGTAAGCCCAAACGTGTAGTGCGGGTGAACTGGGAACGTCTGGTGGATACCCCTGTCCGGGAGACCTTCAACTCCCACCTCCGGCGGAATTTTTCGGGCATCTCTGTGGAGGCTGGGGGCATTGTGGTCATTGTTCAAAGCTTCTATTGCTGAAGCTGCGGTTGAGAGCTGTGGCCTCAAGGTCATTGGTGCCTCAAGGGGCGGCAACCCTCGGACTTCGTGTTGGACACAGGTGGTCAGGGAAGCCGTCCGGCTGAAGAAGGAGGCCTTCCGGGCTATGTTAGCCTGTGAGACTCCGGACTCAGTTGCGAGGTATCGACAGGCCAAAAGGACGGCAGCCTGGGCTGTAGCAGAGGCAAAGCAGCGGGTGTGGGAGGAATTCGGAGAAGCCATGGAGAAGGACTTTCAGTCGGCACCAAAGCGTTTCTGGCAAACAATCCGGCGCCTCAGGAGGGGGAAGCGTGGGTCCATCCAAGCGGTGTACAGTAAGGGTGGGACATTGCTGACCTCAACTGAGGAGGTGATCGGGCGGTGCAAAGAACACTTTGAGGAACTTCTTAACCCAACTACACCCTCAATGGTAGAGACAGAGCTGGAGGATGAAGGACAGCAAACATCAATCTCCCTGGAGGAAGTCACTGCGGTAGTCAAACATCTCCGCAGTGGCAAAGCCCCAGGGGTTGATGAGATCCGTCCAGAAATGCTAAAGGCTCTGGGTATTGAGGGGCTGTCATGGATGACACATCTTTTCAACATTGCGTGGAAGTCTGGGACAGTGCCTGAGGAGTGGCAAACGGGGGTGGTGGTACCCCTGTTCAAAAAGGGTGACCAGAGGGTGTGTGCCAATTACAGGGGTATCACATTACTCAGCCTCCCTGGGAAAGTCTACTCCAAGGTACTGGAAAGGAGGGTTCGGCCGATAGTCGAACCTCAGATTGAAGAGGAACAATGCAGATTCCGCCCTGGTCGTGGAACAACGGACCAGCTTTTCACTCTTGCAAGGATCCTGGAGGGGGCTTGGGAGTATGCCCATCCGGTCTACATGTGTTTTGTGGATTTGGAGAAGGCATATGATCAGGTCCCTCGGGAAATACTGTGGGGGGTGCTGCGGGAGTATGGGGTGCGGGGGTCACTGTTGAGGGCCATCCAATCTCTCTACTCCCAAAGCAAGAGCTGTGTCCGGATTCTCGGTAGTAAGTCAGGCCTGTTCTCAGTGGGTGTTGGCCTCCGCCAGGGCTGCGCTTTGTCACCCATCCTGTTGTGATTTTCATGGACAGGATTTCAAGGCGTAGTCATGGAGGGGAGGGGTTTCAGTATGGTGGGCTCAGGATTGAATCGCTGCTGTTTGCAGATGATGTGGTCCTGTTTGCGTCATCAGTATGTGACCTTCAGCACTCACTGGATCGGTTTGCAGCGGAATGTGAAGCGGCTGGGATGAGGATCAGCACCTCCAAATCTGAGGCCATGGTTCACCGGGAAACTGGTGGCTTGTCTACTCCAAGTAGGGAGGGAGTCCTTATCCCAAGTGAAGGAGTTCAAGTATCTCGGGGTCTCGTTCTCGAGTGAGGGGAGGATGGTACAAAGGTATTGGGTGCACTTTGGCGCACCGTTGTAACCAAAAGAGAGCTGAGCCAGAAGACAAAGCTCTCGATCTACCGATCAGTCTTTGTTCCTACCCTCACCTATGGCCATGAGCAATGGGTAATGACCGAAAGGACGAGATCGCGAATACAAGCGGCCGAAATGAGTTTCCTCAGGAGGGTGGCTGGTATCTCCCTGAGGGATAGGGTGAGAAGCCGGAGTAGAGCCGCTGCTCCTTCGCGTAGAAAGGAGCCAGTTGAGGTGGTTCGGGCATCTAGTAAGGATGCTTCCTGGTCGCCTCCCGAGGGAGGTTTTCCAGGCACATCCAACTGGGAAGAGACCACGGGGCAGACCGAGGTACAGGTGGGGTGATTACATCTCCACACTGGCCTGGGAACGCCTCGGGATCCCCCAGTCAGAGCTAGTCGATGTTGCCAGGGAGAGGGAAGTTTGGAGTCCCCTGCTGAAGCTGCTACCTCCGCGACCCGATTACAGATAAGCGGGAGAAGATGGATGGATGGATAAATATTTATTTATTACCGTCATCATCATTATCAGTAGCAGCAGTATGGCTACTATCAACACTATATTCATAAATTAGCATTCATGTATTATTATCACTTATCGTGTCAGTCATATCCTTTAGCTCCATTGTTTACCAGCGCATGTTTATTAGCTTGTGCTTATTATCTCTGTGTATCTATCGGCTTCACTATTTGTCGAAGCCCCTGTTTGTACTTATTGTGTCAAATCTAGTTTAACCCGAGCACTGGTTCTGCTCTTGGAGGCTTGTTAGGTAGGAAATGGGATGTATTATATATTATGTTATTATATATGTGTATATAATAAGTATAAGTATGTATATATTATATAATAATGGCTTGTTAGGAAGGAAATGCCCTTTTGACCTTCCTGTTGCCTACCTGTTGAATGAACCTTATTGTAAGTGGCGTTGGACAAAAGCGTTGCGCTAAGTAAGTGACCGTGGTGTCATGCGGTGTCATGTTTCCGTGGTAACCTACCGATGGCATAGACGTGGGGTGGCAGGGTGCCCAGCGACCGGCCCAGGTAGCTCTTCATGGTTTCCGCCGAGTACAGCTTGGGGAGGTCGTAGTACGGGTTCACCGCCAGCAGGATGTTGGCCACGAACGTCTTCAGGGGAGAACGTGGGAACAGTGAGAACCGGAAGGTACGGGACCGGGGTTCTACAGGTATGAGGGGGGGGTGGTTCTAGTAGCGGTTAGGAAGGTTCCCAGAGGGTTGTGGGTTCTGATCCCCGACATCCGCAGTCTAACCGGTGAGCGTCCTAGAGCAAGATGACCCCTGACCCCTACCTGCTCCTTTATGACTCATCTCGGTACCGTCCAACACCTACCTGCTCCTTAATGACCCGTCTCTCAATCGTCTAACCCCTACCTGCTCCTTAATGACCTGTCTCTGTACTGTCTAACCCCTACCTGATCCTTAATGACCTGTCTCTGTACTGTCTAACCCCTACCTGCTCCTTAATGACCTGTCTCTGTACTGTCTAACCCCTACCTGCTCCTTAATGACCCGTCTCTGTACTGTCTAACCCCTACCTGCTCCTTAATGACCTGTCTCTGTACTGTCTAACCCCTACCTGCTCCTTAATGACCTGTCTCTGTACGGTCTAACCCCTACCTGCTCCTTAATGACCTGTCTCTGTACTGTCTAACCCCTACTTGCTCCTTAATGACCTGTCTCTGTACCGTCTAACCCCTACCTGCTCCTTAATGACCCGTCTCTGTACTGTCTAACCCCTACCTGCTCCTTAATGACCCGTCTCTGTCCTGTCTAACCCCTACCTGCTCCTTAACGACATGGATCTTAAATTAAATGATTAAATTGTGGATAATAAATAGCACTGGGCAGCTCCCAGTGTCCATCAGTAGATCGCCGTGGTTCTATCCTAAATAAACCTGATCAATCCCTGGACTTTACCTCCTACCAAAGCTCAACTTAACAAGCAGCATGCTAAAAATACCCATTAGGATAGAAGCAGAACCACTCACGTAGATCTTATCTTTGCTGTATCTCACACGGACGTTGTTGAGGAGGGTCGCCTCATTCAGGTACATCAACGAACCTGGACACGCACACACACACGCCATAAGGTTCAATTACTATGACAAAACTTTACTCAATATTGTGATGACGTATCGCAATTATCTAATACATTGACGTCTGTATATATAAATATAAATAATAATAAATCTAAAGCAGTTGCCGAAAAGGTTTGTCATTTGATTTGAACATAAAGGGTACATAATTGGTATTATTTATATAATTTGACAACATTTTTAAGTAAAAAAAAAAGATTTGCAACCGTTCACCATTAGTTCATTTCCAATCTTAAAATGAACTCAAAGCCGAATTAATTAACTCAAATTAATAAAAAGGTAAAAACACGCATGGCTGGAACCCCAGCCCTCACATACAGGGGGGGGGGGGGGGAGCCATAGGGTCAAAGGTCAAAGGTCAAAGGTCAGGACGAGTTCGCGCGCCACACTCACAGTTGTCCTCCACGTGCTTGTTGACGTCATCCTCGGCGGGGAACACCTGGTTCACCGGCGCCAGGATGGGCTGCAGGGAGGGGGTGTGGGCCAACAGGAAGTGACGAGACACAAGACAGGAAGTGAGAGACATCCACCATCTCTATTGGTTTGATTGTGATACACCCGTTGGAGTGATTACTCACAGAACGCTTGACGTCACTTAGGTCAATAAGAAGTGTTTCACATGTCTGCTCTTAGTGAATTACCCATGATGCATTCGAATCGGTTTAGGTTAGGGCAGGTGAGGACATGAGAGAAAGCAATGCATCATGGGAATATTTAATTTGTTTTATTGTTATTATTTTTTACATAATAATAACAATAGAGACCACAAAAGTCCATCACAAGTTGCATCCAGGGAAATCAACCCTCCACTGAAAGACACCGTCAGGATGTGTGCGTGTGCGCGTGTGTGTGTGTGTGTGTGTGTGTGTGCGGCCAGGTAACATCATCAATCGCCTGATTGCTGCTGGCATCATATTTGCATACATTTGCCTCTCACCAAATCTCAGACCAACAGCCAGACTCACGTGACAGGCTTTCCTCTGAATGTGCTTAATTTCTAAAAACACACACACAGTGTGTTTTGCAAGGGGAAAGAGTGAGCTAAGGTCTGTTGGGCTAAAAGCGGGAAAAGTTTGTGAACCATGTGACCACCGGCGTCCAATCACAGCTCACCACTCCCCCAGACAGACTGGAGGAGGTAAAGACATCGCCCTGTTGTGTTCTCGGTTGGAGCCGAACAGGTTCCCTCTCTCTCATGACCTCAGGGTCTCTCTCTCTCTCTCTCTCTCTCTCTCTCTCTCTCTCTCTCTCTCTCTCTCTCTCTCTCTCTCTCTCTCTCTCTCTCTCTCTCTCTCTCTCTCTCTCTCTCTCTCTCTCTCTCTCTCTCTCTCTCTCTCTCTCTCTCTCTCTCTCTCTCTCTCTCTCTCTCTCCTCTCTCTCTCTCTCTCTCTCTCTCTCTCTCCTCTCTCTCTCCCTCCCTCTCTCTCTCTCCCCCTCCCCCTCGTGTGTCAGTGTAGTTTAGTCAGGAGCTGGCACGGGGAGCCTCAGATTGGACAGAGGCCACATTGTGTTTCTCCCCCGGACCACGAAGACCACGACCAGCAGCACCACCTCTCAGACCAGAGACATAACTCCTCTACACACACAACAAAGGTCCATGGGTGGGTCAGTGGGTGGGTGTAGTCAGTGGGTGAGTCAGTGGGTGAGTCAGTGGGTGAGTCAGTGGGTGAGTCAGTGGGTGGGTGAGTCAGTGGGTGAGTCAGTGGGTGGGTCAGTGGGTGGGTCAGTGGGTGGGTTAGTTAGTGGGTGAGTCAGTGGGTGAGTCAGTGGGTGAGTCAGTGGGTGGGTCAGTGGGTGGGTTAGTTAGTGGGTGAGTCAGTGGGTGGGTCAGTGGGTGGGTCAGTGGGTGGGTCAGTGGGTGGGTTAGTGGGTGGGTCAGTGGGTGGGTTAGTTAGTGGGTTAGTTAGTGGGTGGGTCAGTGGGTGGGTGGGTGGGTTAGTTAGTGGGTGGGTCAGTGGGTGGGTGGGTGGGTTAGTTAGTGGGTGGGTCAGTGGGTGGGTGGGTGGGTTAGTTAGTGGGTGGGTCAGTGGGTGGGTCAGTGGGTGGGTGGGTTAGTGGGTGGGTCAGTGGGTGGGTTAGTTAGTGGGTGGGTCAGTGGGTGGGTCAGTGGGTGGGTGGGTTAGTGGGTGGGTCAGTGGGTGGGTTAGTGGGTGGGTGGGTCAGTGGGTGGTGGGTCAGTCAGTTAGTGGGTGGGTCAGTCAGTGGGTGGGTTAGTGGGTGTGTGGGTCAGTGGGTGGGTTAGTGGGTATGTGGGTCAGTGGGTGTGTGGGTCAGTGGGTGGGTGGGTCAGTGGGTGAGTTAGTGCAGGGGTTCCCAACCTTTTTTGTGCCACGGACCGGCAGATACATGAAAAAAATCTCGCGGACCGGTTGGCAATTATCGCGGACCGGTTGTCAAAGTGTGTGTCAACACACACCCCTAACAAAACGGCAGGGCTCGATTTCAGTATAAACGCGCATGTACGCGCAGCGCCCGTAACACAAACCCCGGCTCGTTCGCGACCGACACATCACTAGCGCGTAGTCCCTTTAGTAGCGCGTGCAACTGAAAGTCTCTCGTTATGCCGCCGATATATAGTTAATCTATATATATATATAGATTATACCGCCCATATATACCGCTATATAATCTATATATATAGATTATACCGCTATATAATCTATATATATAGATTATACTATATATATAATCTCTATATATAGATTATACCGCCCGCCGTTCACCTATACTCAAATTATTTGAGTCAAATATGATGATAAACACACAGCTGTTTCGCGGCCCGGCAGTAACACCTCCACGGCCCGGTACCGGTCCGCGGCCCGGCGGGTGGGAACCCCTGGGTTAGTGGGTGGGTTAGTGGGTGGGTGGGTCAGTGGGTGGGTAGTGGGTCAGTGGGTGGGTTAGTGGGTGGGTCAGTGGGTGGGTCAGTGGGTGGGTTAGTGGGTGGGTTAGTGGGTGGGAGTCAGTGGGTGGGTGGGTCAGTGGGTGGGTCAGTAGGTGGGTTAGTGGGTGGGTCAGTGGGTGGGTCAGTGGGTGGGTTGTTGGGTTGGTCAGTGGGTGGGTTAGTGGGTGGGTTAGTGGATGGGTCAGTGGGTCAGTGGGTGGGTTAGTGGGTGGGTCAGTGGGTGGGTTAGTGGGTGGGTCAGTGGATGGGTTAGTGGGTGGGTCAGTGGGTGGGTCAGTGGATGGGTCAGTGGATGGGTTAGTGGGTGGGTCAGTGGGTGGGTCAGTGGGTGGGTCAGTGGGTGGGTCAGTGGGTGGGTTAGTGGGTGGGTCAGTGGGTGGGTCAGTGGTGGGTTGTTGGGTTGGTCAGTGGGTGGGTTAGTGGGTGGGTTAGTGGATGGGTCAGTGGGTGGGTTAGTGGGTGGGTTAGTGGGTGGGTTAGTGGGTGGGTCAGTGGGTGGGTTGTGGTGTCGGGGTGAGGTCGGTCCGGGGTGCAACACCACAGGTTGGACTAACACGGGACAAAGACACCGACACCTAACACCCAATATGTGGGTTTTTTAGAACATACAAACCGACATGGTGTCTGCTAGTACGGAATCCCCACTGGCCATCTTGTATGTGCCCCTTTATGGTTGTGCACCTCTGAGTGTCCAAAGTTCAGAACCACTGGCCTCTAAAATGGCTGACCTCACACCTTCTCCTGGTGTGTGCGTGTGCGTGTGTGTGTGTGGTGTGTGTGTGTGCGTGTGCGTGTGTGTGCGCCTCACCTTCCCCCTCTGTTTGAGCGGCTCTATGGTCAGGCTGTCGGCTCCGATGTCGACGATCATCCCCAGCTGGAAGCCGTCGGCGGCGTGCGGCGCCCACACCGGCTTCCCGTCCTCCATGACGCTCCCGACGGAAGGGCCTGGAAACCAACGACAAACAACACCACATTTGAAACGCTTCGATTTTAAAAATCTAATCAAATCAACAAAAACAGTTACAGTTACCGCCTCACATTCACTCATACACACACAAATACGTTCCCCCGTTCAGACACACATGGGTTCCCCCCGTTCAGACACACATGGGTTCCCCCGTTCAGACACACATGGGTTCCCCCCGTTCAGACACACATGGGTTCCCCCGTTCAGACACATGGGTTCCCCCGTTCAGACACACATGGGTTCCCCCGTTCAGACACACATGGGTTCCCCCGTTCAGACACATGGGTTCCCCGTTCAGACACACATGGGTTCCCCCGTTCAGACACACATGGGTTCCCCCGTTCAGACACACATGGGTTCACCCGTTCAGAACACATGGGTTCACCCGTTCAGAAACACATGGGTTCCCCCGTTCAGACACACATGGGTTCCCCCGTTCAAACACACAACAAACCCCCCCCCCCCCCCCACTGAGATCTGAAGAGTGCTTTGTTATTCAGACAAATCGACAAGGCTCCCCGGGGCCCTGCGGTGGCCCGGGTCACCAATTAGGACGTTATGGATCCTAACCGCAGACCATGTGACCACGATGAGGCGGGTAATAACGGGTGAGAAACAATATGAAATACCTATGACATTTCAAATATAACGAACTGTGATTGTAGTTTCTGCTAAAGAAAGTGGCGATTGCAGTTTTAATTATAGACATAGCGGCAAAGCTAACTATGCTAAGCTAAAGAAAACAACAACACCAGTAAATTATACGTTTACAACGGTGTGTGTGTGTGTGTGTGTGTGTGTGTGTGTGTGTGTGTGTGTGTGTGTGTGTGTGTGTGTGTGTGTGTGTGTGTGTGTGTGTGTGTGTGTGTGTGTGTGTGTGTGTGTGTGTGTGTGTGTGTGTGTGTGTGTGTGTGTGTGTGTGTGTGTGCGCGCTACATCATGCAGGGTCCTGGAGCCACTAACCACTAACTCTTATTTATTTAATGGTTGTCCATATTTCAGTTCAACAAGCTTCCACTGTAGCCTCTGGCCACACAAAGATGACTGACTGACTGACTGGCTGGCTGGCTCACTGACTGACTGGCTGACTAGCTGGCTCACTAACTGACTGACTCACTAACTGACTGGCTCACTGACTGACTGGCTGGATGGCTGACTGGCTCACTGACTGACTGGCTCACTAACTGACTGGCTCACTAACTGACTGGCTCACTGACTGACTGGCTCACTGACTGACTGGCTCACTAGACTGACTGACTTGCTGACTGGCTCACTGGCTCACTGACTGACTAGCTGACTGGCTGACTGACTGACTGACTCACTAACTGACTGGCTCACTGACTGACTGGCTCACTGACTGACTGGCTCACTGACTGACTGGCTCACTGACTGGCTCACTGACTGACTAACTGACTGACTAGCTGGCTGACTGGGTCACTAACTGACTGACTAGCTGACTGGCTCACTGACTGACAGCAGACTAGGCTGACGGCTCACTAACTGACTGGCTCACTGACTGACTGGCTCACTGACTGACTGACTAACTGACTGGCTCACTAACTGACTGGCTCACTAACTGACTGGCTCACTAACTGACTGGCTCACTAACTGACTGACTGGCTCACTAACTGACTGGCTCACTAACTGACTGGCTCACTAACTGACTGGCTCACTAACTGACTGGTTGACTGGCTCACTAACTGACTGGCTGGAACCTTGGAGAACCTTAGAAGGTAAAGTTGGAGAGCAACCGCCTGGTGGGGAAACTAACTGTAAATAGACAATAGGGAGTTTTACAATAACAGCTGATCATCTTCCTGTGTTTCAACTCCACCACAGTCTACTGCATGCTACTAGCCTAGCGACCCGCTACCGCTGCCTAGCGAGTAGGTAGCAGTAGGTTTACGTCTAAGAGCTCCGCTTTTGAAACCCCAACACACACACACACACACTAACAGTAATCCATTAAGTTCACATTTAGTCCGCTGGATTGGTTCCACAATCCACATGAGCCGACGTGCCTTTGTTCCTCCCCCCCGAGCGACAGCAACAATGGCCGTCAAACATGGGCGACCGAAGTGAAAACTAGCTAACCGCTAAACACCCCCACCACAACATGCTGGATCACAATGAGGAGAGACACCGAGAGAGACACCGAGAGAGAGAGAGAGAGAGAGAGAGAGAGAGAGAGAGAGAGAGAGAGAGAGAGAGAGAGAGAGAGAGAGAGAGAGAGAGAGAGAGAGAGAGAGAGAGAGAGAGAGAGAGAGAGAGAGAGAGAGAGAGAGAGAGAGAGAGAGAGAGAGAGAGGTCAAATGGTTGTAAGCACTATGGAGGTATCCTAGCAGTAAGACAGCAGGGGCCGATCCTTGTTAATGGACGCCCAGACATGTACTGAAGAATTCATACCTGGTAGAAGACCAGCAATCACTTTGTAATCTTCTTCTCCAATCTCCCTGGAGAACCACCCACCCACCCACCCACCCACACACACACACAGTGTAGACAGAGACAGAGAGAGAGAGAAACAGACACAGACACACACACACTGCAGAAAGAGACAGTCCCTACTGTTAGAAGAGAGAGAGACACACACACACACACACACACACACACACACACACACACACACACACACACACACACACACACACACACACACACACACACACACACACACACACACACACACACACACACACACACACACACACACACACACACACACACACACACACACAGGCGTGCCATCAGGAAATACACATTCCTCTGACCACGTGACATCGGCCCACCAGCTGAGCACGGGCCCTTGGTGAATGAACACCCCAGATCAATCAAACATAAGGGCCCCAACTTAGGTACCACGGTACAGGAGAGACCACCCCCCTCTGACACCCACGGTACAGGAGAGACCACCCCCCTCTGACACCCACGGTACAGGAGAG